>KV425888.1:0-61513 GCA_001632375.1 Exidia glandulosa HHB12029 | reverse complement strand
AACGAAGTTGTCAGCCGCTCGGCGGCACAACCGCACTACACTGCGTGGCCGCCGAGTCTGGACGGGCTCTTTATTACGGAGCGCTGCAGCACGTTCATGGCCGCCGGGAAATTCAACAAGGTGCCCGTATTGTCTGGAAGGAACCGCGACGAGGGCACGGTGTTCACCCCGTCGAGCGTCGCGTCAGAGGCCGACATCCGCACGCTCGTCACATCCGTCCTGATACCGGAAGTGCTCGACGACGCCGTCTTCCAGGGGCTGCTTGACGCGTACCCGAACGACCCTGCGCTCGGCTCTCCCTTCGGGACGGGGAACAACACCTTTGGCAAGGACCCAGAATGGAAGCGCGGCGCGGCGATCTTCGGGGACTGGAAATATACGAGCACCTCGCGACATCTCCTCCGCGCGGCCGCGGCGCAGGGGCTCGACGCGTGGGGCTACCTTTGGCTGCCGCCGACGGGCGATTTGGGCGCGACGCACGGCGCAGACACGTCGATGGTGTTCCGCAACGACGACCCACCGGCGAATGTTCTGTCATCTGCGCTGGCGTTGCAGCGGGGATACATTCGCTTCATCTCGGACCTCAATCCACTGAACGACGACGGTACTCCGTGGCCGAAGTATGCCGACGAGCCCGCTGTTATGAAGTTTGACACAAATGTGTCTACTGTCCAGACAGACGAGTACGCATTCGCATGCCTTATGCCTGCTTGGTTACTGATAATGCCCGTAGCTATCGCAGCGATGGTATCGAGTGGGTACTGACACATGTCGACGCATGGAAGAAATGACACCGATCACTCGTGTTTTGGTACCAATCCTACTGTGACGACAAAGTACAGTTGTACAAGAGCCGATATAACTTTCCGTGTCTCCAAGCGAACAGTTAGGTGCACTCTCTTGTGATCATCACTTGTGTTCTGAACAGCCGAAGCACCTCGCGTACTTGATTGTGACTGGTTGTAAAACAAGACGATCGCCTTCTCCGCGCCACAGACGATGCGATATCTCCTCGACGGTCTGCTCATTCCGCAAATCGGCTCTAAATGGCTGCCTAAGGCATGATGAATCTCTGACAGCGCGCGATGATACGCCATTCATTTATTCGCTCAGACGTCAGGTTCCTTCCAGTGCTCACCATGCGACCACCATGCTGACGTGCCAAGGTTTCCGGCACTGCACTTGGGGAAGTTCTTCGCGTAGCTAGTCGCGCTCTCAGCACAGGGATTGGGCGAGCATCCGTTCTGGGCGGCGGGACCGGCGATCACAGCAATTCCTGACGCTTGACCGACAGGGAAGGGATCCCCGAATCTCCGGCTCTTGTCCAGGGCTACGTATAAAAGCCATGCCCGTGCTGAAGGATCTGAGTTCATTCCCCCTTCTCCATCCTTCACGCCGACCATCCCTATGCGCGCCTCCATCAGCTTCATTCTCGCCCTCTCCGCACTCTCTGTGTCCGTCCTTGCGCAGGACGGCGACTCTGGCGGTCTCTCGGCTGACCAGCAATGTCTCTTGAACTGTGGCCTCGAAGGTCTGAAGACCACGACTTGTACTCCTGGGTGCGTCTATCAGCGACATCAGTGCTGTGGCGGAGCGCTGATGCACATGTACAGCGAAGACGATTACTTGCCGTGTATCTGCTCCTCGACGACGTACTCTCCCGCTGTGGATGCCTGCCTAGACAGAACCTGCGCAGCAAACAACCTCAAGGACATCGCACATGCTGGGCTCAAGGAACAGTGCGGTACGCTGCATTCGCGATGTCAAAACGTAGTGACTGACGATCCGATCTGACAGACACCGTCGCCACAGGTCCCAGTTCGCATGCTTCTTCGACTGGGACGCCGACGGGATCGACAGCCTCCTCTGCTGGTAGCTCAACACCATCTGGAACGACTACTGGGACTACCACTGCTGGAGGAAGTCCCGAGCCGTCGCAGTCTGAGGGTGGAGGTGCCGGTGCGGCAATCGCGGTGAACGGTGCTATTGCAGCTGTCGTTGCAGCGCTACTCTCTTTCATTCATACTTAGAATCTCGAGTCTTGCCAGGATCTTTATCGCAGGCTCACGTCCAAGTTGGCGTTCAAAATATGTCTGAGCATAATACAGTATAGCTAATTTCATACATACGACTGTTAAAGGTCAATTGTCACGATTTTATAACAGGATGCAGGTGTAGAACCATAAATACGTCCTTTGTTCTCGGGTCGGCCGCGGAGTCGAAAATGCTGGTCGAACGTTACCTCTTGCCATGTCGACCGCGCAAGACGTTCGACGAAAGCGCATCCAGTCGGACAAGGACACGCTCGAACAGCTAGACGATTCTGCCCGTCATCTTCGTCAGGCGCGTGCGGATGCGCAGGGCGAACTAGTCGCTGCGCAGGCGAAGCTGGATGCCATCGACCTCGCGCTGGACGACGTACAGAACCGACGCAGAACGCTGTCTAAAAGCTTGGACGTGACCCGCTCCGCGTTCTTGCTAGCTCTATGGGCAGGCGTCATGCCAGCAGACGTACTTCGCGCCATTTTCCTCGCCGTCCACGCTTTGCCCGACAAGAAGTGGCTCACACCCGACCATGCTATGCACAATAAGGCCCGCGCGCGACGGCCGTTCAGGCTTTCTGCGGTCTGCAGGCAGTGGCGCAAAGTCGCACTTGACACCTCTGCATTATGGACGTACATCAGCCCGAACGACAAGTTCCCAGACGTCCACGGCGATCTTCGGGCTGTCGACGTTGCTCTTATCAGGACATTGCTGCGCAGGTCCAAGCGCGCACTATTGGACGTCGTCGTCATCTGGTCCAACATAGTATGCACGAAGGGCGATAACCTATGCGAGGCGCTGGCCCTCATAAGCGAGCACGCCACCAGATTGAGGCGCGTCTATACCATGGTTCCCCCGGAAACGGCCGCTCCCCCCAGTAACGGCCACTTTTCGACCTTTTCGCGCCTATACGTCACCAGGCTACGCCGGTACCCTCATCCCATAGCATATCTTTGGCCTTAGGGTCTTATAATACATCCTACATCCTAACATCTCCGATATTGAGCGTAGCAAGCTTAAAATGAGTTGGTGCAAAGTCGAGGGTGCAAAGTACGCGCGGTAGAACCCGACCGCGCCATTGCGCCCCTTTGCCCTTCGTCAGATTACAATATAATACTCAGGTTCCTTCATGGATGGACGATGGATAGACATTACTTGCTTACTCTAAGTTGTGGAGACCGGCGGGGAAGTCTATAGAACGTTACAGTGATAACTCGTGCGCGTTCGGTTGCGCGCATGCGCGCCGGACCCTCGTCGATTTCGATAACGGCTGCTCCGTTTCCCTCAATTTTTGGCTCTACCCCCCTGTAAGCGTATGCGGCGGTTCTGTCGCATGAGGTTTGGTAGGTTCAGCTGTACGGGTTCCCAAGATGGGTCGGAGGTGGCCGCTTCAGGGGGAACCATGGTATACGACTACCCTCTGGGGTATCAAGACAACCATCCATGGACATGTTCAGATCTCCCACGCCCGCGTTAGAACAGGTTGTCATTACCACGGACGACGACAGCTGGGAAGAGTTTGGGAGTCATACGTACTTTCCCGACGTGCGTGTGCTGCGGCATCTGGAATTAAGCAAAACCGGCGTGTCATGCTCTCCACGTCACTGCTCCATGGCTAGTCTTAGAGTTTTAAAGCTTTGGGCGACATATCTCGATGTGAGGACTATGACCCTCATTTCCAAGGCTGCTCCAACCATCGAGGAAATGTTACTGTGGTATGATGATGTGCATGAGAACGTCAAGCTCGAGGCGATAGTGACTCCTGTCTGTTTCCCAATCTACACACCCTCTCCATCACTGGATCTACTCAGTTGGTGGCGCATATCACGACTCCGAAGCTTCAATATCTCGCTCTGGACGTCGACGAGATGGACACCGACGATTTACCCCAATTTTTCCACGCCGTCGCACCGACGGTGACGTCGCTTGTTCTGGAAGGGACGGCGCTCGCAGATGATCTACATCATCTTCAAGCTCTCTATAACGTAGAGTCGCTCTCATTTCTCTCCGACGTGGACGACAACTTCTTCGTCGCGTTAGCCGAGACCAGTCCCGTCGTATGGCCGAAACTCACGAAGGTCGCCATCGGCAGCACTGGCCGGATTATTCCGCCCACCAACGATGGAATCGTTCAGCTCGTCCAAGCACGCCGCGCTGTCGATACGCTCGATAACGCGATTGAGGCACCGCGCCAGATCGTCGAGGTAGACCTGCGGTGCAAAGACGTGCCGAATTGGATTCATGCCACGATCGATCATCTGCTCGCCTCTCCGGGCCCAGATTCTGCGACGACGATGTAAGCTTTTACGTTCTCTTCATTTCGTCGGTGCAATGCGATACTGATTGTCATCATTCCAGTGCACATGCACTCGGCTGAATTGGATCGACATCGCGACTACGTCTGTAACTTTGTAGATCGGCATCTGCTACCACTACACCTTGCTCCTGTCTTCAATTCTCTCTCACTGGCAGTAGGTCGCTCATTGTCAGTCCCTCACAACATGTCCTCGATGACCTCGTAATTTCTTTTGCATCCGCTAGGGATGGTAGTAAAAGAATTTTCATCGATTATTAGAAAATGTACAAATTTCCACGTGGCGACGGAAGGTTTGGTGAGCGGTTGTCGCGCCGGAGGTTCCCGAACTGAACGTTGACCCGACGATGTCGACACGCGAGGGCAAGACCAAGTCGGTGAGCCTGACGCGCACAGTCGGCAAGGCGCTCGCCGACGTCCTCAACAACAAACCCATCACCGCCGCCACCGTCTCCAGCGCCAAGGCCACGTCTGAGTTCGGCGTTGGTGGCACAGGCACCACGAAGTCGGCCAGCATGCGCCGTCTGAGCCTTCAACCAAGCTCCAAGGCCGCTTCTGCTGCCACGCTCGGCCGCGGTTCTCCTTCTACTGGCCCCAGCGGACGCGTGTCGCGCTCGTCGTCGACGCCGACCATCGACAAGAAGCTCGCGACGTTGCCAGAGGAAAAGGCCATGACGACCGCGCAGCCTGCGCCTGCGGGCGCGAAGGGCAAGGGGCGGCTCTCCAAGTCGCCCAAGCCCGTTATCCAGGCGTCCGCGCTGCCCAAGTACAAGCCCAAGACCGCGGCGGCGCTGGTGTCGACCGCGCCGTCCAAGATCCCGCCGTCGCCCGTGCGGCTCGGCACGCGCAAGCGGCGCACGAGCGAGGACTCAGGGAGCGCCACGCAGTCTTCATCTTCTGCGAACGAGGGCCCTGCACCTGCGCCGCCGCCGCCGCCTGCTGTCTCGCTCTCGCCGCCGGTGAAGGAAACCACGCCACGGCCCGTCAGCCCGCTCCCGAAGCGTGCGCTGACCGCCAAGACGAGCAGCCCGTCTATTAGACCGTCCCCGTCGCCGAAGCCGCCGAAGCCGTCGCCTACTTCAGCGAAACCCAAGGCGACGGCGAAGGAGAACAAGGATGACAGGTCGCCCGTGAAGAAGGTCGCGCGCCACACCCCATCTATCCCGCGCATATCGCCTCAAGTGGCGATCCGGCCTCCTTCGACGAACAGCTCTCCTGCGAAGACGCCTTCTAAGATTGTCAAGAAGAAATCGACCACTACACCGGCAGCGTCTACTTCTACGTCGAGAGCTGCCAACAACGCGTTTTCTCCAGACTCGGCCAACGACTCGAACGAAGTTTCTATGATGCTTAATGCCGTCGTCTCCCCGACGGCTCAGACGCCTGCTCTGCCACGTCTACGTCCACCAGGCACTCTCCCGCGCACGCCTGCGTCGTTCTCGAACGCGCGCATGTCGTTCCTCGCGTCCCCGCTCGGAACGCGTGGCTCAATCATCTCATGGGAGGACATGTCGCGCTCTTTCCAGGCAGACGAGCTCGGTATGCGTCTCGCAGACATCGCCGCACCGTTCACGCCGCGGGACCGCACGGTCTCCGTGTTCAGCGATGCGGGGAGTATGACGGGTATGAGCGACGCGTGGGGTCTCTCGCCGCGCCAGAGCGGCGTTGGGCTTACGCCTGGGTTGAGTATATCACAGGTGATGTTCCCCAGCCCGCCGAGCGACGCCGCAGACGCGAGCTTCAACGACATGACGGCCATATCGCCTACTCGTCCGGACGGCGACCACACGATGGAAGAGAACGATGACGACGAGGCTGAGAGGTTATTCGGGCCCGCGTCGCCGGACGAGAGACAGGCGGCTGTGATGCTGCTACAGATGCAGCTGGCTGCTATGGATAATATCCGCGAGGAGCGAGACGCTCTGCGAGCGGAGCGAGATGCGTTGCTGCAAGCTGCGGCAGAACGCGAGGCCGAGCAGGCCGAGGAGGATGCGGCGCGGCAGATGCAGGAGGAAGTAGCGCAGGAGGAACGTATGGCGCGCGTGGCGGCCGAGGAGCGTGCGACGGAGGAGGCCCAGCGCGCGGAAGACGCGCAACAAACAATTCACGATGCGAGGGCGCTCGCGAAGGTCGAAGCTGCACGGTGCGCGCAGGCGGAGTGGAGGGCGCTCGTAGAGATGCTTCGAACTGAAGGTGATCGCCTGCGTAGCGAGCGCGAGGTGCTGAGCGTCGTGCGCGAGTGCGCTGTCGCCGCTGCTGGCGCGTAACGTTAACGAGCTTCTCCCTATGAACTTTTATTCCTCTTGGTCTCGGTTAGTTATACCCAGAGACACTTTGTACTGTATGATACCCAGCCTGGTTGCTGTCGTCGTTTCTTCTCTTTTCTTGCTTAGGCTCGTTGCCTTGAGCAGTATGCCTCACCACCACGTCCTGTCATTCGTTCATGTCGCTGTACTTAATGGTGTCACGAATAATCACATCCCCGCTGCGATGACCACCAAGGATCATCTCGTTTCCGACGTGACGCGCTTCGGATCTGCGCCGCGTGGTGACCTCACTCCACCTCACCGCTCTGGCTCGTGTGCGGTCTTGGACTTGGACCTAGATCTCAAGTGCGCAACGACGCCTGCGGGAGAAGTGTAGAAATGCGCGTTCGTAGCTACGTTGCAACTCTGCTTCTTTCAGCAGCCCTGCTCGCGAACGCACAGAACGAAACGTCGAGCAGCGCGACAGAGTGCGTCGTTTCATGCGGCGTCGACGCAGTTCACGCTTCTGGCTGCAACCCTGATGCGTGAGTACCCACAGACCTAGAACTTGCGCGCGTTTCGGCTGACGCAAGGGGAGCAGGGCCGACTATACGAGCTGCGCGTGCACGTCAGAAGTATACTTGTCGACATTCGACGCGTGCATGCAGCTCGACTGTCCTGGCCGTTTCCACGACGAAGGACTGCAACTGTTCAACCAGACCTGTGGTGAGTCCTGGGTATTGCTATATATCGGGAGAATCTAGCTGAACGCGATATCGATGCAGCGAGCGGCGGGACCGGCGCCCAGGTACCGCAGAGCTCGCATTCTGGAGACGGAAACTCGACGTCGACCTCGGCAGAAGACAACACGACGTCAGATACGACCGGGGCTGCATGGATAGTGCAAGCTGGCAATGGTTGGGCCATTGGACTCCTGATACTGGCTATGCTGCAGAGCGCCGTCGTTCTGTAGTCCAGCAAGCCCGTTGAGTGTATGATTACGACCTTATACGAACTGCTGTTGAGTGTAAGCTGTTCGTACAAGGAATGGAGTGATAAATGGAAGGCCAAGAGGCGCGAGTCGGACTGTGAAGCGCGTCAGCTCCCTTTCTCTTCCTTTCCACCATCCGCCGAGTGCTCGCATTCTAATGTACTAACAGCGACTTGTCACGGGAACGCGATTGAACGCTCGGCATGATTCTTCCTGGCAGCACCACATTGACACGACGCTGGGAGCTCTTGAACTCGAGCTCTCACCACATCTCGACATAAATGCTGAAGAAGAAGTCGAAGCACCAACTGCATGTGGCCGCTTTGGTCAGTGCACGGCATACGTGATGGCGTTGTCGAAGTCATGGCAGCGGACGCTTCGAATTCACGCATGTCTGCGGCCACCACACACCGCGTTCCTCGACTCGGCACTTATTTGTCGCCGCAGGACTTGTACGGATGTCCGCAGGCTGGCACCGGCGAGTTACAGCTACATTGGTTCCTCGGTGGAGGTCATTCATCGCCACAGCCTCCGAGTCTGCCGGGTTATAAACTCTGCCCCTGCGCGATTCACTTCTTGTTCAGAACCTTCCCCCGTTCGTCACACCTCTCTCCATGGCCAGCGACAACTCGACCCCAGCATTCGATACCCAGGACAGCTCACACGTCAAGCACGATCGTGTTGGGCTTTGGGACCTGTACGTCCAGGAGACGCCCAAAGCGCAGTGGTTGTGGCCCGGTGTCGCGCTGTGGCGGTACATCCAGCAGCTCTGGAAGGACGGCGCATATGTCCACAAGCTGTTCCTCTTCCTCATCAGCGACCCAAGACAGTTCATACTCGACCTCTTGATCAACCTCCTGGGCGAGGTCGTCTTCCGCACGTTCAGGTTGTGGCTCTCAGCGCAGTTACTCGACGTTATGACCGCCGCTTTCGATAATCGTCCGCCCGAGGAGACGTGGTTTCTCTTTCTCTTGTTCGGCAAACCTGCTGCAAGGGTCTTGGGTGGATTCGTACAAGACTTCCACGACGCTCTGGATGATGCCACTAGCAAAAGGCTTCAACGGCATTTCACAAGGCGCTTGATAACAGGTGAGCTGCCCAGTACTATATTCTCGTGTGACGGGGGGCGGTGTTGACAGGAATGCCCAGCGCGGGCAAGGCTCGATGTTCCTACCTTCAAAGATTCCACAGTTGCAAGCCAGCTCCAAGCGGCTGACTTAGAGGCGTCGAGTAACCCCCCGTATGAGCGACTTCGCAAAGTGATATCCAGCGTTTTTCTCGCACTTGTAGCTCTAACCAGCTCCTTCGTTGTTCTCGCCCTCGTGGTTGTGAAGTACAACGACATGTATGCGCTCGTGCTTGCCGCGTTTCTTCCGCCTCTTCTTCACATGGCCTACATGATGATATCGTGGGAGTCGCGCAGCAGTTTCGGTACGTCGCACAGTGAAGTTCTTGACTGTCGCTGTCCGCTGTTGCTCACATTATCTTCGTAGTTTGGGCTGCTACGTGTAGGGACTCGCGCTACATAAAGTGGAAAGGCCTCTGTGCCACAGTTGCTCTCGATAAGCATCGACAAGAGGTCGTAGTCGGCAACCTCAATCCGTATGTCAACCGCGGTGAGCAGTACACCCAATCAACGAATCTCCCTCATGAGTAATTGCGCGCGCGCGACCCAGAAGCCGACAACTTGGAGAGGGAGTTGGGAAATGACGCTGTGACTGACTTCGATCGGCATGAGTTCTCGTTCTGGCTCCGGCGGAAAGCCCGTTACTCTTTACGTGCGCTTCTCCTGGACGCCTTAAACGAGATCCCGGAGGTATGTCTCCTATTTCATGTCAAACTTAGACGCTGACGTCCATTGGAGCTCGTCCTCGCTGTCCTCGTGGTCAACAATCCCAGCCACATGCCGCTCCTCCTCGCCTCTTGGACAGTCATCCAGCAGGCGACGAAAGGCGTTATCTCAGAGATGTGGACAATGTTTTACCTTGGCGAGACCTTCGCCGAGTGTTCGTACGACCTAAAGGGGTTATACGAGCTTGCGAATGTTGAGAACAAGATCGTCGACGGGAATGTACCATTCCCGGAGAACCGGCAGGACACCGCGGCGAAGGGCGTCAGCATCGAGTTCCGGTGGGTCCACTGTGCGCGACGTGCGCGTAATTCAATCTGAGCCCTTCTTAGGAACGTCTCGTTTAAATATCCCGACACCAATGTCTACGCTCTGCGCGATGTCTCGTTTACCATCCAGCGTGGGGAACTTGCGGTGATCGTTGGATTTAACGGCTCAGGTACCGTCGCATTTCATTCGCTCGCGCATCGATGCGTGATCACTCGACCTGTCCACAGGGAAGAGTACAATCTTGAAGCTGATCACGAGAGTCTTCGATCCTTCGGACGGAGCGATATTTATCGACGGAGCCGACATCAAGACCCTCAAGCTCTTCGACCTCCGGGAGTCAATCGCGTGTCTCTTCCAAGATTATTCCATCTTGCCCCTTTCAGTATGTACGGATATCCATGACGTGCATATTTCTGATGTACTGTTGTAGATCGGCCTCAACATTGGGCTCGGTTGGCCAGAAAGTGCCGACGATGACGACGCGATTCAGGCGGCAGCCAGACTTGCAGAGATCGACTTCGAGGATAGACTAGGAGAAGGATTCGAGAGTTATCTCGAGGTGGGTGCTTAACCTTTTGCGTTGTGTTACTGCAGTCCGAGACTGAAACCTATCCTTCCCAAGCATCCTGTTCAAGATCACTATGCCAATCTGCCCGAAGGCACGACGACGATATTTGGCCAGAAGGTCGACTTCAAGGGCGTGCGCACTGGCATGTCCGCGAACAGGAACATCTCCCTCTCTGGTGGCCAGACGCAGAAAATTGCCGTCGCACGAGCGCTCATGCGGACGACGTGCGGGAACGATCGCGTCGGTCTCATGCTCTTCGACGAACCGTCTGCACACATGGACCCTGTAGTACGTCACATCGTTCCTCCAAGTCGCTGCTCCGATGCTGACGAAATATCATGAAGGCTGAGTATTGTACGTTCTCAGCGCGAGCGTTGATGGATGGCCTACTGACTGCTCTAAGCACTCTTCAAAACGCTGCGTGAGCTCCGCGGTGGCAAGACAATGATCTTCTCCAGTCACCGATACGGCAACCTCACGCGGCACGCTGGTGTCATCTTCTATATGAAGGAAGGGCGTATCCTAGAGCGTGGCACGCAGGAGGAACTCATTGCGCTGGGAGGCGGGTACGCAGAGATGTGGAAGTTGCAGGCGGAGGCGTTTACCTCGTGAGAGTCAAGCGACATGGGCCGCGTGTCACCGGGAAGTGTGTTTCAGGAACGATGTTTAGACGTACATACCTCGCAAAAAGCTCCGGATTCGAAGTGGACGCAGACGCATAATCATGATAGTGATCAGTGCGTCCAGCCGAGAGGCAAGTTTAGAGTAAGGCAGTGAGAGCGCACCTCTGGATCTGCCAGAAATAGAGCCACTGCGACATGAACGACTGGCTGTTTACATCTCGTATGCTTCTCCTCGTAGACGCATACGTCTGGGGCTGTCACAAATCGGTAGAACGGATAAAAATGTCACACGGAGCTGGCGGTATCAAGAACGAGCGGCAGTTGTTGTAGACTAGACTACAACGAAGACGTGACGAGCACAAAGTCCGAAGAACCATTACATAAGTTATGGTGGGAGGAGGAGGAGGAAGAAGACTACGCCGCGGCGGCGTCGGTGAGGTAGACGTTCACACCGAGCCCATGGTCAGGCGTAACCGCGAGAAGCTTCTTCTCCTGATCCCAATCCTCTAGCGAGAACTGCGGGTGTCCTCCAAGAAGGAACCAACGCGTCTCCCCCACGACATCAGTCTTGACCTTCGCGCGGAGCACCGCGGCAGGCGATCCGGTGCTGGTGCAGTCGATGGCATCGTTCGTGAGGGAGCATTCCTGGCCGTTGTGAGCGAGCTTGACGAGCGCGTCGTCTCCGGAGGGTTGCATCGAGCCGGGAACGAGCTTGATGTCGAACTGCCCAGCCTCGGGTCCGTCACCGTTTTCGTCGGCCCATTGCCAGGCCTGGCCATTCTCAGTGAGGACGGCGATGGTGTCACCGGAATCAGTCTGCACCCAGACGGACGCGGTGGTCTATGCCGAGTCAGCAAAATCTTCTTGAAGGGAACTGAATGAACGGACCGGGAGAGAAAGGGTATCGCGCTTTGCGGGAGCGGCAGAGACACCGATGCTGAGGGCGATAGCGGTGAAGGTGGCGAGGGAAGAGAGATGCATGGTGATTAGGATAGGTTGCAAAAAAGGAGCAGGGAGATAATTGGCGCAAGAGTGAATCAGGACCGTGCAGAACCCTGCGCAAGGAGACAGCCCCATTATATAGGACCATGTCCGCTCCTGACCGGAAGGCAGTGCATGTGGAAGACTGCTGCGTTCTCGACAAGTGACATAGCAGAGAATCACGAGAATCACTGTTCCACAACTGGAATGATCTGAGCGCAGTCAGACTCGTCGCTCGAGGTACAGCTTCGTGGCACGCGAGTAAGTGGGAACAGCTTGGCGGGCGAATTTGAACAAGACAAAGGGCTCAGGATGGCATGTGCCTCAGGCCGCTAGCGCTTGTATGTTGATCGAGCCGAAGGTGACGCGTGAGATGCGGGTTTGTTCCTCGAAGATTGAAATTTGACTCGAAAGTCGGACCCGGGATAGACGACAGATTCTACTACGACTGCGGCCGTAGTTTCCATGCGAAAATCGCGTGACGGTAAAGGCAGACTTCTTGCAACGGCCGTTGGCATCATCTGAGAACCGAGAAGTCGAGTGACAATCCGACAATCCGGTGTCGAAAACGCAAGAATCGCGCTGCGGGTCGGCGCTTCTCGCACGCCGACTCGGACCATGCTTCCAGACGGCGACGCACAGCAGTTAGAGAAAATCACGTTCGAAAGGCGTCAACGTGAGATGTGGATGCGCGCTGCCCCGCTGGTGAGAGTAGAGCAACGTGAACGTAAGAGTGCAAGAGGCGCAAGTTGCCGTGAAGCGCGTCAGCTCCCTTTCCCGTCCTTTCCACGAACCCGCCAGTCACAAGCCAAGCGTGTCTCCACCTGGGCCCTAGCGATTAGAGTAAGAACTGGCCTGCGAACGATCCACACGCATGTACCTGCCTCCAGACGTCGACATCGCGCCCTTCATGCTCCCAGAGCTCCTGCTGTCCATCTTCGACTACCTCGCCCAGAAGGACCTCTTGTCAGCGTCTGGCACCTGTCGTCACTGGCGAGCACTCGCACTCGCGCACCCGAACTTGTTCTACCACTTCGTGCTCGACGCGGATGTCATGGCGCCCGAGCTCGACTCAGTCATAGCTGCGTTCTCTACCGGCCTGTCGACCGCGCGCTCGCGCAACATTTGTATCAGCATAGACGTGAACTGGAGCGATGGCTGCAAGCGGAACACCGAGGAGACCCAGAGCCAGACCAAGGCTCGCCGCGAGCGCGGCGCAAAGACCATCATGACCGCCATATCGAGCGTCCTTCCATTGGTCTGCAAGCTCCGCTTCGTACTGTGGCATTTCGACCGTAGGCTCGGGCGCTTGATTTATTCCCGAGCCAACAGGTCTCCGTCGTGGCTCGCGAGCCTCCGTTAGGCGTTACGAACTTCCTTAAAAGGAAATTTTGATGGCTCGAGACCACGCAGAGCCAAAATAGGCCATAAGCGCCGGTGTGTGGCCCTACCGTTATGCGTTATGCGACACGTATAGGCTCGGCTCGACGGCCCGCGTTATGCGTTAGCCGAGCCTACGGTCGAAATGACACAGTATTCTGCGGCATTTTCCTACCCCACCTGAAGAGCATCGTCTACGAACAGTTGCGGTGCCCAGCACCTCAGATTCAGGAGTTCAGCATCGACTTGCAGATGGCGTTGAGCAGCGTGCGCTACCCACGCGACTTCTTCCAAGCTAAACATGATCACGAACTCGATACTCTGCTCCCTGTCGACCTTTTCGCCGGATGCGCGCCAATGCAGCGCGTTGTATCTCTCGACAGAGTCTCGACCCCTCCTTATCCAATACCTGCCTTCGCTTCTGCGGAAAACGTCTTCCTCGGCCACTTGCCTCGCGACAAGGGCGCAGATCTTGTTGCCCTTTTCCCCGCTATGATCTCGCTCAGAGTCAGAGGTCAGAAGCAGATTTCGATAAAGTAGGCGCAGAGGATTGCGAGGACGACATCGAGGGCAGCCCCGCGCTGGTACGCGGATCACCCTTGTTCTCGCCCTTCGCTTCTTGTTGATGCCTTTGTTTCCTGTCTGTCCTTTTGTATGTAAGACCAAGTGCACAGAGCCCCGACCGTTTGTATGTTCACATCGTGGTGGTCGAAGTCTGCGCGGCGCAGTTACCCGTGGCCGTGGGGCTACTCGCAGGCTTACGACCAGGACAATGAGCAGGATCGCCGCCAAGACGCAGTCGCCTGTAAGAGCGTCGAGCGGACTGATCAGGAGATATCGCAGTTACTCGTCAGTCAACGTTCGCGGAGGAGTAAATCTCGTATATCGCCCATCGCTATCAATGTTCTGTTATGTGCGAACACGAGAACCAGCCCTACCTAATATCACTTGCGTATTACAGATGACGGAGGAACGTTACGGCATTTTAGTCGTCAGAGTTCAGTACGTCCAAATCGGCCTGCAGCGCTCTTGTAAGTCATTGTCAAAAGTACAGGAAATGGAACTCACGTAAGGCCGTATATCGAACTGTATACCTCGTGCACTGCAGACGACTTCTGCAGGATGGTAGAACGCACGCGCATCGCGCTGCGCGTCTTCGCAGCTGTATTCCGGACTAGGTTCATCATATTGTCCATCGCGGGGCTGCGTGAGCGGCCAGGCGACGTAGACGACGACACGATGTGGCGCCTCCAGCCGCTGAAGAAGAGCAACGACCCACTGAGGGGATGCACACTTGCGTCGATCATCGCATGTGTAGATTACGCCGAGATCGCGTACCCAAGTTGGTATGCATGCGATTAGCCTGTCGATGAAAGAATGCTTGCACTCTCCGATGACGACTCTCCGTAGAGCTGTCATAGACTGGAACATCGTGGGTAGCTCGTCATACAATTCGCGCGATAGAGTAGGATGCATGAGCAACGAAAGGGAAAGTTCCAGCGTGTGGAGAGTCGGAGTGAATAGGGGCTGGATGAATGTGCACGAGAACATGAAGTTACAGTCGATCGTAACAGCCGCTGTGCGTAGCGCAGCGCTCCCTCCCGTGGATGCAGACAGAATATTGTCGGTAGACTGTACCGCTTCGCGTGGGAGACGGATATCCCTCAAACGGAGACCCGCGATAGAGGACCATGGTTTGTCGACATGCACGCCAGTGCCAGGCTGGGTCGAAATGTCGAGATGGGTGATGCTCGACCAGATGGTAAGACAGTCGCGTATCAATGTCCCTGCATTATTGGAGGTGGACTGCAAGCCGGGTTGGATCTCTTCATCGTCGGCGTAGCACACGCGAAGGTGCGTCAAACGGAGATCCGTGAGATGACTTCTGAAAACTGCAGGCAAGATAATGTCGTGTGGTTGGTGCACAATTAGCGAGAGTTTACGAAGGCGTGGGAGAAGGGAAAGGACTGCAGCAAGGAGCCGGAATGTTGGATAGTCTGCGTCCCGTTCTGCGTCGTCGTCGCTGTCAGAGGACGACGAGTTGTTCGACGCTCGAGCGCGGGGTTCGTAATCGTGCACGTCGAGCTCCAGAACAGATGTACCAGATAACGCGCGACTATCGGAGGCTGCAAAGCCGTATAGTGTCCTCAGCAACGCGCTGAAAGCGTCCAGGCTGTGCTTGAATCTGCGTCGCCGGGGGACACAGATCCATCTGTACAATGCGTAGGATGCGGGACTGCGCCAGTCTCGGCAGACGAGTGTGCACGAGAGGAGATCCTTGTAGCATGCAGCGGCGCGCGTATGGTGGTACCACATGAAGGATGACTCGTGCACGTAGTCAAATATAAGACGTAGGACGTCTTCTGGGAGGTGTACGGCGCGCAGAATACCAGCCTCCCGCCGTTCATCTTCGAATATGAGTTCATGGAGGGAACGAGACATGACTGAGGTGGGTGGAGGAGGTCAAGTCGTCAGCGGCAACATCCGAGGTTCCGATGTCGCATCGACCATTCCCACGTGCAACGCGACCTGTCGCCCTCTCGACTATGTTGTCTTTGACCGGCTCCGCACTGACGCGGGTTGGTCACGGGACCCGCATTCAGTCCGGTCGCGCGTCACCGCCGCGTTTTACCTTTTTGCTCGATGACGACATGCGCTCATCACTCCTGTCAGCGCAAGCCTTTATAACTCGCGAGGCTCTGGAACTGCCAGGTCCACTTCCAACTTTCCCCCACCATGATCTCCTCTACTGCTCGTGTCGCCGTCGTTAGGCCCGCTCTGCGCGTCGCGTCTCGCAGGATGCCTCGTCACCGGTTCTCTACTAGCGCGCGCGCTCTCGCAGAATCTGCTCCAGCACCCTCGGCGGGGTCGCCGTCCTCGCACTTTGCTTCTGGTCTTGCGGGTGGTGCGCTAGTCTTAGTCGGCGGTACGTGCTTGTTCGTTGTGGAACGTAAGAGTTCTCATGGCCCACATAGGTTACACCATCTACCATTTCTCTGAACTCAAGACTATGGCGACGACCGCGAAACAGGTCCAGACTTCCGCGCTGCAGGCCAAGGACAGGGTCGTCAAGTCTATGTCCGACACCTCGCCGTCTGAAGCGCTCAAGTCCTTGCGCAACCTCGCCAAGTCGTACGGCGCGTTCATCCCCGGCTTCGGGTCGCACATCGACTCCACATTCGACGAGCTCGATGACATTGTCGAGAAGCACGGCGACAGCGCAAATGAGATTCTGAAGAAGACGTACGACGAGGTCAAGGACGTCGTCAAGAAGGGCGGCTTCGACGTCGAGACCGCTAGCAAACTCGCCGAGATCCTCGGCAAGCACACTACCGAACTCAAGGAGCTGGGCAAGAAGGCTGGCTGGGACGCATTGGAGAAGCATCCCGAGGTGAAGGACAAGGTCGGCGGCGCGTACGACCAGCTGTCCAAGCTCGCGGAGGGCAAGGGGCCCGAGGCGAAGAAAATGCTCGAGGATGTCCAGAAAGAGGAACGGTCTTCGTCTGTGTCTTTTGTCTTCACGCTGACTTGCGTTATAGATGAAGGATATCTTCAAGAACGGTCCTAACGCGGACTCCCTCGACCGCGCGCGAAAGCTTCTGCAGTCCAAGACGCAGGAGTTGCAGAACACACTCGCGCCCGCCGCACGCGATGCCTGGAACGCGTCCCTCGAGAAGGCAAAGCCGTACCTCGACAAGCTCCCCCCGGATGTCCGCGAAACGCTCACCTCGAACGCCGGCGCGCTCGCCTCGGGCTCACAAGACCTCTTTGACCGCGTGCGCAAGGCGGCCGAGGCGCGCGGCGGCGAGCGTGAAAAGCTCGTCAAGGATCTGCAGACGTACGTCAAGGACAAGTCCGAGTCCGCGTCGCAGTCCATGCCGTTCAGCTGGGAGGACGTGCTTGGGTACATCAAGAAGGTGCCGGGCGGCGAGCAGATGCTGGAAAAAGTGCCTAATGCGCAGGCGCTTGCGGAGTTGAGCGAGAAGCACGGCGAGGAGGCGAGTAAGCTTGCCAAGGAGACGTGGGACGAGGTGTCGCAGGTATTGAAGAGTAAGGGCGAGCGCGCGAAGGAGATTGTGCAGCGCGCGAAGGACGATACGAAGCGCGAGGCGTCCAAGTAGTCGTTCGAAGTCGTCTTGTAGCATATAAGTGTATCAAATAGTAAATAGCATCTCTCGGAATTTCTGTCGGCAGTGGATCGAGCCATCTCGTGTTTTGTCGCCTCGTGCACACGACGATCAACTTGCAAGTGCGAAAGGTTACGCGAACTTGAAAAGCTTGAACATCGGGGCTTGCCGCTCACGACTTGACCTCCTTCATCCACCTCGGTCATGTCTCGCGCCCTCCACGAACTCATATTCGAAGGCGAACGGCGGGAGGCTGGTATCCTGCGCGCCGTACATCTCCCAGAAGACGTCCTACGTCTTATATTTGACTACGTGCACGAGTCATCCTTCATGTGGTATCACCATACGCGCGCCGCTGCATGCTACAAGGATCTCCTCTCGTGCACACTCGTCTGCCGAGACTGGCGTAGTCCCTCGTCCTACGCATTATACAGATGGATCTGTGTCCCCCGGCGACGCAGATTTAAGCACAGCCTGGACGCTTTCAGCGCGTTGCTGAGGACACTAGGCGGCTTTGCAGCCTCCGATAGTCGCGCGTTATCTGGTACATCTGTTCTGGAGCTCGACGTGCACGATTACGAACCCCGCGCTCGAGAGTCAAACAACTCGTCGTCCTCTGACAGCGACGACGATGTGGAATGTGACGCAGACTATCCAACATTCCGGCGCCTTGCCGAAGTCCTGTCCCTTCTGCCACGCCTTCGGAAACTCTCGCTAATTGTGCACCAGCCACACGATATTATCTTGCCTGCAGTTTTCAGAAGTCATCTCACCGATCTCCGTTTGACGCACCTTCGCGTGTGCTACGCCGACGATGAAGAGATCCAACCCGGCTTGCAATCCACCTCCTATAATGCAGGGACATTGATACGCGACTTCCTTACCATCTGGCCTAGCATCACCCATCTCGACATTGCGACGCAGCCTGGCACTGGCGTGCATGTCGACAAACCATGGTCCTCCATCCCGGGCCTCCGTTTGAGGGATATCCGTCTCCCACGCGAAGCGGCACAGTCTACCAACAATATTCTGTCTGCATCTACGGGAGGGAGCGCTGCGCTACGCACAGCAGCTGTTACGATCGACTGTAACTTCATGTTCTCGTGCAGATTCATCCAGCCCCTATTCACTCCGACTCTCCACACGCTGGAACTTTCCCTTTCGTTGCTCATGCATCCTACGCTATCGCGCGAATTGTATGACGAGCTACCCACGATGTTTCAGCCTATGACAGCTCTACGGAGATTCGTCATCGGAGAGTGCAAGCATTCTTTCATCGACAGGCTAATCGCATGCATACCAACTTGGGTACGCGATCTTGGCGTAATCTACACATGCGATGATCGACGCAAGTGTGCATCCCCTCAGTGGATCATTGCTCTTCTTCAGCGGCTGGAGGCGCCACAGCGTGTCGTCATCTACGTCGCCTGGCCGCTCACGCAGCCCCGCGACGGAGAATTCGACGATCCCATTACTAGTCCGGAATACAGCTGCGAAGACGCGCAGCGCGATGCGCGTGCGTTCTACCATCCCGCAGAAGATTTCTGCAGTGCACGAGGTATACGGTTCGATATGCGGCCTTGCGTGAGTTCAGTTCCGTGTACGTCTCAAGACACTATCACTGAAAAGAGCACTGCAGGCCGATTTAGACGTGCTGAACTATGACGACTAAGAAGCCGCAACGTTCCTCCGAGTGTCGACTGTAATGCGTATGTGCAGTCTGGTTCTGTTGTTCGCAAGTGCAAGCTGTAGTCCGACCGTACATTGATAGGTTAGTTCAAGGCTTTCGATCACCCTGTGCGTACTACGGAATGCTACACGGACCTCTTGTCGTTCGCTCTGGTATAAGCGCAACGTCCGCGGGTTTCGTAGTCTGCTCAGGACCATCGACTACAGAAGACGTCGAAGCTCCGGCTGCTTTCTGTGTACTCGGATTGGACGCTGTGCATCCCTTGATCGGGATAACTTTCCGAGTTGAACGCGACGCCGACAGGATCAAGGACGCTCAATCGCTTCTACCCCATGTTCCTCCTCCTCATTCATTTATCACGCATTAAAGGCTGCCAGGATTGGTTTCGTATTGCATTGTGAACAGAGCCTTCACCTTCGAGCCTGCCTGTCTGACGGCTGAATGCATACTTAGTACACATCTGCCTGAACCAGTACTACTTCAGTGATATGTCTCGCGTGACTCAGGTGACTCATTCTCGCCGCACTTGTGCGTTAGTCACTTCGACAATGATCTCCATGCAGTGGCCACCGGTTTGCCACCCAGCTGTGCGACGTGCCTTCCGTCTCAGGGGTGTTGCTAAATTTCTTTTGGCCCATGCGCCTCACGTCACTCCGGAAGTCAGGAGCAGCTCCATGACTCCAATTGACTTCCGGTGAGAGTTCCTCGGTGTGGCATCAGCGCCGCTGGAGCACGAGCGGTGACGTTGCTGCCCCCATCTTTCGCCTGTGCGTGACCACGGAGAATATGTGCTGAACGTAGAAACGCATTTCACAAGGTACACGAGGCCGAGCACGCCTCGGACAGACTTTTGCCTGCGTGTGATACGTAAAGTAGCGTGCGATAATCGGAGTGCACGGCGCGAATCAACAAACTCGGCAAACCAAATGCGGTCAGGGGAAGGAGATTGCAGGACTTGCGGAGCGCACGATCTAGTAGATATCGCGACATTGCGATGATACAGGGAGCACTGTAGGCAGTTTATCTTGAGTGTTTGCGGATATTCAGGTCCATCGCGACGGCGAGAACACCTGCGAACGGTTCCCTAGGGTCTGAGACGGTGCTCATCGATGCGATAGACCATCGATATCGAGGCTGGCTGGGGATCAGACACGAGGCGGGTGCGCCGCGCGTAATCGGGTGACCATTGGACGCAAGCGTTCGCGGTGAAGAGGTTGGGAGTTGCGGGCCGAATGCGCTAAGGAACAAAAGTCGCTTCTGATTTCGCGCGTCTCAGCCTTTTCTGGCGTGTTCTGGGGTGGTCCGCGAAGCTGGTCTTTTCGAGGGCCGGGAGGAACTTGCGCTCGGGGTCTTTCGTTGATGACTCCAAGAGCGGAGTTTCCGGGCAGCTAAATACCACCGGTGAAAATTTCGGCGGAGCGCCTCCCTTGCCCTCCTACCACATCCTTCCTTTCCCGATCCCATCTCCCAGGTGAGCCTCTAGCCCGTATCCCGCCTCGTCGTCGCCCATGGCATCGCCCACGCCGTCCGCCGCGGCTCTGGACGTGCTTGATGAGCGTCGATGGCTGCATCCACGCCCCATCGGCCGCGCGATGCGCCTGATCTCGCCTGTCTTTGCCCTCCTGGACTCGCCCGTGCTCACGATCTCGCAGATTTTTGTTTGATATAGAAAAATGGGCAAGGAAAAGACTCACGTTAACGTCGTCGGTCAGTTTCCCGGTCTCGCTGCGTCTTTATCGCCCCCGCTTATCCCGCATCTCGCTCGCAGTCATCGGTCACGTCGACTCTGGCAAGAGCACGACGACCGGCCACTTGATCTACAAGTGCGGCGGTATCGACAAGCGTACCATCGAAAAGTTCGAGAAGGAGGCCGCTGAACTCGGCAAGGGCTCGTTCAAGTACGGTATGTGCTCATTGCTTCCAGCATCGCCCCCCATCGCCGCTCACCGTCGTCCTCCGCGCACAGCATGGGTGCTCGACAAGCTCAAGGCCGAGCGCGAGCGTGGTATCACCATCGACATCGCCCTCTGGAAGTTCGAGACCCCCAAGTACATGATCACCGTCATCGACGCCCCGGGCCACCGTGACTTCATCAAGAACATGATCACCGGCACCTCCCAGGCCGACTGCGCCATCCTCATCATCGCAGGCGGCACTGGTGAGTTCGAGGCGGGTATCTCGAAGGACGGCCAGACTCGCGAGCACGCTCTCCTCGCCTTCACCCTCGGTGTCCGTCAGCTCATCGTCGCGGTCAACAAGATGGACACCACCAAGGCACGTTATCTCCGTCTTATCGATCTCGTATCGCCGTCGCTAACGGTCTCGTGCAGTGGTCCGAGGATCGTTTCAACGAAATCGTCAAGGAGACGTCTACCTTCATCAAGAAGGTCGGCTACAACCCCAAGCAGGTCGCGTTCGTCCCCATCTCTGGCTGGCACGGTGACAACATGTTGGAGGAGTCCTCCAAGTACGTCACCCATTCTGCTATATCGTCTGCGAGTCTGGATGCTCATCGCCATTCGTCTACAGCATGCCCTGGTACAAGGGCTGGACCAAGGAGACCAAGGCCGGTGTCGTCAAGGGCAAGACTCTCCTCGATGCCATCGACGCCATCGAGCCCCCGGTTCGCCCGTCCGACAAGCCCCTCCGTCTCCCGCTCCAGGATGTCTACAAGATCGGCGGTATCGGCACTGTGCCCGTCGGACGTGTCGAGACTGGTGTCATCAAGGCCGGCATGATCGTTACCTTCGCGCCCTCCAACGTCACGACGGAAGTCAAGTCCGTCGAGATGCACCACGAGCAGCTCGAGTCTGGCAACCCCGGTGACAACGTCGGCTTCAACGTCAAGAACGTTTCGGTCAAGGATATCCGCCGTGGTAACGTCGCGTCCGACTCCAAGAACGACCCCGCCAAGGAGGCCGCGTCGTTCAACGCGCAGGTCATCGTCCTCCAGCACCCGGGTCAGATCTCCGCCGGCTACGCCCCAGTCCTCGATTGCCACACCGCCCACATTGCTTGCAAGTTCGCCGAGCTCATCGAGAAGATCGACCGTCGTTCTGGCAAGTCCATCGAGGCGAGCCCGAAGAGCATCAAGAACGGTGACGCCGCGATCGTCAAGATGATCCCGTCCAAGCCGATGTGTGTCGAGTCGTACAACGAGTACCCCCCGCTTGGTCGCTTCGCTGTCCGTGACATGCGTCAGACCGTCGCCGTCGGTGTCATCAAGTCCGTCGAGAAGACCGACGGCAAGGGTGGCAAGGGTCAGTCCCATCCAACCCTCTCCTTACTCGCCGCTGACCCCCGCTTGCAGTCACCAAGGCCGCCGAGAAGGCGGGCAAGAAGAAGTAGACACGCTCGGTGCCACTCTTCGCGCCGCCACCGGCCTCACTCCCTCTCCTTCCCTACGTCCGTGTGCCATTACCTCGTCTGTCTCCCTTCATGAACTCCTGTACGACTTATTTCCGGTTCGTTGCGAGAGGGTATCGAATACGAAGCTGACTCGTTACTGACTGGAATATATTACGATGTTGTACTCCGTGCTCTTAGCCTGCTGCGTGCAATGTGTGAACCAGACATTGGACCGAGAGCACATGGTCATGCGGCTGCGTTGAATGGTAGGATGATGTGGTCATCGCCTATTGGAGTACGTCTCGGTCCATTTTCGCGGGAGGAGCGCATGCTTAGGGTTGCAGACGTCGGCGGTGTTGAGCACGCGTGCAGCTGCTTCAGACAATGGCGGTGTACATAGAGAAGGACTGCTTCGAAGGGTACAAGTTCAAAGAACCGAGCTACTGGGACGCGCCGTCCTCAGGCTCATCCTTGAGCGAATGTCTCGCCGGCGCGAAGCCCATGCGTAGGTTCGTCGTGTCATACACGGTGTAGATATTCTGCACCGTTGAATGAGACACAGTGTAGAGGTACCGAGAACCTGACACGCACCTCGATGAACTTCTGGCCGATGAAGAAGCTGGTCGGTCCTGCTGTGCCGATGAACGACCAATACACGCCTTCCGGTAGGTTCCAGACATGATACTGGTCCTAAGTACGACGGCAAAGGGTCAGTCGCATATATAGTATATTGACAACGAACGAGTAACGTGCCTCCGGAACGAGATACTGCTCGGGCGTCAACTCGAAGCTCGTCCCGCCAATCGTGAACCCGAACGTCCCGTTCGGCTTCTGCGCGAACTTGCTGAGGAAGTACGTCTGGTCCCACTCGCCGCCTGCGAGCTCGAGCCAGGGGAAGTACGCGTCCACGGGGACGTAGATGTTCGTCGCGCCGGTGTCGATGACTGCGCCGTATCCGCCCTTGCCGAGCGCCTGGCCGTTGGCTGTGACGGCGTCGATGCGTACGACCCAAGATGATACGCGGCCGTCGCGCTGCGCGGTGGGCACGTACGTCAGGTTGCCGATGTAGCGGAGAGAATCGATACCGCCAACTACAGCGAATGCGTGAGCAATAGGAAATAAGCGGAAAGGAGAGCGTATACGAAACTCGTGAGCTCGCCGTTGATGGCATAGGCCTCTCCACGCTTGAGGGGAGAAAAATATACGCCGAGCACCTCGTCTTCGATGGCTCCCTGTGCGTACAGTTTGTTCATCCAGGTGGGACGAGCTCCGTTCCTGTGACAGGGCGGATGGTCTGTATGACGCCGCCGAATCCAAGGATACCGTCGAAGCCTCGGTAGACGTAGTCAGAGAACGACTCTGCTCACCATCTAGGTGCTGTTGTAGAAGCTACCAGGAGTGTATTCGGCGCCGCCATTGATACCCCAGCCAGAACTGGACCGAGCCCGGGTTAGTATCGCCTTGCTGCAGGGCAGGTGGCTTGTGTAGTTGCGCCCGCACCTCGGCCGCGGCTCACGACATGTGGTGTAGAACGTAGAACACCACCTGAGGGGATCGTCTTTCTAGAGCAAAGAGCGCCGTTGTCACAGCGCGTCGCGAGCCACGTTCAAGTTGAACGGTTCAACCAGGTCTGATCCGGCGCCGAGCGGACCGTGTTCTCACTGAGCAGAAAAGGTTTGATAACAGACAGCTATACATAATATACAGTTAGCGGCACGTAGAGCAAGGTCGACAGGTCACGTAGCAGGCTGCAGAACGGCAAAGAGAGAGGCGGAGGAGAGTAGGACATCATCCCTGGAGGATGATTGCCTTGAGCGCGCGTGAAAGCTCGTGGGAAGCATCGTAGTACGGGCTTGTCATCTCGTCAACGGGCTCCGGCTCTCGGAAGATGTCTTGTATGTAGTCGGCGGCCCCGGACATGTGTGCAATACCAGCACACGCGGCATGCAGCGCAATCAGCTGGGGGTCCGGCGGCGGGATGATTGTATCCCTTGAAATAGTGCCCGTCTTGAATTTCACGTACGGCGGGAATTCCTTATTGAAGGCTTGGCTAGGGGTAATGTCGGGGCTGATTCCCGCAAGCTTGATCTCGTACGTATCAGCTGCATCCTGGACCTGAGTAGCATGGTGAACACCAGAGTCAAAGGAGCAGAGGGTAAGTGTACGGGCTCGAGCCAAAGGTCAAGTATGTCGAATAGTTCGTGCAATAAGGTCGAGATCGTGAAAGCGTTGCAAGGGCTGTGGACGCCGTCGGTGCCGAGGGTGCGCTCCACGTCGAACCCCCCATAACAGGCAACGATCGCTGCGGCAGACTTCGCCCAGTCAAACTGCATGGCGCATCAGAGGCAGGCAGCGACGAGGAAGAATGCTTACTTTGGCGTCAACCGCGGTAGACGTTCCACGAACGCTTTCGAATATCGATTGCGAAATGATATGCGCGACTTGTGTCGGGCCCATGACGATTGTCCTGCCGATTTCAACGCTCCTATATTTTATGGCGTACTGCGAATTCACATCGCCCGTGAGGGGACATGTGTGCTCGTCTCGGAAAGACACCTGCGACTACGATGAAAAACTGCCACGAGCGCAAATTGTAGACTGACGAGTTTGCGCAATTCTTTGAGAGACTTCTGGGGCTTCTTGAGGAGGGCGTCGAGATGTCCGGCGTTTTCGCGACTAGATTCTTGCAAGGACTGGTCGACGGAGAGTGTGGGAGTAGGACCCTTCGGGTTATAGACTACATTCGAGTGTGAGAAATCAACGAAGAGGGAAGAGAAAGGGGTGGCGTACACACACGGACGAGCCCGAAAACAATGAGATGCGCGAGACCGGCGAAAAGTTCCAAGCTCTCGCCACAAACGAGTATCTGGCCGGCGAGCCACTTGCGCCCAGAGTCGGACGGTGCCAGAACGAGCGCCCAGCCCAGCGCACGGGCAGCGGTACGCGGCGGCATGTCTAGCATCAAGATTTCCGACGCGCCGGGAAGCTCTGCGGCGATCAGCCCCCAACCGCCCATGCCCTCAACCATCTGGCACCGTTCGTAGGCCTGCTGTTCCTCAACATCGAACGTGTCGGGAGGCGGGCGCAGTTCTTGGGCAGTTTTCTTCCCGGCGAGCGGCATGCCGCATGGTAGAGAGAGGCAGAGTTAAGGGAGGAACCGGCAAAGTCCGAGTCCGCTGTACCGCGCAGCCCAACTCAATTCTGGGTGTCAGAATTGCGGTTTGTGAAATCGTAGAGAATCTTGCGGTACTTCGTGCTGGTGTCCAATAGGGCGCCTTTCCCGGTGCAGTAACTTACCGCCGCCTAAAGGATCTCTCGATGCCTGCCAGCTGCCTGCGACGGCTTAGCTGCAGGGTCAGATGTATAGCCGCCTGAACGCGAACGGGAAGGAGATTCTCAACGATTTCGCAGACCGCTGGAAGGTTGTTCCAGTCAGCGCGTCGCTGAACCTCGGCTTCACACGGACTTAACTTGTACGTCCGACCCGACACACCATCCTAGCCCGCAGTACTACGCTGCTCACCCTGCGTGCGGGTGGGACGGCAGCCAGCCGACGCTCGCATTCCATAACGGCATGTCCAGCCCAGGTCCAGCCCTTCGCTGCCGCAAAACTTCTCCTTCATCGCGCCGATCGACTTTTCGAATTTCGACGATGCCACTGTAGCCGCAGTCACATTCTCTTCCTGCCGCTACGACACTTGCCGCCCTTCATCTTTCCCTGCTACCGCCTGCCTGTGTTTGCAGGCATCGGCGGTGTTGAGCACGCGTGCAACTGCTTCAGACATTGGCGGTGTACATATGAAGGACGGATGGGGCAGGCAAGGCAAAGAACCGAGCTACTGGTACACGCCGTCCTCAGGCTCGTCCTTGAGCGAGTGTCTCGCCGGCGCGAAGCCCATGCGTAGGTTCGTCGTGTCGTACACGGTGTAGATATTCTGCACCGTTGAATGAGATATAGTGTAGACTCGGAGGTGCTAAAAACCTGACACGCACCTCGATGAACTTCTGGCCGATGAAGAAGCTGGTCGGTCCTGCTGTGCTGATGAACGACCAATACACGCCTTCCGGTAGGTTCCAGACATGATACTGGTCCTAAGTACGACGGCAAAGGGTCAGTCGCATATACAGTATATTGGCAACGAACAAGTAACGTGCCTCCGGAACGAGATACTGCTCGGGCGTCAACTCGAAGCTCGACCCGCCAATCGTGAACCCGAACGTCCCGTTCGGCTTCTGCGCGAACTTGCTGAGGAAGTAGGTCTGGTCCCACTCGCCGCCTGCGAGCTCGAGCCAGGGGAAGTACGCGTCCACGGGGACGTAGATGTTCGTCGCGCCGGTGTCGATGACTGCGCCGTATCCGCCCTTGCCGAGCGCCTGGCCGTTGGCTGTGACGGCGTCGATGCGTACGACCCAAGATGATACGCGGCCGTCGCGCTGCGCGGTGGGCACGTACGTCAGGTTACCGATGTAGCGTAGAGAATCGATACCGCCGACTACAGCGAATGCGTGAGCAATATCTAGGAGCAAGCAGAAAGGGCAGCGTATACGAAACTCGTGAGCTCGCCGTTGATAGCATAGGCCTCTCCACGCTTGAGGGGCGAAAAGTATACGCCGAGCACCTCGTCTTCGATAGCTCCCTGTGCGTACAGGTTGTTCATCCAGGTTGGGACGAGCTCTGTACCTGTGACAGTGCGGTTGGTCTGTATGATGCCGCCCAGTCCGAGGATACCGTCGATGCCCTGGTAGCCATAGCCTTCTTCATAGCCAGCAATACCGATAGATTGGTTGGCGACTGTTAGACCTGCGATGGTGACCTGTCAAGTGTCGAGTTTGTCAGCTATCCAGAGTCCAAGACTGTCGGCGACAGACCGAATCGACCCATTGCGTTCCGTTGACGTAGCCTGAGCCGTATGTGATCTCGAACGTCTGGTGGGTGCTGCATTGAAGCGTCAGGCGATGTACACATAGCGCGAGAGTCAAGAAAACCTTACTTTACGGCACCGGGCTTTGGTACGAACGTCCTGTTTGCGCCAATCCATGTGTTCGCCGAACCAGTGTCCACCAACAGATTGAAGGTCTACTGTAGTGTCAATAGTGTAACAGACGAGGCAAGGACGACGCGTACCTGATCTCCGACTGTAACGTTAGCAAAATAGTTTATAGCGTTGTTGCCAACGGGGACGATGACGCTGTCCCGCTTGCTCAACGCGTACGGAGTCGGACGACGATGCGCCTTCACCGCGAGCTTGAGCGGTTCAGCGGAAACCAAAAGGAGGCTTGCAAGCAGCGTAGCCAGTAGAAGTTGAACGCGTGCCATGCAGACTGGCAGAAAGGGAAGAGGCGAAGGAGAAGCTTGTCGAGCGACGGATCCGCAGCGTCGCGCACATTTATGGACGCGATTTGATCATTTCGAACGTCCAGCACGCTGCTCGGCTTCTGTATGACATATATGACGGCAGAGGTGGGTTCAGACCGGTCCGTCGATGTACGCGCAGAAGGGTATGACCCGAGTGCGGCCATATGTGAATGCGCATCGCTGTGCACGCCGTGTCAGAGACGTTGGCAGAACATTAGCAGACGTTCCAAAAGTTGAGCGGTCGGTGCGCATTACTTGGTCCAGCGTCCGTGTTGGGTTGCTCGCGAGAGACGTTACAAAGGTGGCGCGAATCAAATAGGGAGCAAGCCGCGGAGCGGACTTAGTTAGCACTTGTTCTTGTCTTCTCAAGTTGAACACGGCTCATATCTATTGCATCCTCTACCTCAGCGATTTCGACATTCGTGGCACGCACCAGAGAGTTTTCCGCGCCCGTTCTGTTCAAGCATATATCGGACCGGAGAGCGAACTGCCGCTCAGCCTCAGCCTGCAGGCTTCGCGGCGTTGTGCAGTGTTGTGCATCGTTCCTATCTCATTCATGCACGCCGCGAGTATAGATATATCGGTGGTCATGTCTGCATCCGTGGCGTGCGGAACACTTCTGGCATGATCACATGCCAGACTCGTATTGGTGCGTAGATTCAGTTGCCAGTTGACGTCGCCACCATGAATGCCTATCCTATCAGCGGAAGGTAAACCTCACTGCTATTGCATGAGTGGTGCGTGACAATTCATTGTAGTCGTGAACGCTAGCATCAAATGAGCGTTACAGAAACGTGACTCGGAGAAAAGGTGGCGACGCTATCATGAAAGTCGAACAGAAAAAGAGCGCGCTCCGACAACGAATACGAAGTTTGAAATGTGGCAACGAAATAGGCTCTAACGAGCCATGTGAATGAAGAAAGGCAAGGTCAATGGCGCCACACCTCACGGCCTGAATACGTCGAAGAGTGCAGGGTGTGGCTTACCGCGCGTTGACCCCCATCGGCGGGCATGTAGAGAAGGATGATCTCTCGAACGCTCCCGGAGATAGTAGGGTTCGCTGCGAAGGACGGTCGCACGGTGATCTGACC
This sequence comes from Exidia glandulosa HHB12029, assembly GCA_001632375.1. Classification (NCBI taxonomy): domain Eukaryota; kingdom Fungi; phylum Basidiomycota; class Agaricomycetes; order Auriculariales; family Exidiaceae; genus Exidia; species Exidia glandulosa. The sequence continues at coordinate 32,636 of KV425888.1, read as the reverse complement.
CGATGGGGATCCAACACGAACGAGCATGCGCAGAGCTTCGAGGACGACACTGCGGCCGAACGCGCCTTTCAGATAGCCGTCGGCATCCACACTGAGCTGAGTGATCGAGTTGGAGGGAGGCCCTGGAAAGTGCAATGTGAGTGTGGATGAATGTATGCGCATGTGCATGAGTGCGTACCATTGCACACGCGCAAGGTGTAAGCGCCGATGAGAAGAAGAGCGAAAGCGCCGTGCCCGACAGAAGGGAAATCTGAGGCCGCAAGAACGACGGGCAGCTGAGCTCCGTGCGGCGGAGTGAGCGTGAGCGAGGGCTTGGGGACGCCTGCGAGCCAGAGGTCGATCCCCTCGCGCATCGTCGTGCGCGGTTGCCCGCCACGAATCATCGCCGGTGCACCAGTGGAGGAGCGCAGGGCAGCAAAACAAAAATGGATCGAAAGCAGATTGATAAGGCAGCTGAGGCCCGGTTGCTTGGGCTGCCTCGGGGCCGTGTCGTGCACGTCCGTGGAGTTGCGTACACTTGACGCGTAGACGCGCTCACGCCATCCGGGAAAGGGCAATTGTGCCCTGGCCAACCGGGAGATGCGCTGATTCGATCCGATATAAGCCCCAGAAGGAGAGCATGTGTCGAAGTTACTAAGAGACGGACGAAAACATGGGACCGCCACGAAGAACGGGCCGTCGGCGCCTTTGAAAGTCGCCCTGTGTTCTGAGAACAATAGACGTGCGCAGGAAAGACGTTATGTTGACGTCTACGCCTGCAAATGACGTGCTAAATGTCACAGAGTTCTCACGCGATGGTACTTGTAATGGCGGGAGAGTTGTGAAGAGTCACCGAAGAAGGCTCTTTAGCATCCTAGACACTTTAAGGGGGGCTGTCAGCTACATTGAAGTGTTGCAAATTAATGAGGGCACTGTTGAGGCTACTTGGTAGACCAATCAAGAGCTTCGTGCGTGACTTCTAAGGAGGAGTGTCGAGATTGCAGCGATTACCTTAGAGAGGAATATAGAGACGAGATAAGCGTGCGTACTATTATATGTATCCGTATCTGAACGAATCGGAGGATGTTGGCCATTGTAACCCGGCTCATGAGTGGAAGCCCGGAAGCAACCCTGAAGAACTGGGCAGTTATCGGCACGCCCCGGTTACGCGCCCGGCAAGTTCCTACGCTCACCAAATCCTCTTCCCCTCCTCAAGACCAGGTATGCTCGCCGTCGTCGCCGCCGTCGAGCTCGCGCTGACTGCGACCGTTGCAGGCGATGTCGACCTTCTCCTCGAGCCCCATCGTCATCGATGGCAAGGGCCATCTCCTCGGCCGGCTCGCGTCCATCGTCTCAAAACAAATCCTTAATGGCCAGAAGATTACTGTCGTCCGCTGCGAGGAGATCAACATTAGCGGCTCGTTCTTCCGCAACAAGGTGCGTCTATACCCCCCAGAAATTTCGTGGAGTTGACTCGCAGCAGCTCCGGTACCACAACTTCCTCCACAAACGCCATATCGTGAACCCGAAGAAGTCCGGGCCCTTCCACCACCGCGCGCCGTCCAAGATCCTCTACCGCGCAATCCGCGGCATGGTCCCCCACAAGACCGCACGCGGCGCCGCCGCTCTCGAGCGCCTCAAGCTCTTCGAGGGCGTTCCCCCGCCGTACGACCGCAAGAAGCGTATGGTCGTCCCTGCTGCCCTGCGCGTGCTCCGTCTCAAGCCAGGCCGCAAGTACTGCACCGTCAAGGTGCGTGCGCTCCGTGTGCTCTGTGTCTGCTTAAACTGACATATTCCAGCGTCTGTCACACGAGGTCGGCTGGGGTTACAAGGATGTTGTCGACCGTCTGGAGGAGAAGCGCAAGATCAAGGCCCAGGCATTCTACGAGCGCAAGGTGTGTACACTCATCTATACCGTTTTGCCAGGTGGCTGATGTCCTTCATCGCAGGTCGCGGCCGTCAAGCTGCGTCAAAAGGCGCTCACCAGCAACCCGTCCGAGCGCCTCACCGAGCTGGGTTACTAGATCGCATCCCCCGTCTTCTTTGCGACCTATGCTGTATGACGCCATGGCTTCCCCTCCATTGACAAAAGATCTTTGCGTGTATGCTGCACGTCTCCCCGCGCCGCTCGTTGACTGCCTCTAAGTGTGCCGCGCCTCGTTGTTGCCAATGTTTCGTGGGGTAACGAGATATTCCTATGCAGCCGGCGCCTCATGAAGCTACGTATGCATATTCATTATACCAGCCTGACTTGAGGCCGTGCTCGATGCCTGCGTATCAGGGATATCCAATATGTTCAAGCGACAACGTCGGACTGTCTTCGCCCCTGCCTACTTGCAATTGTTGCCTGATCGTTTGCATTGTGTCCCCGTCGTATCGCCTGGTACGCATGTGCCGTGCTTCGTCTGGTGGGTCATAACTTGACGTGCGAGTTGCATCGCAATCGTCATTCGCTGTGCGAGGTTGCCGTCACGACATTCGGGAAGGACGAACTTAAAGCTTGAAGTTCACTCGGGTTCGTTGCAGGTTGCGCTCGGACTTCCGTTTTACTCAGCGTCACGAACGGTCGAGACAAAGACTCGAAGTTATCATACAGAATGCTTAGTCATGGGCAGGTACAATACAGACTGCGGCGCTATACTAAAGGGGTCACTCCTCACCAGCTTGCAACACGGTCTGCGCCTCTCCATCGACCATCACCTCGTTCACGCGCGAACCGCTCATACCCCGGTACTGCCAGAGCATCCCCGCATAACGCTTCGTCATGGCCATCGACCCCTTCCAGCATAGGAAGTGCATCTCCGGAGGACAAGGGGTGTCATACATGTTAGGATCGACGATCGAACTCGTCTTGGGCGTAGCCGTAGGAAAGTTGACCACTGGGACAGTTGAAATGACTGGGCTCTGCACGTAGCCGCCGTTGTCCAGATAGTGGACTACGGCAGCGGAGTGCTCGGCTCTCGACTGGTGAATGGTGATGGGAATGAAGAAACTCTCCTGGTAATTCCCCATCCTGTCCGAATCGCACGCCTCTGGCTCCCATTCGTCTTTGATGACTCCCCAGGATGGCGCTTTTAGCGCTTTCACGAAGACGAGTATCCTCAGCGCGTCTCGCATCTGGACGTAAGTCGTATTGAATCGGCTGGACGCGACCCCGCGGATCGGGATGCTGATGTCGTCCTGGCGCGACAGGTCCCACACTTCGCGCGATATATAATAAAGTGGTAGGTGGTTCTTGTCGACCAGCCGTGGCGTGGACTGCGCCAACAGACGAGAGTTGCTGTCGGACTCCCAACTCTCGCCATCTGCGACGGATGGCTCCAAGTCTAGCATCGTCTCGATAGACTGCACGAGTAGAGTTACCGATAGCCAGTGGCTAGTGAGGTTGGCGTTCTTGAACGATATAATTGCGTTTAACTCGTCTCCTGCGTACTCGGTCAATAAACGTTGTCTGCAATTGTTCGACGCAATGCAACGAACCCGATTGTACGACAGTGCCGTGAGGGAAATAGACCTCAATGTCCAAGGCGATGCCCATTGAGACCGCATCGCTGCATCCCCGTCGTGCGTTATCGACTCGAATCGTCTTCGTCACAGTCACCGGCCCCATCTCCGACTCCTGGGGGGCCTCGGGATTTGGTCGGAAGTTGGTGTAGCCCGCGAGAACTTCTTGGGTGGAACCGTCCTCGAACGTCAGGTCCGCAAGGTACGAGTAGGCCCAGTGTGCGTGTGCAGCCTTGACCGGGGGTTCACCCAGGGCCTTCCATTTGCCGAGGCTTGGGGACTAAGCAATCGCTTAGCGCAAGGGTCTTCCCGACGTAAGGTGTGCGTACATGGAACATCGCTCTGGAATCCATGGCCGGTGGGTAGTTTACGGAGGGAGATGTGACCGAGAATGGTAGGACGATGCCCTGGCTAAGCTGTTCGTTGACTTGTGGAGATCAGCCCTACTGAGCCATTATTGAGATGATTCAATAGAAAGATCGCTCACCTTCTGTCGCAGCAAGAATCTGACTTGTAGACCACACCGCCCTCACATCTCCCATCTGAAACTCTGGATTGTTGGAAGCTGAATTCTTAAAGCCCCTGCAGCAGCGAAGTCTCTCAGGAATGATCATAATGGCCGAGGAATACGCACGGATAGACAGCCGTAACGAGGGCCTTGTCGAACCGAAGCCTAACACCGATAGCGGTGACTCGTAGGTCGCATGGCTCAGTCAGCTGTATCTTGAGCTCGCCTGGAGGTTGGAATCAGTCCGGACCATAGAGATGACTCTATTTCCGCTATCTCCGCGCACCTTGAGATACCGTGCTAGGTGCTAGATCTTCTGCGCGCACCCACGCTTTAAATTGACATTCTGCGGACCCGACAGCAGCATAAGCCGCTAAGACGAGAGACGCGCGAAGGGTCCACATAGTGGTTCCAGGGCAAGTTACGGGCGACATCGTCGGACGCGCAACGTCAATCACATCGGAGGTAGCCGTCATCAAGCGCGTTATCTAAACGGTCCCGCAGCTTACAGAAGCCGAGGCGCTGAAGCTCCCACGCCATGCGGCTGCAGTGCTGGCGGGTCGCGGCCACACCCTGTCGATATTGTGCCGTAATCGAGGAGAGCTGCGGACTGTCAAATTCATGCGAGTTTCGCGGATTTTGATTCCCGGTTCTCCAGCATCGCCTCAAATATTCCGGACTGCGAGCGGCATGCACCATTTGGGCAGCTGTTTTCAATTCCGCAGTCGAAGCGACTCGGATCGGCACTCATGAAGTTTGTCGCCGTGTGCTTGGCAGCGCGGGCGCTTCGAAGCGGGTCGAAACTAGCGGAGTGTCTGCGGACTCTATCTTTGGCCTCACTTCCTCGTCCTCCTTCCCCGTCCTCCTCCTCTTCCTCTACCGGCGACGGTGCTGCCCGCATCTATCAGCTACGATCATGAAATATTGGAACATTCAGCTCTTCATCTGTTTTTTGGCTGCGCTTTCGCCTCGCGTCAGCGGGCAGCAAAAGGTTCTGCAGCACGCGGCAGCGTTGCGGAAGGTCAGCCACCTCTCTAGCTTCTACGACCCCCTGGCTGAGATTGTGCACAGGATCCATCGTCCACCTCGCCTGACCTTGCGTTCTCCCATGTCGCCGACGGGAGAGCACACACGTTGAATTTGGAGTGCGACACCGGCCACCGCGACTGTCTCGCCTCCTGCAGCGGTGCGCGTACACCAACAATCATGCAGGAGTGTATCGAGTACTGCCAGCGGTCACACTGTGCGGTATCGTGCACCGAATGTGGGGGCGAGGTCTTCGATTGCCCGGCGCAACGCATCGCTGACGCTGGGACGCTGAAGGCAACAGGGCGCGCCGATTCGACAGGGTCCCAGCACTGCCTGCATGACTGTGCCGGAGCCGTCAAGTTCATGGATGGAAGAACGCTTGTCGTCGACTTTTCGGAACATTTCTCTTGGGATCGGGTGGTCTCTCGGCTGACAGCATTCGCGTGTAAAATGTATTGTACAACGTTTGACTCCCAATAGCTACCAATGTCCGCCTATGTTTGGAAGATACGCGCATGAAATAATGATTAAGAAGCTCAAAATCTACCAAAATCGACTGGAGTTCATCGGAGCACCGCGCACAAGCCGCAAAGCGACTACCGTTGACGTGAGGGTTGAGAACTGGACGAAAAATGGGTCAGAGCTCTTTATTTGCATGGAGATCTGAGCTCACCCCGTTTCCAATGAAGAGAGCGGCTCGGATCCCTATTTCCATATCCACAATCTAACGACATAGATGAGTTCCAGTCCCCCGCGTCAACCTGCATCGCGTACCTGGCCCGCAAATTTTTCCGACCCAACGAAGGTAAGGTCGCGCCACGTGAGAACGTTGTGGAAGTCGAGCGCGCCCATTGCTGTTCTCAGCTCCGTCAAGTAGTCCTCGTTCGCGTTCGTCATGACGTAGAAATGATCGATGCGCTCGGCGCGAGGATTTTGTGCAAGGTAGTCCTTCATAGCACGCTCTACTCTGCCGGCCACCTGCTGCGGAGAGGGTAAGCAGTGCTCCAGAATCCGGCTTTTGGTGTCCTCCGAAGAATTGTCCGGCTTGTAGGTGTCGGGGAGTCCAGGAATAACGTTCCACGCGGCGTATGGAGCGTCGAAGTGACGTAAAATCCAGCAGTGGCCCTCATAGTCTCCACGTCGAATATGCAGCGCTGCGAGGTTGTGGAGTGGCTTGTAGATCTTCAGGGGTGGCAACGACAACTGCCCGTCGTCCTCCGGTAAAACGAACTTCTCAGTATCGTGAGTCGTCTTGTTTCCGGTGAGAATGGGGAGATTGTTCGAGACTGCACGATACACCGGCTGTATAGTATGTGAGAGACGATGACAACGGTAGCTCCGGAGCACACCTTGGACCATGCGTGATGCGTCAGGATGGGCGATTTCGAAAGCGTCGGCCAGATAGCAACAGACCGAGCAGAACCAAACCAGCTGCAGTAGAGTGAGCTATGAAGAGCGAGATTCAAGTCGCATGACGCACAAGTCGAGGTCGAAGAAACCTCTCCCGTCGATCTCGACGCATGCCTCCGGCATGTCGCGCAAGTATTTCGCCCACTTGGCTACGACCTCCTCGCCGTCAAACTTGTCTCCAAGCGCAAGCTCCTCCCAGGCCCGGTCACTGCTGATTTGTCGCCGGCGGGCAGGAGGGCAGATGACGTTCCACCATTCAGCACTGATCGAGGGTCTGGCGTTCCATTCGGGGGGATACGGCCCTCCGGCGCTTGGCCCTGACATGAACACATTCGAGGGCCACTCAGACATGTCGGAGAGTACCTACACGCTCTGTCAGGGTTGAAACGAATGCGTGCGTGTGAGGGGCAGGCGTACGTAGGTGCGAAACGTGTAAGCTCTGTCCGCCCGCAGCGCGATCTCATTGAGCAGAATGACCTCCTCCCAGAGGTTGTTAAACCCAGCACCTGTAAAATCCTTTGCATCAGTACGCGATCGAGACCCGAGAGTGAATACTATACCCCAGTGGTGTTGCGACACGAATCGCACGTACCGACCCCCTACCGAAGCCGACATCGTGTGCTGCGGAAGGGACCCTTCGTAGTGCTGTATTGAGACGAGGTCTGGGAGATTAACGAGGTCTATGGTGGTCGAATGTCGGAGGTCCCAAAGTACTGTGGCTGGGATCGCGATCGCAAAGACGACGAGGAAGGCCAACTCGACTCGTCGCCGTCGCGGAGGCGTATCGGGACTGGGGACGCCATTCTCAGTCACAGGCAGGTAGGAGTACGAGGAGAGGGCGTGTCGCGCCTGGGCGACAAGCTTGAGCGGCAGACTCAAGAGGCGCATGGGAGTAATTGGTTGAGGGGCAACTTTTGAACATTTGCCTCAGCTGGTATCCTGTCAACGCCCTCCTCCCGCGCCGCAGCAGGGCATCGCCTGGCAGTGAGCGTCTGCCGGGTTTTCTTTGTGCTTCGCGCCGCATCTGTCGATCCTCACGCTTGGGAATCTCCGGCAGCGGGGCCCTCAGGAGGCCCACGCCCGTGTATTACAGATGCGAGATAAAGGCATGCGGCTCCAAGCGCGTAGCGACGTCTTCCAGGAATCTTGTCCGTGCCGTCTGTACGGTCTGTACTCAGATAAAGGTTACTTTCGGTAAATATGTGCATAGTGGAGCTCGAGACCTGGCAATCGACGCAGATCCCGCAGTTATACTTCCCACGGTTGTATCAAACCTTTGTTTTATTGATGCGCTATCTCCGAACAGACTGCCTGCATGCACGATTTAGGTAGCCGGACGTGTTGTCGATGCTGTCGCGAAGCCTTAACCGTGAGAGCGTAGGCTCACAGCGACCACGCGGTGACACACTGCAGCGTGGAATTGCGCGCTGGCTCCTCCATCCCCATAGTTGCATTACAAACAATCCGTCGGGGCCGTGTTCGGCAAGCTTCCTGAGCTCGCGCAGGAATGCTGTGGCACGCCTTGGCAAGCAGATGCTTTTGGTTAAACGCCGCGTGTGTTATTTACAGTGAGTGAGACTCCGCTCAGGATTCGCTCAACAGACGTGTTCAGGAGCGGCGACTTGACCCGCAGGAGCTCCCAAATCGCGCGCGACAGTGCGGTCGAAGACCTCGATCATCAACCCGAAGAGCGCACGGGTGAGCGCGGCGTCCCAGCGTCCCTTGCTGGATTCATCCCGGATGAAGGCATGTTGGGCTTGAACTTCGATGAACTGATCCCTAACACGTCAGCGCCGATGTCGTTTTGGTATCCTCGGACTTACGGAAGTTATTACGTCTGCATCCTCAAGCGCCGCCCGGATTGCATCGCGTCCGGCACGGGGAACGTGCGTGTCTTGCTTCCCAAAGATCATCTTGCATGCATGCAAATCCCGGATTAACAGAGTGACAATCTTTACCGGATGAGGAATGACTTACCACAACCTCGCCTTTGCCCTTCAGCTCGCCGTTGCGTACACGGACGAGAGAGTCGTCACCGCCCTTTCCCAACGAGGCGCTGTGAATATCGGTTGCGAAGAAACAAACACTTGCGCGGACCCGGGGATCAAACGCTGCCTATACGTTTGTGTGAACACGATACGTCTCTCCCTTGAGTATCCCCGGAATCCTCACTCGGAATGCAAGGTGTCCTCCGAGGCACATCCCAGTCGAGGCGATGCGGCCAGTGCAGTTCGGGAGACCGACGAGGAGATCTGAACGCGAGATCTAGATCTGTGGCAAGTACTGACATCGAGCGCTCACCTACGCAGAGCTTCGCATCCTATAAGTTTAACACGTCAGTCCACGATGCGGAACCGTTGAAGGGGACGGACTTCATCATACGCAGCGACGTCCTTCTCAATCTAGTAGTCGTCAGGGAGTGTTGTTGAACGCGGGATGCCGGAACTCGCCTTGTATTTGTTGCCGCGGTCGGTGCCTGTGTGCAAATCGCGGGGTTAAGCATACTGAAGATATTACGCAACATAAACGTACCCTCTACATCGTACGGAATGGCCTCTGGACCCTCCCATTCGTGAAAGCTAGATGGGCACGCTGATACACGCCGTTAAACGCGCGAACACGCTGTCGTAGTCGCAGCCTGAACGACGCACCGACAACGTATCCGTGACTTGCGATCTGTCCCGCAAAGCGCTCTACAGGTCCTGTGACCTGATAGATCTCGCTGTATATGCGCGTACGTCAGCCAGCCGCGCGCCGAGCTGACGCGTTGCGAGCCATGCGGCCGAACCTGAACACCACGACGCCAGGGAATTTCGCATTGGGATAGCCTGGCACCGTCGGCGCGATCACGTAGATGCGCATCTTGCCCTTGCCAGAGGCGCTCGTCTCGACATCGTAGTGGGTCTTGGTGATGAGCATTGTGTCGTGGCAGACGCAGCGAGCAGTGACTATGAGCAGAGCGGAGGAGCGGCCGGCAAGTCACGGTCCGATGCCGTGGAAGATTTCCTGTCGGCCGATAATCAGATAAGATCAAATGTGGCGCACGCGCAGTGAAAGTGGAGACTGGGAAAGATATAAAAGCCCTTGCGTTTGAGAGGCCAAAGAACAACGAACGTCGACATCTCACACTTATGACCGACTCCAGCAGGCCCACAACCATTGAAGACTGGACTCGCAGCGAGGAGTACACCGCGGCGCACCTCATCTCGCCCCCGCAGTGCGTTCTGGACGCCGCATCTGCGAGCGTTGCTGCCGGACTGCCGGACATGGCGACGTCAGCGCCAGAAGCGAAATTTCTTGGTCTTCTCGTGCGCACCCACAAGGCGAAGCGCGTGCTCGAGATCGGGACGCTGGGCGGCTACTCGGGTGAGATGTGCTTGCGTCGTCTGCACGGTCGAGACTGAATGCTTGCTTAGGCATTTGGATGGCCCTTGCCCTCCCAGAAGACGGCGAGCTAGTCACTCTAGAATTTTCGGACCACCATGCGGCGGTAGGTATTTAGTTCGACTGCTCATGCCTTTATCGCTTACTCAGTCAATCGGCTCCTCCAGGTCGCTCAGAAGAACTTCGAAAACGCTGGTCTCGCACATAAAATCAAGATCCACGTCGGACCTGCCATCCACAGTCTCGCGAAGCTCGAACCGTCGCCTCCATTCGACATCGTCTTCATCGACGCCGACAGCGAGAACTGCCTGCCCTACTTCCTCGAGGGGAAGAGGCTCATCTCTCCCGGCGGCGTCATCTTGGTCGACAATATCATCCGTTACGGACAAACGGCCGACCCCGCCGCGAACGACCCGAAGACCGAAGGCGTTCGCAGCCTGCTGAGGCACATCAAGACGGACAGAGAGGTGGAGGCGACGGTGACACAGACTATCGGGGGGCGCGGGTTCGATGGGTTCCTCTACGCGACGCGGCTGACGTGAACTTGGGAAGTCCATAGAAGCACAATTGTACATTCAGCATCTCGTACAACATCTAGGAGTACAGAAAAGGCAGCTTTGCGCGTACGCACGAGTGTTACAGATCGGATGTTTGGAAGATCGAAAAGAGCCAAGTCCTTTCGTCTTTAGAAGACGACGTACGCCGACGCATAGCTGACGCTCGAGTCGTTCACGTCGACGCACTGACTGCTCTGTTCGTATCGAACAAACTTGAGCTCTTGGCCCTCGCCACCCAAAGTCTCGAGTGCCGCAAGAAGGACGCCAATAGGGTGGCGCCCGCATATGGTGTTGCGTGTACGACGCAGGTACTCTGCGAAAGCCGTATGCTGATTCCGCTCGAGGATGGAGATGGCCTCACGATCGAGCGCTTCGATGGACTTGTGGATGGGGTGCGGGGGAGGCTTCGACCCGCGGGAAAGCTTAGCGAGCGGGCCTGGCGGAGGGTTGGGATAATGCAGCGTGTACTGGAAACGGAGGCCCCTGGGCGATGTTAGTGGCACACGAACACAACACGTAGACTTACCAATGACAGAAGTCGGAGGACACGACCGTGAAAGTGTCCGGCTGCGACATGTACGGAGCAAGAAGTGCGCCGTACGACTGCTCGCCTTCCGTGTCGAGAGCGCCGACAAGGATTGGGACGATAGAGATGTTCAACCTGCCAAAGAGGCGTCAGGACCTACGAAGTAAAATATGTGTGCTGCATACCCCTCAAATGCCTTACGGATGTACGGCAGATGCATTTCCAAGCTATGCTCGTCTTCGTCCGTCGGCTTGGACATGTCTTCGAACTTGCCCGTAGCTCGCAGCTCGGCGACAGCTGCTCTCTGGCATCAGCACTACGCACACAATTACGGATTCTGACGAACTGCTCTTATCAATAGGCAGTGAGCCTACGGGTGTCGCGTATGTATCCATCGTGCTTAGAGCGCAGCCTGGAAGGTAGTAATGGTGCGACGGGCCCAGGACGATAACCCGTTTACTGCCCGACACGTGAGCGCACGAGCAAGGGCATTCGACGAGACGAACGGACATCCCAGTGGTGTCAATGCACCTATACGCCCAAGCCGCAGCCGGGCCAGAGTACGAGTATCCTGCATGTCTTCACAGTGCCCGCTTCAGCCACATTGCCTGTAATCGTGATTCCAAGACGCACGGAGCGATGATGGCTTTGCAGCCTTGCACAGGCGACGTCCCCGCCGCCGCCAGCCACGCTGAAAGCTGGCTCTGGAGCTCGTTGGCTGTAGATACAAGTCCATGGTCAATTGGACGTGGCTGGCGCCATTGACATACTATCACTCGTATACCAGGACCCGCTATGAGTTGCCCGTCTTCGCTGGGCATCAGCACCAGCTCAGATGGATTCGTTGAGGGGTTACCTCGTCGTCATGGCCGAAGAGCGGTAGCGGACCGATTCAGGAGCAACGCCCACGGCCGGCTAAATGCGGCCGTTTCACGCCTCTCGACAGCCTACCATGACCATCATTCGCAGCCAACCGGCGGACAGACTCGCAACCTTTGCAGCTCGCACTCCTGACGTGCCACATATCTCGCGCCCGCGGAGACGGTCGCGATGAGCGCATCACTGTGCATCTGCCATGGCCGCATCGGTTTCTGGCATTACACTGCAAGTCTCTCAATCCGTAGCTCTAAATGCTGGCAGGGAATAGGTATATATGAGCGCGCGGACGAATCGCAACTACGTCTCGAGCCCGGGTTCGGGAGCGCACCCATCCGCTTCTCGTCGATATATCACCTTCGTACTCGGTCTCGCAGCGAAAGGCTCACTTTCCATCCGATTACGATTTCCCGACGACGCGCTTTTCGTCCTTTGAGCATCCCCGCTCGTTCAAAGCGGCTCTACCCGCCAGACCGCTCACATGAGAATTCAGCATGGGCGCTGATTAAAGAGAGCGAACCGTGCCTCCGCCAAGCGCTGTGCATCGGTTAATCGGCAGCTCGTCCTCATAAAACGCGGGGAGGAATGCATTTTCCCTCTGTGCCTTCCTTCTATCCTGCGAGCTTTCTTTTCCTTTCCTCTCGCCGTCTCCAATTCCATGTTCGCGGCTCTTCGTGCCTTTCTGCTTTGTCTCGCCGCGGTGTCTTCTTCGCACGCCGCGCCTTGGTCGACATTCGTTCAGCATTCTACGCATAGCGCCCGCTCCCTTCCCAATGGTCTCACTCTCAAGACGTATCACCCAAAGTCGACGTTCGAGGTGAGCCACGTCGCTGCCACTGGTCTCTGGCTAATCACGATATGTCGCACCGAGGTGTATGAACGTGGTGTTCCTCATCCGCTTAGCGGACGTGCTGAGAAGGCCTCTTTCACCGATGCGGGAATGGCATTCCTGCACTCAAAACTAGGAGATGGGATGTCTCTTCGCAGCGGTTTTGAGAGCTCGCACGCATCACATGTATACGCCGTTCAGAAAATCGTACGTTCTCAGTCGATCGACTAGGATTCGCATCGCCTGCTGACATGTATGTCTAGAATGACATCCCCGTCGCCAACGCTGTCACGAACGTCGTCATGAACACAAAGGGCGACGTCGTCTCCTTCAGTTCCAACTTCGTCAAACTCAATAGCTTTGCTCCTGTGCCATCCAGCCCGAAGTTATCCAAAGAAGACGCCGTCGCTGCAGCAGTGCAGCAGCTCGAGGGTAGACATCTGGGCGAGGAACCGGAGCTGGCTTATCTCGCCCTCGAGGATGGCAAGATGGCCCTTACGCATAGTGTACGCCTCGAGCTGCGTCACGACGGTCACTGGGTCGATGCCTACGTCGATGCCGAGACCGGGGATGTGGTCGGCATGGTCGACTACACGACTGAACTATCGGTGAGCAAATATTCCTTCGTGTATGCAAGTCATTTGGAACCCTCCGACTGACGGCCGTACTACAGATGCGTGTCGTCCCCATTTCGAGAGCGGACCCGACAGACGGCTTCCAGCTCCTCTCCGACTCGGACATCGTTGATCCAAAGGCATCCCCGAGTGGCTGGACGACGTTCCAGGGCGAGAATAAACACGCAACCATCGGCAACAACATCGTCGCATTCAAGGCCAACCTTACAGCCGTCTCCGAGACAGCAGATCCGAAAGCTGTGATCCCGACAGAGATTCTGGAGGCCGTTTTGCCTGCGTCTGACCCAGCCACCGATACTTTCGATGCTGAATTCGATCCGACAACTGATCCTACCACTGATACGAATGTCGCTGCTGCTTTTGCTCAGGCGTTCTACGCCGCGAATACCGCTCATGGTGCGCAATTCGAAGACGAGATTAATCGTCTTAACTAATGGAGACACGGCGTAGATATTCTCTACCGCTACGGGTGGACTGAGAGCGTAAGCAAATTACTTTGCTCGACCTCCCTGGATTTCTCAGTCCCCATCTCTTTAGGCCTTCAACTTCCAGCAGGACGGTACTGGTGGTACGAACGGCGATCCAGTACTTCTCAGCGTCCAGGTACATACACCCAGCTGATCACATGACCGACATACATATACTACGTGCTGATCCATAGTGCAGGACGTGACAGACTTCAACAACGCGAATTTCGTGACACTCGCTGGTACGCTGCAGCGCGAGGTCTTACAAGCTCCGTCCATCTAATGGAGAGGTAGACGGAAAACCTGGTCTCATGAGGATGTTCCTGTTCAACGTGACGACTGTGGGTTCTCGCTCTCGTTCACCGTGCACGTATTGATTAATCCGCACGCAGCCCTTCCGCGATGGAGACATGGTAAACGGTGTTGTCCTTCACGAGTACGCTCATGGCTTGACGAACCGCCTGACCGGCGGTGGGAACGCAAAGTGCCTTCAGGTACGTTTGCGGTCCTAATCACCTGCGAATAATGGCTTAAGCTCACTCGACACTAGACGATCGAGTCGGGAGGACTGGGTGAAGGCTGGTCAGATGCATTTGCCGGTACGTTTCTGTGGTTTCTTCTCTGCTCATCGTCGCTACCACATAGCTTCTAACGCGAAGAGTAGACTGGGTTGCACAAACTGCGAACGGTGGACATGTTGCGAACTTCATCACCGGCGAGTGGCTCAACCCGACTGGGCACGGTATCAGAGACTTCCCCTACTCCCACTCCCGCGCGGTCAACCCTTACACGTACTCCGTACATCCTCACTACCCTTCGTTGTGCAGCGAGCTCACGATCGCCTTGTAGACTGTGAAGCAGTTCAACGAGGTGCACAAGATTGGACAGATCTGGGCGCAGGTTCTTCACATCGTGCACGGCGCGCTTGTGCAGACCCTTGGCAGCGCCGACGACGCGCTGACGAACCCAGACGCGGAGAATGGGCACACCGTCTTCCTCCATCTCATGATCGACGCACTTTCCATCCAGCCGTGTAATCCGACGTTTCCGGATGCTCGCTTGGCTTGGATTCAGGTTTGTCAATGACCTCATCTGTCATGATATCAAGATACTGACATCGGCGTATAGGCCGACCAGAACCGTTACGACGGCAAGAACAGATGCAATCTGTGGCTTGCATTCGCCTATATGGGACTGGGTGTCGATGCTGCGGATTTCGTGGATAGCCATAAGGTACCTGAGGGCTGCCCGCTTCAATATGCTGCCCCTGCGTAAATAATTATTGTATCCTAACTCCAGTGCTGTGACACCTTCGCTAATGTTATCATCGTTTAATTTAACATCTGCACCGTTTGGAAGGGCTCTGCGTCGACTCTCCGATATATCGTCCCTGTCAATGAGTGTCAAAGTCCTTGATTTGTATGCGACGAGCCTAGAAACTTCGAATGAAGAAGTCGTCTTCATATGTAACAAGCCACCGGCCACTGACATGGCAAGTTCAAGGTCATGGTGTTCAGTATGATCTACTTTGGTGCACATCCATGAAGAAACAGTTATGCTGCAGGTGGATCTATGAGAGGGAGCGATGGAATAGGCGGGACCCACTGTCCTCCCAAAGTCCGTCGAAGAACAGTCTCCATCGAGAGCGCTCGTATCCTTCTGCACCGCGTATATTTGAGGAACTCCTTCTCAGTCGCACTGCGCTCAGTCGGCGGCGCTAACCAGTAGACATAGTACCCCCACCTGCGTTCAGGTCAACTATCGTAACTCAGACGACTCAGGAAAAAGGACGCACCAGCCACCGCAATCACCCGCACCCTCGCCTCTATTCTTCCCGGGCATCGTCTGGGGATCATTCGCCCAGACTGTGAGGAAACGCTTCGGGTACAGCCAGAAGAGCGCGTTCCACATCGTTTGGTCTTTGCCGACGAAGAGCCCGCGATCGATGTAGTGGTAAAAGTACGTGAAGTAGACTTTGTTCCACCATTCCATCGCTTTGGGTGTGCCGCCGAACATGGAGCCTGGAGTACATTGGTCGTAATCCCCAGCCGATTGTAGAAGCATTGGCCGGCTTACCGATCGCGAAGTCGATATCCAAAGGACCCATCGACTCGTTCCAGTTCCTGCTGCTCTCCGGAGGCTGCCACTGGATAGGGACGACAACGAGGTCCTCAGCGGGGGTGCCAGACTCCTTCGAGACAGTCTTCCAGAACTTGCGGACAGCGCCGACTTCCGGCCATCGCCTGAACGCGTGCGGTCGACGGAACGTGCCAATATCCATCCAGAACGCGTATTCGTACGGGTCGCGAGAGAGATGTTGCGATTTCAGGGCCGTATCCACGAAGAACGTCTTATGCGTCATTCATCATAAGACTTTGAGGCGATCGAGCGAGGTAAAAGACGTACCTTTGCCGCCCAGACAGCGTACAGGTCCGCATTATGGTACGCCTTCTCGCGGTCCTTCTCCTGTTGCGCCTCGAGCTGTGCGCGACGTTTAGGACTCGCAAGCGGGGGGATGTCCTTCGGGCTCGACCAGCGCGTGTCGACGATGAGCGGCAACGGCCCACGCAGTCTGCGCACGGTATCCGCCAACTGCGGCGTGGTGAACATGTAGACGTCTGCGTGCATAGTCTCGAGGAACAGCCGCATCCACTCGTCGTATTCGCCGTGCGAGTGTTTCGACGCGCCGAATGGGAAATACCCCGTCACTAGCAGCACATTTTCTGGTTCCGGATCGTAGAGGGACCAGATGTGGCTTTGCCACCGCGAAAATAGGGAATCTGTGGCGCTGAGGACGATCGACGAGTTGGTATAGAGAAGGAAGAGCGTCACGAATGACACCAGGACGAGTATGCCTACGAGACTGCGCCGCATGTTCACGGGGTGGGCGTTAACCAAGGGCGTCACATTCAAACTCCGGCCGCAGTAATGAAGG
Source organism: Exidia glandulosa HHB12029 (assembly GCA_001632375.1). Classification (NCBI taxonomy): domain Eukaryota; kingdom Fungi; phylum Basidiomycota; class Agaricomycetes; order Auriculariales; family Exidiaceae; genus Exidia; species Exidia glandulosa. The sequence continues at coordinate 15,997 of KV425888.1, read as the reverse complement.
GCTGTGCGGGAGCAGAGAATTCACTCGTGGGTTGCCGGTTTGACAGAATATAAATCTGATGCCCGAGCTATATAAGGAAGTTGACAGCCCGGCCCGGTCTCAGACGCTTACGTACGTTCTGGCTTGCTGCCAGCGTGTTCTCACTGCCGCATGTACGCGAACTGGGCCAGCTGTCATTTTGCATTCAGTGAGAGGCAAGGCATGTATGAGAGAGAGAGGAAAGAAGGAAGGAACCGACGTGGGGTTTTCGCAGATCCCAGACCAACTCTCATCAGCTCATTCACGTCCCGAGTCTCTTATTGTCATATTTTTCAAGCATGTACGGTAGCTCACTGGAGAATGGTTGATCACAGATATTTCGCTGTCGAAACACATGCAGTGTGTTCATGGCACACTCAAAAGCTTCTCCGCGCCAACTCGGGGCGTGATAGTGCACAAGAAAGGCTTTGGGTGGCTGCAATATCGTTCAGCACGAGTTCAGATGACTGACTACTCGTGTCACCTTGTGATCCCCGTCGTGAAAGAGATATCCGGCTGCGTAGGACGTCCACCTGCATCCGTCGGCCGAGTAAGGTTTAAAGTGCCAAGAACGCTCGCCATGTTTAGCATCAACGACGTCTGTGCGAAGTGCAGCCCTGTAATTTACGAGTCAACGAGGGCACCAGAGACAGGTCACTCGAAAACATACCAGGACAGACGCGCTTGCCAAACCCAAACACCCACTCCAAGGGATCGGGCGGCATTGGGCTATCGGTGGTCGAGCTGAAACGGTCCGGATTGAAGTCGTCGGGATGGACGTAAACGCTCGGGTCGTGGAACATGCCCCTGGGAGAAGATGCTTGAGAAGAGATCGTCACAGAACACAATGCACGGGCTTACCAGAGGTTAGCGTAAATCGTAGCTCCTTTGGCCAGATGATACCCCATGTATTCGTCGTCACATGTCAGAGAGTGTGGAAGCGCTGAGTGCGTCGAGGTGTTAGCAATCAGAGCTTGAATAGAGCATCGGTGTACACTTACCGAGCGGCGCGACTGGTGCCCATCGCAGGACTTCCTGCATCACTTGCCGCAAGTACGGGAGACGGTCAAGATCACCGCAGGTGGGGAGCCTGTCCTGACCAGTGACCGTGTCGACTTCCTGCCTGGCACGTGCCTGGACGTCGGGATGCAGGCACATCACCAAGAAGAAGGTCGTCATCGCGCCGGCAATCTGAGTGGAGAGTAGTATGAGTAACGTGTCTCAAGCAAGTAGCAAGCGCTTACCGTGTCCGCTCCGCCTGCGTAGAGTCCACTTGCGCACCGCTGGACGTGCAACTCGACGGTGTTTGCGTCGCTAAGATGAGTCGACGCGAAAGAGTCGGTAGCTGTACCAGCAACCTATCAACAGTTAGCTGGCTCGCGCGTGTACAAATCAAAGAATTGGAGCTGACCATTTCGCCCTTCGTCCACTGCAGCGGCGCTGACGACATGGTGTCGAGTTGCTTGAACCACTCCTTTGCCTGGCGCTTGAAGCCAGCACCAGGGAACCACGATGGTACGAACCGCACTGCCGTCGGATTAACGAAGGTTACCGCATGCATGACCATTCGATACGTACGAATTGGAAAGAAATCGACGAGCCACATCCCCGGCGCTGCACCAAGACTTGAAATCCGGAAAGACTCTTCAATCATGCTGACGAAGGGGTCGTTGTCCTGGATCGTATAGCCGTAGGTGATGCGCATAATCACTGCCACGGCGTTCCTAGAAAGTACACTAAGCCGATGCGTCCCCGACGGGACGAAGTGAGAAATTACCGCTTGACTTGCTCGCCGAAACTCTTTGGGTTCGCAAGAACACCTTGGAGGAAGAGGCGCGCCTCGTCCTCTTGCACATGACGGTACGATTGAACGGCACGAACGTTCAGACTACCATGAAGGAGTCTACGATATATACGATGACGATCGTCCGACGCCGATATGTTGAAGACCGCAGTGCGTCGGCCCATCAAGACGTCGTACATGTACTTCAGTGGACGGTCTGAGTAGATAGAGGCGCGTTTGTTGAGAAGCTCCGAAGCGACCTCGAACGAGTTCAAGATGACGATTCGCTGGCCAAGGATATGGAAGGAGAAAATGGGTCCTATGTGTGGTTCCGAGCGTAAGCGCCCGCTGCAGCGGTGACGAGAGGGTACAATACTCGCCGTACTGTTTCGCCCACTCTGCGTACGTCTTCCAAGGCTCCGACCTAGGCAACAGCTTTCGGTCTATGCCCAGGAAGGGACGGCATGGTGGCCCGGGCGGAGGCGGCAGGCGGCGAGCACGCTTGTACAGATACCTGGAGAGCGCTAGAGCCGCGACGGTTGCCGCAATGAGAGGCGCAACGTCGCGAATAACGGCCATGGGATGGTGGGCGGTGTCAAGATGCAACAGCCTCCTGAGTGTGGTCGGACACGGACGCAATCGGTCGTGTCTTCATGACATTGCGCGGCCGACCACGGGATGCAATCGTCAACGCGTCAACCCTATCGCAGAACCTGCCGCTCCATGTGGAAACCCGAGGCATGGCTGTCCCTGATTCCCTCGTGAAGGTCCAACACAGCAGCACACACCGCAAGGCCGCCTGCCGTGCAATACTTACGCCGGCGTTACAAACGCAGCGAGAAGTTCGGGTCTCCCGGCTGAAACAGAACACTTCAACTTGTTCTGACAGAATTCGCAGGGCGTTCGTCGAGGAATTCCGGACGTGACCGTGTGCTGGACTAGTGTGAGCAAGCATTGCTCGGTTTCACCCGATCCGGTCTTCACGGCTCCCTTGTCCTCATGCGCGCGCGCCGGTTTCTACGGCGCCCATTCACTCTGTGAACTGAACAGCATTTGATCCGCGGTGCATGTTTGTGTTGGCGCGATGGCCGACGTTGACTGAAGCGCTGAAGGCGCGAATCTCTGGGACTCTCCTGTTCGATCGTCCAAGTCCAGAAAGAGCGCAACAAACATCGACTGCTTCATCGAATTGCGTTTCGAACCCTGCCGCATTTCGTCCGTCTTTGGCAGCCAGTTGGATCCACGTTTGGCCTGGGCGAGTGGGTGCGGCACCGCTCTCAAGGCTCAGGTCGATCGCACGGCTGACGTCCAACCCTTTGTGTCAACGCGTGGCGTCTTCTGAGGTCGTGCTGCCATCTATTATTGGAGCTGAACTTTGGCTGACAGGCGGTCCACAGCTGCGTCACGACGTCACGGTGCCACTGCGACGCACTCAGAGAACCCGCCTGCTCGCTCAGATTTACGGGGTACTTGTCGACATAGGGAGTGATGCAGACTGTGTCAAGGTCCCAAAGGAACCGTGGGGCTACAACCTCGACGCCGCTCAATCGGGGCCCACACGAACGCTCATGCCCCGCTCCAGTTCTCTGCGGCAGCTCTCATCTTCCCGCTTTCATATTTATTCACATGGGTTACATTGTTCTCAGATGCGCATGTTATTGTCGGCGCTCTCTCTACTCCTTGAGCCCTTGTGTCTACGCGACAGACGTGCGTATTGACAGGCTGTCTACTGGGGCCCGAGTCGTCTAGGGGCTGCTGTGGCTACACTAGTACTGTCGCGCCTCTGATGGGTTGCGAGCTCGTCGAAAGTTACCTTGAAGCGCGACGGGGCATTGCAATCTATCGCTGGCCACTCTGAACAGTGACGATGGATTCCGCGTCATACCTCGATCTCCTCGCCTGAAGGAGCACCTGGACTGCGTGCACATCCTCTTAGTCTCTCTTATGTGACCTATCCGCCATATCATACGCCGGGGAGACGCTCCTGATCTATGAAACTCAAGGCCGAAGAATCTACATAGATAACATGAAATCCGGTCTATCACGCGCGTCCGACTCCAGCAGACTATACAAGATCGATGGGATAGTAATACACAGACATGGCAGCAGACTTAGGAGCTCCTCCTCACACGGCGTGGTCGTGCATGTTGTACGATGTGGAAGCTGGGCCGGCTTCGGAACCCTTAATACAGTACAAGCGCGTCAGTGGCTTTACGATCTGGGCACGAGGGCGATACCTTGGCAGTCTCAGTCACACTCTGCAGCTCATATGTTGAGGTCTATCGCTCGTCAGATGCAGTCACGGGGCGGAGTTACTACGTGCCTTGCTACGCGCGAAGTCGAAAGTGGCATCGGTGCGCCGCGTATGCTCTCCTCTCCTCCACTCCGGAGTGCTCGTCGCCATAGAGCCACTGAGCGCGAAGGGCTGGGTCCGCATAGCAGAGCGTTCGTTGAGACTGACGTAAGTCAGCCACATAGGGACATGAGCGCCGTGTAGTAAAGGTGGCGTACGATGCGAGCAGCGAGTTCGTATAGACTACGGGACGGTATTAGCCACTCGCTCCGAAGCGGTCTGTATCTCACCGACCTTTGACTATGATGACAAGAACGGCGAGCCAGACGACTTTTCGGAGTGAGCATATTATGAGCTCGAGGGGTTGAATTTCGTCACATACAGTTTTTCATCGTCACGAACTGGGTGCGGTGAGCATTGAGCGTTGCTTTGGAGATCCAAAGCACTCACAGTTATGACGTCTATAACAGCTAGAACACTGGAATATGCGTTAGTACTGTATGACCCGTGAATGCAGCCTTATGCTGACCCTGTGAGCAGGCCAGTACCTGCGCTGAAGTTAGCAACATTTGGACGTAAACTGACTGTGTAACGCACTGACGACGAAGCCAATAATCCTGTCGATGAGCTTGTTGGTTCTGCGAGTCGTCAGAAAATATCGTAGTAACCTCCCTTCGAGTACGTACGCCGAGAACCCGGTCTTCTGTCTCAGCAACGAGCCGACCATGCAGGTGGCGATGGCAACGTCGTTGACGGCCACGACAGAGAGTGTTGCGGCGACGAACGTCTCATACCGTATCTCTACTACCGCGAAAGATTCGAATCTGAAATCAATGGAGACTACCACCTATCAGCATTGCACAATACGTTAGTACAGCAGACGGTGTGAATTATAGGGATGACTGACCATTGACATGACAAACCGGGCGAGGACAAGGGGAAGGCACACTCCCACAAGGATCCAGGATCCCGATATACGGAAGATTCTCAGACAGAAAAAGCTCTGTAGCGACATCAACACTGCTTCGTACTAAAAAAAGTACGAGGTATACTTGTACGAGGAGTGCGACGAGTCCTTGGAATATGATCGACGTGTTGAGGCTCCACACCGATGAAGCCAGAGCCTCTGGGATACCATACTTCGTCACACTGTACACATAGAGCGTGTGCATGAGGAACGCGCTATGAAGAAGATCGAAGATGCTAGAAATAATCAGCTTGACTCCACGGATGCGCAGTATGAGGCAACCCTCACTAGACAGTAGCAACCTGGGAAGAGGACCATCATTGCCTAGACAAGAGTATTGAGATCCAGCTTACGAGTAGCTTGATCGTCCATGGATCCTGCCAGTGCACAGCGTTAGTCGACTACTCTTCCCCACTGTGAGGTATACGTATTACCCACCTTGTTGAAGTTGCGAAAGTAATTGAGCGTCTGCAGGGTAACGATGCCCACGAGAAAGCAGCAAAGCCCAAGACCAATCTCGAGCGCGCCCAACTCGGTGTCAAGGGGAGAGGGAGCCATATGCAGATGGGGAGTACTTGATACGAACGCAGCTGTTAGACACGCACACAACCGCCTACTTCATAGGCGGTAGTATTTCTCTAGTTGAACTGCAAATCCGCTCATGCGAACATGAAGCACAGGTCGCTCCCACGAATAACGTGGACAGAGAGGTCTGAGCTGATGGGCGCGGATGATCTGCCTTCTTGCAGGATGCGCATAGCATCGGGGGGCGCCAGACATGTTCTCGGTGAATGATGAACGTCGACACTGTGACCAATGCAGAGCGCGTGCAAAAGCCACAAGCCCATGCTCACGACAAAGGGGCGTGAACGCCGTATGACGTGGATTGTTCGCCGTCCGCGAAGACCACCCTTATGGTGGCCTCAGGCAACAGTGCTGTGGCTTCTTCCTTCCACATGGTTCCTTTGGCGCTGACGATGAGTTTGGCGCAGACAACGCCGTCTCGCTCGGATAGGAGTTCAGCACCGGAACGCCCTAAACAGCCGCAGAATGCACCCGTCAACGCGTCAACGTTCTTGAATCTCCGGTGGGAACGACTCACGGACCGACCTGTAAGAAGTTCTTCATTGGATAGAGCTCTGACCCGTGATTGGACTCGGACTTTCGGCGCACCCGTGGGTGAGGATGTAGAGGCAGGTTATGCGGGAGCAAGTGTTACGCCGGCAATCTTCGGTCGATCAAACGCGTACATCGCGCAGATCATCCAGATGTCAGAGGCTCCAATTTGACGGCATAGAGTGAGCTTTCGCAGTTCATATTGATGAGGGAAGGTCCTGTGCAAACGGCGTTTCTCAGATGCGGCTCCGGAGTAGACTCGCATGAGTGACTTGCAGCACTAACGGGCTGTCAGCTGACGTTTACGTCGACGCCATAACTAAGTTGCATTACCCAGTCTTACGTGGCGGTTTTTCACTATCGCGGGATATGGATCATGAGTAAAAACTGTGTACTAGTACTACGCTTCGTTGAAGGCAGCACGTCGCCCTGAAGATCACGCCCAAGTACAAGATCGACGATTACGCGGAGATATCGGGTCACGGCGGCCTATATTTGCTGAGCGGTTAATACTAAGTTCGTTGTGATGACCTTTTGTACTCAGATGCGTCGAGGGCCTCGCCGCCATGGTAGAGAGAAAGAAATTGACGTGTCCAATTCGCATTTCGTGCTTTGTGTACACACTACGACACCTCCAACTGAAGCAGCAGAAAATAATTCTAAACACGACATACGATGTTGTACAGCAGAAGAAACATTCTGGACACGATCACCTTCTAAACCGACCGCATTTAGCATTACACTTTAGAAGAGACGTTCTTCAGCGCAATATCCTCCGAGGCCTGGGCAGCGAGGTCGCGCTCCTTGAGGCCAAAGTCCTCGTCGGTGTACGTGTGCATGGGAACCTCTCTCATGAGAAGACTGATAGCTGCGCCTACCAGCGACACGCCCAGAAGAACGTACCACACCACACGGAGGCTGTCGGCAAAGGCTTTGCGCACGTTATCCTTCACGTCGGGAGGAAGACCGTTAATGAGGGGAATGGCCGCGAACGAGAGCTGCACGCCGCCGGGGAACTGTGAGACGAAGGCCTCAGGGAGACGTTGGATGAGCTGGTTCTGGAGAATAGCGCCGCCAATCGTGATACCCCAAATCTTATTAATCGATCAGAGGTGCGTATACTGACGAAAGAAAACTGCCCATACCTGCGCAAAGGACCGTACGAAAGCGACCAACGACAATGCCTTCGCGTTATGAGAGATCGGCTGCGGAGCAAGGACGGGGAAGTAACCCGTCGTATACAGGATACCTGCGCCCATCTGCGGAGGATATGAGGATGTATCGATATGAGAACACGACGCGTGATGCTCACCGCAGTGACGATCTCGAGGGGCACAATCACGCCCATTCCGGAATTCTCGTTAATGAGAGCCCAGCAGCCAATACCGGTGCACATGACCACGAATCCGGTCCACACGACGGGGCGGTACCTGTTGATTTTGGCAACGACAACTCCAGCGACGATACCGGTGGGGCCGAGCACGACCGAAAACCCGAGCCAATCCACGCCGCCAGCACGGATGGGAGACGCACCGCGACAGGCTTGCAGGAATGCTGGAAAGTAATCTGATTACGCTTGTAAGCCGCAGCGTTCATAGATTAAAGGAATTCTCACATGCGATGGCAAGAACGAGGAAAGCAGTGACGAAGTTCGTTGCATAACCTGAAGCACTCGTCCGGTCGCTCAGCAAAGAGAAGGGCACCTGGATCGTATGATCAGTGTGAGGCACCGCGTAATTAATGGTACGTACTACTGGAGACTCTGCGATCAGAGCGTCGTACAAAAAAAAGACGAACATGCCGACGAGGCCAAGGATTAACGGCGCAAGGACTTTCACAGACGTCCAGGGAAACTGGATGCCCGCCCATGTAAGCGCGATGCAGACAGATGTCGAGCTAGAGATCAGCAGCGCGTTTCCACTGGAGAGCGTAAGAAGATCTCTAGAAGAATCGCTCGAACCAACTTACATCCAGTCAATGCGCCCAAGTTTCTCTCTCATGCTGCCACTCGGCGCCTTCAGGCGGAGGAAAGCAAAGACAAGTGCGAATGTAAGGCCGGAGAGCGGAACGTTGAGGTCTGAATACATCCGATTAGACGAGTACGGCGCTGTGCGATTGTTGATAGACGAACAGAAAAACCAGCGCCACTGCCCATGCTCTGCAAGAGTGCCAACAGATATCGGCGCAATGCAGAGCGCAGCGCTCCAAGTCCTGCAATTGTATTGAGGACTTGCGTTCCGCGGGATGGGAGTTCGACGCACAGAACCAGGAAGCCGTTGAACGTCCCACGCTCGCGCAGCGAAACAAGATCAGAAAGGATGATGGTCGGGACTGACTGAAGTCCTCCACCGCCAAAGCCTTGCACGACGCGGCCCGCAATCAGGGCTTGCATGTTCGGCGCTGCGCCGCAAATGGCTGAACCAATCGCGAAGATAGTGATAGACGCAAGCATGACTGGACGACGACCGAAGGCCTGATGGCACTCAATACGCTGCCAGGTGTGAAGCGAATCGACTCCTACTCGCCTGGGCAAAGCCTCCAATAATGGGCAACGAGCACGTTGCAGCCAAGGCGTATGCACTCCCGACCCAGACGAAATCCGTGGCGTGCAGCGCTTGCGCAATCGTCGGCAGTGCGATGCCTACACCAACCTTGCGACGGTCTTAGCAATTCACGTCCGTGGCGGGCAAGAAGGGCGAGGATAACGAACCAATTCGAACGCGACTTGAAAGAGCGAAACGCAGAGCGCGAGGAAGATGAGCCAGAAGGACGCGCCGCGTCGTTTCGGTGCGTCGGGCGCGGACGGCGGTGCAAGTGGTTGCGCACTCTCGTTGCCCAGTGGTAGCTGCTCGATGCTGTGGTCCATGGCGATGGCTTGCGAGAGTTGGAAAGGTCAGACCTATGACCGGAAGCCGTGCGTTCCTAATGGGCCCAGAAGCGATTGGACTAGACGCGCGCGAACATCTAGAATAGACAGTCACGCGTCACGAGTTACAGAAACGTAGAGGGGTTGTGCAGTCCAAGTAAGTGGCCCCGTTAGGGGCCGAATGCGGAACGGAGAAGAGAAGCACAACGCCGGCGTGCGGAAATTAAAGTGAAAGAAGAATTTTGACATCCAACGGCGCCCACAACACGCGATCGCCGAGCCACAGACCCAGACATCTGGTACCGTCTACCCTGAGACGATCCTATGAAGATCCGGAGTTTGTCACACCATGCCGCGCATATGCACCACTAACTCAGTAACTGCTTGCTCACGCATTGGCTATCGCGTCTTAGCAGCCGGCCGGCAGTCGGTATTCCTCACAAGTTTGTGCAATCACGCGAGCTCTATGCTTCCCGCGCGCAGTGGTGTTTGGAGAGCTGACAGCTAATTCCAAATCGATAGACACCAGTTGCGCAACACAAGTGGAGCCGAAGCCGGCCAAGAGACGGCCCTTGCACAATCCTGTCGACGACTTTGGGGCGTGAGCGACAGTTCCTATCTCAAGCGTACTGCGAGAGCATTCTGGCTTGAGCTTTGAGGCGTTTCTACAGGTGAACGACGAGCTGGAGGACATTAGACAACGTCTAAGGCTGAACCAGCAGCCTGCAGCCGTCACCTACTTACCGAGAGCGGCAGTGCCTGCCGGGAGCCGTTTTGAATGTAAGTGGCTCCTTCGACTCCATTTTGACAGGGCTTCTTCCGGATTGCGGTTTGCGCAAAAGGTGTCTATCGTTCTGAAATTAGCTGGAAGCCCTGAAGGCTTATCGACACTGGCCGGGTTCCCGGCGTGATCATCGCAGTTGCGTGCGTATCGGCAGTGTGCAGGATGCCGTCGTGACCGCTGCTTCTGCTACTACCACGGTCTCGGGCATCTGTCATAAGCTAATTTATACCCCTGTTAATTCTCCCTGCGTCCGCACAGTTCCCGCGGTAACGATGAGACTTGCACGTATTGAGAAGTTGCTTCAAGGAAGCCACACAGAGCACCACAGTTTGTTGACCGGTTCAGTGTAGGACCATTTCAGAGCATTCCCTTGCATCGGGGATTCGGAACTTTAGAACTCGGACACCGTCTACTAGGTACTGCCGCTGAAGAGGGGTTCAAGGGAGGAAACGGTTCAAGCGCTACACTCTATACTTTCCGAAATCTATGCTACTAATCACAACTTCGATTTGCCGACACCCTCGAGACTGAGCGCATTGACAATAGCAACAGCAAGCTTCCCAGGCAGTTCCTGCACCACCTGTGCAGTCTTCTCAGACGCTGAAAACTCGCTTGTCTAATGAACTTCTACTCACGAGATGTCCGGCATTGGGGATCCACTGCACGGACGCCGTCTTCTGTCCCGTAATGATCGAGTCGTGAGCGTAACGCGGCCTGCAAGAACGTGAGGTCTGAGGGTGAATCTCAGACGAGAATCGCACATTGAATCGTCCCTTTGACCCAGAATAAAGTGCACCATGGTCGCGTCGCGAATCTCAGAGAGCTTGCCGGCGCCGTCGATGTGGGGCTGCATTTCGGTGTAGCTCGACGCTTCCTGCTCTTTGCTACACTTGAGCGTCACCGAGTTTCCATCGTCGGCTGGACGCAAAGCGTGCTCCACATAAGCGTCTTGTACGGCGCGATCCCAAATCTTCCACGGCAGGCGAGCGGCGAAGTACTTGCGGGCGTCGTCACGTGTAGGCCACGACGTCTTGCGCCGGAGCGTGAACTGAGCTACCATTCCGGTTGCAACGGTGCGCTCCTCCTTGTGCTCTTCGAAGCATTCCGGGGTGATTAGGACGGGTTCGACGAGGATGAGTGACGATTTGGGCATGGAGGTGAGAGACGAAAACAGACTAGATGAACGTCAACGCCGCGGACACGCTATGAAATGAGCTGTCCCACATAGCTGTTCCACCCGCCGAATGACCAACTCCAACTACATAGCAGTCGGAAGGAATGGCGCTACTCGCGAACTTCGAAATCGCCGCGGCCCAATGCTGGACGACTACGTTGCCAAATGTCTGGTCATTAGGAGCACGATCGGAAGGTATATTACGCACGGATAGGCTGGTCATAGGACTTCAGAGCGGCTTGGTTGATAATTGCTGATTCGCCATGGTTCGGCCAGTCGACACTCCAGACTTCGCGAATGGGCACTCCATTCGACTTGGAAAGTGCGAGCACCGCGGAGATTGTAGGCTCCCAGAGCTCCTTCGCTGTGCAGCATAATTGAGACGCGTCGATGTACCCCGCGGACCTGACGTACTCATGCCCGTAGCGTGCGCGCAGACCAGAACGTACTTGCCGCCTGTCGACGAGTTACGGTACCGCTTCGCGGCCATCTTCAGATTGGGCGCAGCATCGAAGCCGACATCGAATACGAAAGAGTCAACTTGCATGGCGGATAGAGCGCGAAGCGGGCGACCGTAGGGAACAGTCGTGGTACAAGACGGAAACGCGGAATCGCTGCACTTCCGTCCTCGCGTGTTTGCTCCCGTTTGCCCGTCACACCGAGGGCTGTCCGATGTTTGGTCCGGATCCGCGGCTCGGCGGAGGTCGGCTGCAGACAACTTCACACTTCTGAGTCACCCTGAAAAGCGGGCTAAAGAGGTGTCCCGACCTCGTCGGCGCTCAGGCTGCAAGATTCTCTATAACCTTGTGGTGATTTCATACGCATCTATCTACATCTAGGTAATTTGGGGATCACTTTGGGTTCAGTCGCACGCTTGCAAGACGTTTTCCTGCTGGCGTCAGAACCTGATTTCGGTATGAGACGAAGTGGGGTGAAACTCACAGGGCGGACGAAAGTGAACATGTGCAACGTCGTGTATGCCTTGACGTAACCACTTTCCGCATAGTCGAACATGAAAAGCCATGAACGCTTGTACGCCTCGAGGTCCGTGACGTCCGGGCGCTCGATCGCCAAAGCTGGAGCAATCTTTGCGGCCCAGTTCTCCTGCATGCGCCTGTGGCTTGTTAGACTGAAGATAGAACATGGAGTCTTTCCTTACCTAGACCACTCTCTGAGTGTACGCGGGTAATCTGGGGAGTGTTAACAACGGAGATAGTCTGCGAAGAGACGCCGTACGTGTGCTGAAGTCCTCGGCGCTGTGCATTGTTAGATTACCCGAGGTCGATTGTGTCGCGGTGTTGATCATGTGCGTAGCGCTTGGGATGAAGCAATTGGGCCACTGGTACTGCCGGGAGTAGTCTGTCGTCCTGCACAACCTATCAGCCATGGAACAGAACGAACGTTTGATCAACGTACTGGAGCATTGTATGACGATTTTCGGGCTGTGTGCTCGAGACGATAACGGCGGTGCTGCGGTCGCGCTTCAGAGCCCAATCCACGATATTGAAGTACTTCGGGAGGTTCTTGTAGCCGACTGCCTCTATCATCTCGATGCTCACAAATGCGTCGAAAGCGTGTTCGAACGCCGGCGGCAAGCTGCGGTAGTCCAGCAGATGAACACGAATCTTGTCCTGTAAGTTAAGGCTCCGGATGCGCTCCTCCGCGAGGTTCTTCTGATTGACTGAGAGCGTGACGGTGTCGACGGTGCATCCCATTTTCGCAGCCTATCTCCGCAATTAGCGCCAAGCACCCCGCGCACCAAAGCGGAGAGAACTGCGCACCGCGATGCTCAGGGCTCCCCATCCGGAGCCAATCTCGAGAATCCTGCTTCCGGGCCCAACGCGCGCGCGAGTCAGGATGGTGTGGATCTTGCGCGCTTGTGCAGCCTCGAGATCTCCCGGACGACGGGCGCCCTCTAAATCCCCACGCACTCCGCCTTCGTCATCAGCCCAGATAGCAGAGGAATATGTCATCTCTTCGCTCAGCATCGCCGCAAAGAGGGCGTTCGACGGGTCGTATCCGAGCTGACAGTGAGCGAGACTCTTCTTAAGAGAATGGCCGAAGTAGTGGATGAGCCGAGTCGAGACATAGGTGACGATGTTGTTGGCTACGCCAGAGAGACCCGCAAGTGAGTCCCTGTTATCAATCCAGAGCTGCAGCACTTTTAGCTTAAGAACAGGGGCAGCTGATACTGGGGCAGACCTTCATGATTGCCTTGAGGTCGCCCGTGGTGAAATCACCCGTGATATACGCGTCCGCAACTGAGAGTAAGAGTGAGCAAGCTCGTACGACTTCCTCCATGAGATGGACGAACAACCAAGATCATGAGACAGCATAACGCGTCCCCAAAAGTCTTTCCGCACCACCTCAAATTCGGCGACGACGCCGCCGCCAGGGTCTCCGAAGTGATACTTGTCGGAACCTTCTTGGATATCAAGGCAGCCGATAGAGATTCCGTTCTGAAGGGTAGAGAGAATCTGGGTGCGCGCTAGGGTAGATGAGCCTCGGCAGGTCATGTCATAGGACGGAGGCTCTGACCGAATGCAACGTACGCGTCCCAGACGCGGGACGTCATCGTCGAAGGTACCGCTGTCAAGAACCCCATAGCTGCTGGCAGTGTCGAGTGTATGTCCGGGGCGAATACTGATAAGACCACGAAGCCTCAGAGAGCCTTTATCTTCTCTCTGTGTATACATGCTGTGCAGAGCCCGATATGCGTCGGTAGACGGCCGTTTACGACTGTCCGACACGGATCTACGCATGCTGTACCAGCACCGTCGTAGCCTAACAGTCACTTCCGTTTAGGAAGCCGCCTAGCGCAGCCAATGGTGCGATCTCTCGGGAGCTGAACACGAGTGACCTGTCACGTTACGGATCACCGGCGTCGTAGAGGGCCGAACAACACCACAAGACCGGGTGCAAATATGAAGAAGATATTTCCCTATGCGGTGATCATCAGCTCTTATGACCTCAGAGCTCGCCTTCCGTGTGTATGGCCGGTCACGTCGGGCGGACCCGCATAGAACCCTAAGTTGCAATCCCACGATTTATGAACTTCGTCAAGAGCACAGGGTCTCTCCGACGTGATCTCATCGTGGAACCAGGGTCAAATGTATAGGGCTAGTACTGTCATTCAGCGTGCAGTAGCTTCTCGCCGGATCGGGGCCTGATGGTGCAGAGGGGCATGCGAGCGACTGCAGCATTGTTGAGCAGGAGCCTGGGTTCTCTGGCTTATCTCACCTTGTGATCCCCGTCGTGAACGAGATCTCCGGCTCCGTGTAATTTTCCCGCACGTCAGTAGGCTTGGTGATGTCGAAAGCACAAAGAACTCCTGCATCAGGGAGGCCCCGAAGTCGCGAATCAGTGCGGATAGATGAGGGCCCAATCGCCGACGTATCGGACCTGAACAGATGCGCTTGCCAAATCCGAACACCCATTTCAAGGGCTCAGGCGGCGCAACGTCACCAAACCTGTGGCTGAAGCGGTCCGGATTGAAGTCGTTCCCGGATTGAAGTCGTTCGGTTGAGCGTAGACACTCGAGTCATGGAACATGGTCCTATACTTAGGTGGGACACTGCGCAGGAGCGTTTCTTGTACCATATTGCTGCCGCACCAGAGGTCCGCATGAATTGTTGTACCTCGGGGCAAGTGGTATTCCATGTACTCGCCATCCCGAGACGAGGAATGCTGCAGAAGTTCTGATGACTACGTGATGAAAGGCTTAGTACGGCGAAATGAGATCGCTTATCGAGAGGTGCAACCGATGCCCATCGCAAAAGCTCCTGCATGACTTGCCGCAGGTACATGAAATGGTCAACATCGCGATAAGTCGGCAGCCGTTCGCAGCTTGTCACAGAATCGACTTCACGTTGAGCGCGCTTTTGGATGCGGGATAAAGAGCCAAGGAAGAACGTCGTCATAGCGGCTGAAACCTCGAACAGGTACGAGCTTCGGCCACTGGTCGCAGCAGACGGAAAGGACCTACTGTGTCTGTTCCACCGGCAAATAGTCCACTCGGCGGCGTGTTCGCTCAGGTGAGTTGACGCAAAGGACTCCGTCCCCGACCAGTGGCCTGAATAACAGCCGCGCGTAGTGTATGCACAACTCCGGGAAAGACAGCATCCTTCGTCCACTGCAGAGGCGTCGATGTAATTGTGTCGAGTTGCTCTGCCCACACCTCGGTATGAATCGTACTGGCGCTGTGTCTACTGTAATACCATCGTCGCAACCTATGACGGACGCACAACGTGGGAATTGATCAACCAACGACTCTCCTGGCGAAGTGACGAGACTAGCGATTGCAGAGGCATCCTCAATCATAGTGACGAATGGATCGTTTTCTTGAATCGTATAGCTGTACGCAATGCGCAACGGTAACGACATTGCTGTAAACGAGTCTGAGTCGGCGAGATCAAGTAGGCAATACGCGTATCACGAACGTAGTACCGTCTGATATGTTTCGCGAATCGCTGGTGATCAACCAGCAACCGTTGAAGGAACGCGTGAGCATCGTCCTCCTGTATACTCTGGTACGACTGCACGGCCCGAATTTTCAGGCTGTCGTGAGAAAGTTTGCGATACATACGATGACGCTCATCCTGTGACAACTCGGGCGGTCCTACGCTTTTCGCCGCCGCTTTAAGCTTCGGACCGCCTCGTTGTCGGTGTTATCGGCTCGAGGCTCGTCGGTACTCACGCGAGCATGCGCGCTCGACACATGCGAGATGGGTTAGGGAAGGCTCGCGGCCGTCGCGGGGGTTGCGACGCCGCGCGAGCTCGGAAGCATCTCGGGAACCGTCGGGTATATAAGGCTCGTGTTTGTATCGCTTTGTACTTTAGTTTCGAGCTGGTCTAGCAACCGTCCTATAAGTCTCGCTCTCATCCTACATCTCGTCGAGCGTCGCGTCTGGCGAGTATATAGCCGCGTCCTGACATAAGCTCGAAACTATCCTCTCACCTCACCGACGCTCGCACGTCACCCTCACACCCACTCGCG
>KV425887.1:37519-466332 GCA_001632375.1 Exidia glandulosa HHB12029 | reverse complement strand
CCATTGCAGATCGGACTGAGCTATATAAGACAACCCGAACGTGCTACGGCGAAAGAGGAAAGGATGGCGGGAGTAGATACAAGCGCCGTCTGACACGCCCCCCCGACGATGCACGTGAGGAGTGTGAACGATGAGGTGAAGTACCCAATAAATGACTTGGAGTGAGCATTTGGATAGGGAGGGATACATGTAGATGATTGGTCGGTAGCGTGTATGGACGTACTAACCAGACATTGTACATGAGACGGGTCGAGGGTGGGTGGGAAATAATAATCCGGCTGGCGGAGAAGCCGAGCCGAATGAGAGTGCGGCGTAGAGACTGGCACTCGAAGAAGGAGGACGGCGGGTGCGCGTCCTGGCAGCGACGGCAGCTGGTGGCAGCGCCGAGCAAAGCGGAGGGTGCGGTACCGAGAACTTGACCGGCACCCGAGGAGGACGACGGCGAGCACGTCCTAGCGATGGCGTCGGACGGCTGCTGGTTCCATCGCCCCCCAAATGAAATACGTGCCTGGGCTGGTGCCGTGGCGACGCGGGTCGTGCGGGAGCGCTAGGCTGGCTCCTACACTAACGACGGGCCTTGCCGTAGTGCGCAAGGGACCCGGTGGCCCGACTCCCTTCGCCCCCCAAATGAAGCGCGTGTCGGTGGCGATGTCGAGGGAGGAGCGAGAGAGAGGTGCGGAGAATGTCGAGCGCGGCAGGGATTGAGCACGACGACGGGTGGCACCGGACAGGCTGAATACGAAACGAGTGCGAGTGAGCAGAGAGCGTCGACGCCGCATTGATCGCACAGCGAGGGCGGTACCGGGGTTGTCAGCGCAACGTGCCGCGGGCAGTGACGAGCATGCGCCGGGACAGCGTGCGGGACAGGAAGGACGCCCCCCGGACCGAGCGAGCGCCGTCAACGAGCAGCGAGTGTCGTGTGGCGAGCGGCAAGCGTAGGCGGCGGGGAGCTTGAGTACACGCGCCGAGGCCGTAGGGTGCGGATGACCGAGCGGTGACGGGAGCGCGGACCGTGTCCCGCGGACGACAGCAACAACCGAGCTCATCAGAGCTCGGGGCTCATAACCTGTCCGATGGACAGTCGAGCGGGGGCGAGCTGGCTGAGGTGAACGTGAGGGGAAAAGGTGAGGTTCCATTGCAGATCGGACTGAGCTATATAAGACAACCCGAACGTGCTACGGCGAAAGAGGAAAGGATGGCGGGAGTAGATACAAGCGCCGTCTGACAAAAGTCAAATGTTGGATCGTTACGCGCCGTACGTTGGTTTCTCCGCGTTTCCGGTAATGTAGATGTGAGAGACGCAGAGAAAGACATAGTCTGAGTTCGAGCGGCGGATCGTTCGTTCAGGCTTCATCATCCCTTCAGATCAGTATCGTGACGAGACTGGAAGAATCCAAATGGCACCCACGACGCGAGTAACGAATTGGTATACACTTGTTTGTGGTGTCAGCCTAGACTCAAGGAAGTGGATGGTCGTACAGACCCTTGACAATGATGATGAGAATGCCCAGCCAGATGACTGTGAACGATGAGGCCTGAGGATCCCGCACATTCCGTTTTTCGTGACGTACAGTTCTTCATCGTGACAAACTGTGCACAATGAGCACAGAGCTTCGCAGGGTGTCTTCGACTCACGGTAATAAGGTCGACTACGGCTAGCACACTGCATCGGTGTTAATAACGCTCAAACGGTAACACTGTTCGCCCGCCGTCTTTGACCTGGTAAGTAAACCGGTGCCTGATAGGATTTCAGCCCAAGTCCACGAGTGATTGACATGTCTGATACGTACCAACTACGAATCCAATGATCTTGTCGATGAGCTTGTTCGTCCTAGAAATGAGTAGCTGAGCCTCATGCTGTCGCCGCGGGAATGAAAACTCACGAGGAGAAACCTGTCTTCTGCTTCAGAAGGGAACCGACCACACAACTCGCGATGGCGACATCGTTAATGGCAGTGATCGCGAGTGTTGCCGCGACGAACGTCTGGAAACGTATTTCTACCACCGCGAAGGAATAGAACTTGAAATCGGTCGAGACTATGGTCTAAGTCGGTCATCGCATCAGGATCGCATAAGTGAGGGTGTGATTGAAGCGACTCGCCATAGACATAGCAAAACGTGTGAGACACAAGGGGAGACAGATGAATGTGAGGATCCACGACTTAGATATCCTGAAAATCCTCAAGCAGAAGAAACCCTACGCCAACATTAGAATGGCTCTGTCAAGCTATGGCACACACTTACTTGAACGAGCAGTATGACGAGACCTTGGAATATGATCGATGTGTTCAGGCTCCACACCGAGAATTCCATTCTCTCCGCGTTGCCGAAATTGGTCACGCTATAGACGTAGAGCGTATGCAAGAGGAAAGCGCTGTGTATAAGGTCGAAAGTGCTAGTAAATAGAGTGGAAATCGGTCAGACTACGCACACCGACCACCTGTCCGCACTCACTAGACGGTAGCGACCTGAGACGCCGTTGGTTGTTGCTATGACGTACGAACAGGTCACTCTATGAAGGCTTACAAGAAGCTTTATCGTCCATGGGTCCTGCGCACGGATGTCAGTTGTGATTCCATGTGGCCGGGGCATTCAGGTCTGGACTCACCCTCCCGAAGTTGCGAAAGTAGTTGAGCGTCTGGAGAGTGACGATGCCCACGAGAAAGCAGCAGATGCCAAGCCCGATCTCAAGGGCACCGAGTTGGAGGTCAAGAGCAGACGGAGCCATGCCGGTAGGAACGAAAGTAGTCCGATGGGTGGGAGGCCAGCTATAAGCGTACGGTCATGTGTTCCCGCAGTGACAATCTGGCACCGTGCTCCGACTCCACGAACGTCTCAACCAAACGCGACGTTCGTCAACAACCGCACGGCGTGAGATGAGCGCTTGGAACCACGCAGGCAATTTTGATATGCTCCGCGTACACAGCATCAAGGAGCATTGGATAGATTTCAGTACCCGTATCAGCCGAGTTGTGCGCACACAGATACAGCGCCGACCTTCCTTGCACAGCAGCGGGAGGAAGACCGAATCTACGACGAAGGTAACCGCGCGGGAGAACTCCTACGGCTTCTCACCCACCGCCGCCGGCGGGTCATCAAGCGTCAACATAGACCTAACGCTAGAGACCGGAAGAAAACTTGAGCCAGGTCAGTCAACAAAGCTGCATGACGCTTCCATTAGATCCCCGGACGTGGGCAAAGCACAGCAACACAGACAGCTGTCTACTAGTGCGGTGCCGCGAGGATCTCGTTGAAAGATATACGAGTACTGCTTCTCGGTGGTGCGTCACAAGGTGTGGAGAGACACCAACGAGACAAGGCGGTCGCCATCAGTACGACGGTGGCAATATTCCCGAAGATACTACTCGATTGACAATCCGAGGAACCACGGACTGTGTGGGTTCCACATGGACAGAGAGAACGCGCCACTGTTGCCATGATCGGCTGTAAGAGTCATGACCTCTTCCGCGGCCGCGGATCGACAGGACAGCAATGAGGGAGATAGGGCTTGGAATCGTCGAAGGATTAGCCAGGAGAGTAGTTGACCATCCTATTACTTCCCACGGTGACGTCGGGGGATGCGCAGCTAAGCCATGGCGAAGGGAAAGCAGCGCCAAAATCGATCCCAGTCGCATTGCAGATGAAAGCACATCATACTCTCGACCATTACCCTATCGCGACCCGGAGGACGCGAGCCAGCCCGCAACCCTGCTATTATGGAAACGCCAGGAGATCCGCTCCATTGTAATGCTGCCTAAGTCCAGATGCACAGTTCTCCACGTCGACAGCGGATGGTGCACCGCATTACCGAAGTACAGTACGCCGCGATAACCCCAATGTCCAAGCGTAACTCCTCTCGTGATCGCGACTCGAAAATCGAAGGACAAGGGCAGCACCGCTTTTGCCGTTGTCGAAAGGTGATACGCCACACTGGGTATGGGGAGCACGCCGGAAGCGACTATGGTAGAGTACAGAGTGCACAAGCGTGCGCACGGCGCTCCTTTGTTGCTCGAGGTCTGAAGCGGCGGAAAAGGAACGAAGTTACGCATTGCGCATGTGTTCGCCAGTGGTTCGCGCTGCAGAGTCATCGTAAGACGTGCAGGCAATGCAACGGACACCAATAGTGAACTAGTCTTGTAGGTAGCGGCCATAGAGGGCGGGTCTTGCTTCAAGCACTTGATTGTGTGCGTCGCCAGACGCCTAAGCTTCTGCAGCGCCGCCAAAAAATCCGATCGCAAGGTTTGAGGAAACCCACGAGACGCACACCCGCCCACAATCTGACCCACGCGCGGGCTGCTAGAGGAAGAAGTATGTATAAGGAGCGACAGCGTAGGACAGACGCGCTGCATGATGTGACGGCCGGTTTGAACACAAGAGGTTGGTGAGTTAGATGGTCGGACTTCAAACTGAACTTCTCCGAGGAACAACGCGCGCCTCTCGAAGTGGACTGAGCGGATGGTCATGATACATCGATGTAACCTATCAAAGGTAAAGATTTTGACCGCATGTTTTATGTCACGAATGTCGAAAGAGTAGAAGTGGCGGCGGTAATCATGGAATGGGATTTGCGGTAACGTATGTTACTGGCTGCTGTTTTGCAGCAGCCAATTCAGAGTATTAGGGAGAAGTACAGGACTACAACAGGGTCTATAAGTCTGAGAATGGAAGACGCTCAACTGGTCGGCCTTCCCCATCTCGAAGTTGGTGAAGTTAAACTTCTAGCAGACAATCGTCTGGTGTCGCAACAAACTCGTCAGAGTCACCTTTAGAGCGAAAAGAATATGGTGTATTTTAGAAGCAAGGTGGTCTCGCCACAGTATCTGACTGAACTCCAACCTGATTCTATGAACAATTCTCGGATGCAGGCCATGGCCATGGAACGTAATTGTACATGTAACGTGACACCGACAGCTGTCCTGCAGCACTGAATAATGTACAGAGAATGTCTTAGGATACAACCATATACGTCTCAGGGATCGAGAAACCCAAGGGGCCCGGCTTGTTTGTGATTCTGAAGTCGAACACCTGGCGAACGGATTCGTCAGGGGTCACAACGGACTCGTCCGAGTCATCCTGCGAGTAGAAGGACGACTCTGAGTCCGCGGGGCTGATGGTACCAGAGCTAGAGCACACATCGGGACTCGGAATGCGAACCGTGTGGCTCGGCGAAGCGACCGTCGAGCTGAAGTATTGCTCCGGCGACGTAGTAGTGCCATAGTGGAGGATGTTCAGAAGGCACGCGGTGCTGGACTGATCGAGTTTCTTCGGCGCCCCGATGGGTCCTGACGCAGGGACGTAGCGACGCGTCGGCGGAACGAACACTTCGTCGTCCTTTGCTGCCGAAGCCCAGGCCTCGGACATAGTGTTTACAGTCAAAGTATTTTCGACTAGTGTGTTGGGAACCGCGTAGAAGTCCTAGGTGAAAGGTCAGTCAATACTGAAATGAAAATGTCGGCAGGCGACAGACGTACCAGCTTATCCTGGGCAAGCTTGGCCAAGCTCAGCTTGTTCGTGAGATACTCAAGGCCAGCGAGAGTGGTGATGTCGGAGAACTCGGAGCGCATCATGATGTAGAGTAGAGAGTAGATGAGAGGAGGGGCTGGATGTGTAGTGGTGAGAGTACGATGAATGTCCGTTTAGTGAGAACGTGAACAGGCTTTATGTCACCTGGAATTTCGAAGTCGACCGCACACGGTCAGTATTACAACCAACGTGTGCGCCTCGTGATCGGTGGACATTGTTCGATCTGAATCGCCGATCATCGGTTTCGTCCAGCCGCGTCAGCGAGCGGATTTCTACGGCGGTGAGCTGTGAGTTGGGTGAGAACCTGAACTAAGAAATATCAGCAACGCGCGGTGAGGAAGCGCCGAACACGCCGCTGTCAAAGCGGTGTGTGTCGGGGGAAGTGGTGGAACGGAAGCGAGAGACGGAGACCAGTCTGGTCTCCGCTCTCGCTTGGCTGGACATTCGGGCCGGCGACTCGAGCTGCGCATGAGCTTGCCGGCCCGTCCGAACTGCGATACGTCGCGTCCCTTCCAGCCGTCGGCCAAAGCCAACCGCATTGACCTCGAAAGCACATACGACCACAGATATAACCTTGAAGTTGAGGACTACAAAATCATTAGCTGAGAGGTTGATCATATACAAGCGCTACATACGCACCTCGTGGCTAATGAATGAACACTCCCCCGCGAGTGGTCAATGGTCACGACGCGGAGGCACAGCGAAGGAAAAGAGCACGCGATCGTCATTTTTGGCAGTCGTGCTATCGTACAGCGGTGTTCTTCATGTGTCATACTTTACACCTTGACCTCGATCTCCTCCTCAGTACCGTCCAGAACCTCGATACCGTCAAGATGAGCTTCGAAGTCTATTACAGTCGTCAGCGTCCAGTGTTTACTAAGTGAATTACGCAGGTGTACTCACGAGAGTTGGCCTCAGCAGCTTCGGACGTGAACGTGATGGTGTTGTCGTAACGCTTGAGGACGACAGAGATGGGCACTGTGGCATAGTGTCCTGCGCGGGTGTTGAGGTCGCCGACTCGGTACTTCTCGCCGTTGATGTAGACGTGAGCGTCACCAGCTGCAGCGCCATCGTTACATGAAGTAGTCAATCGCGTGGAGAAAGAGCGTACCGGTGGCGTTGTTGACCGTGTAGTGGAGAGACATCCACTGGCGTTCACCAGTCCCAAGCCCCTCGACGCCCGTGAAGGTGACGTTGGAACCAGTGTCGACTGTGTAAGACATGTGAGCTGGGTCGTCAGGACACAAAACTTTAGAATACGTACTGCGGTGGACGGAGCGCTTGGAGATGCACGAGTCGCAATCCGTAATCGTCGCGCGACCTGTCATGTGCGCATCCTCGGCCTCGTAGCGCTTGCCCGAAGAAGACGTCGAGACCACGCCGGTCGTCGGGTTAACCTTCCAGTACGCGTAGTTCTGGAGCGTCGCGGTATGCGCGGACGTCGAAACGCTGAGCGGGAGCCACTCGTAGTTCGCGGCGCTCGTGCCCTTCGAGTCCCACGCATCGCCCATAAACATGTACGTGGTCTGCGAGCTGCCGGGAATCGTCAACACGAACGTCGACTGCGAGTTGTACGTGTTGGTCGACGTCGGCGCGATGTCGCTGCCGCCAGACCCTATAGGCAGACATGTCAGCAAATGTTTTATGACAGCGAAGCGACGCACAAGGTCCAGCGAGGCTCGTTGCCCAGAACACCTTGTTGGGGTTGGGGCGATAGCCCGTCTTGGACGACACAATGAGGAAGTAAACGCCTGTGGCACCGCTGAGTTGCTACTCTATAAGCTAAACAGTAGAATGCGCACTTCCGACCTTGAAGAGAGCTGGTGCTTCGTACGCGCCGAGGGCTGTGCGTAGCGATCAGAAGGTGACCTGAGGGGGTGATATGTGTGGCCTTACAAAGGTATGCGATGCGGTCACCGACTGTGGCCGTTGAACCACCGTTAATGTGGTTAATCGCCTTGGGCACAGAGTCAGTCACACAGCACGATACGCGAGTATTCACGCACAATGATGTTGTGGTCCGCAGAGGTAACCCAGTACGTAAGACCTTCAGGTACGTCAGACAATAGCCAGGAGAGCGAGTGGTCAACTCACCATCGGTGTCGGCAAAGACGCCGCAGTCGCTGAAGGTGTAGTTCGAAGGAGGGATTGACATTGGCGATCCATAGAGGTTGTACCCTCCCGAGATGTCCGTCGACGACATGCCGCGCGTCAGGCGGTCAATTTGACCCCATATCTAGAGCAAACGTTCGACACGTCACTCTTGACTGCGACAGGCGACGTACGTGGTAGCGACCTCCGGACACGAAGAACTTGGGGCGGTAAAGCCATTGCACCGAGTTGGCAAGACCGCGGTTGTCCCAATTGATCAAGTCCTTGGACGAGTAGATGCGCCTGTCCGAAGCCAGTTCAATGTCGGCCCTGGTCACTTTCCGAGTATAACGTACGGGGAAGTGCTACTCTCCCAAGATTGTCCGACCTAGATCACGGTGTCAGCGGACAAGAGCGCGTCGCATCGTCGCAATGGAACATACCCAGTAAAAGATGTCGCCGGGCTTGATGATCATACCACCGTGCGCGTCGATCTTCGTGCCTGCAGAGTCATACCAGACCGCGCCAGGAGCGATCCAGCTGGCCGCGGAAGCAGAGAGCGCGTAGAGGGATGCGAGGGCAACAGCGCGCATTGTGTGCTTGTGTCGGTGTCCTTGGAAACAACTTGACGAGACGGAGCACCATGCCCCATTTATACACACGGGCAGTGATCAGCGTGTGGGCGTGGGTGCGGGGAAGCCGTATGGCGTGAGCCATGCCGAGGTATTCTCGGTGTATCCTGCAACTGCATTCCTACGTACGTACCGGACGCCACGTCGCATGAGCAACGCCGAGGAGTGTATTGGAGCGACGCGTTATAGCCATCAACGCCGGCCGGGGTAACTCTGAGCGCCCGAGTTTCTGGCGGGTCGAGCGTGGCTGAAGAGGCGAAATCGAGCTGGCCCAATGTCGGGTATTCCTGACATATTGTTGACCAGAAAAAGATTCTAGGAGGCTGAGGACAGCACAAGTGCCGTCGCCGACATAATTATGCCAGTGGGACAGCGGACCAGCTCTGGACCCCCTATGGAGGGTAACCGCGCAGCCTGGGTAGATGACGATGGTAGAAGAGGTGCTGCATAAGCCGCGTGACCTGGTGGCGCAGATCTGGGAGACGAAGAACCTGGTTTGCACGGTGCATCGTTATATCACCAAGATGCACGGTTGCCCCGCCCCGTGCACGCCGGCCCGCACGCGCGACCCACGCGACCGCTAAGGTCATTGGAGGGAGGTTTTCCGTCTTGTTTTTGTTTCACCACGTGCAGATGCATGCTTTTAAGTAGAGTGAAGATGTTGGACGGAAGGCGAGAGATGATCACATGATCCGACTCCCTCGTTTGGTGCCGCGCATGTCGTTAGATCTTCTGTACTTAGCACGTCTTCCCCGCTGCGTCTTCTCAGGTCTATGTATCTTGAAAGTTTCTTCACGGGTCGTGGCACGCGGGATATAAGTCTGGAGTTGACCACCCAGCAATTATCATCATTGACTTGCGACGGACCTCCGCTGCCTCAGTTCCTGACAACACGGATGTACAAATCTTGAAGCTTTCCTTTCGAGTTGGGTCCAGCGTTCCGTGCGAACTCTGTCGGCGCCGGACGAAGATAGAGGTATATTTGCCGAACACCGGCGGGGACGTCGACAGCACTTCATGTTCCAGACGTCCCTGACTCTACAGTTCTTCCCTGGACCTTTTTCAGCATCTAACACGCTGGTAGACACTGTGTATTATGTCGATTTTGTGATGGAGACCAATGCTAGCTCCGAAGACCGTGGCGGAGGTGCCTTTCAAAGCGTTTAAAGGGTGTACGGACAAGTTGACCGACACAATAGTACATTCCGCAACGGGGCATGCAATGGAATCGATTCGCTACAGCAGACTTCGGAGGGTAAACAAGATTGTACATCGGGGAGGGCGAGAACGCGTGGAAGGGGAGAGGGAGGATGAGGCATCTTGGGGGTATGCACGGCTGCGGTCTGCAGGGTGCGAGCCTCGGAGGTGCTCCATGAGACTGCTGGAGAGTGTCAGCAATCCCAATGGCACCTTGATAGCGTGAAAGGCGCAAGCTTGTCCATCGATTGACAGCGACTTCCGAGACGTAGAGCAGTCCGCGGACAGCCCACTGCCGGGAATGAGAACCTCGAATGACTCTGGAAAGCGAGGCCATCAGTCAGTTTGCAAAGAACCCCGGAAAGCCCCGTATTGAGATGTTGATTATAAGTCCCGTGGACTCCTTCTGAGGTAGGAAGAAACACGCGTGCGAGCGCCAGAAGAAGTTCAGATCTAGCAATGAACGGGGTTGCAGCGCCCTGCGTGCGTGGCCAGGGTGTTACACAATCCTGACGATACAGTGTGGGCTAACTAGAAGCCCAGAACCGGGTTCCAAGCAGGAAACGGGGTGAGGTCCGAGGACAAGATGCGCAAACTGCCGACGACGGAACGGATTGCTCTTGCTTACGCGCGTTCGCTTCGGTGCGAGTCGTAATTTCCTATCGCGTACCGTATCTGGGGTGTATGCTGCGGCTAGGATCTGCACTCACAGGCTTTGCTCGCGCCCTCCGTATAAATCCGCTCCTTCCACGCGTCCGCTCTCCACCAGCCATCCGCCCGTTCGCACAGCTCGCTCTCAAGCCACAACCACACACGATGCCCTTTGACATGCCCTCGGAAAAATACCACAACTTCGACTTGGTCAACCGAGTCAAAGTCAAGTATGGCGACGTAGTCATCTCCAAGTGGCGAAGCCGCGTCAGCGGGCTCACGCTCGTGCACGTCGATTATCAAGGTCAATAACGCGTCTTATGTCTGTAACAAAGCTCTGACATTGTCTTATAGCACCCATTGTTAATGGCTACTTTGTTGTGCGGTCAGAAAGTCAGTTCAAGGTGGCCAAAATGCTTTCGCGCAGTGGCTGACGATCCACGTCGATCTGAAGTCTTCAACGACAGCGGATGCCCGCATACTCTCGAGCATCTCGTGTTCATGGGCTCAGAGAAGTACCCTTACAAGGTATGTTCACTGCAACACTAGATGTGGCTGGGTTAACCGTTTTGTACAGGGCGTTCTCGACAACTTGGCCACTCGCGGTTTTGCAGAAGGCACAAACGCATGGACAGCGACGGACCACACGGCATACACAATATCCACTGCAGGTGGTCAAGGCTTCCTCCAACTGCTGCCCGTCTACGTCGACCATATTTTGTACCCGACTTTGACGAAGAGTAGTTTTATCACGGAGGTAAGTAAAACTATCGCCTAACGCGCGTTTTCGAATCAGGAGGCTTAGGTACATCACGTCGACGTGGAAGGGCGCGACTCGGGCGTCGTATACAGCGAGATGCAGGGCCGCGAAAACACGCCTGGCGATATTGCCGCGCTCCGGTTGCAGCAGCTTGCCAACCCGACAGGAAGCGCGTACCGGAGCGAGACAGGAGGGCTTATGGAAGCTCTGCGCGTCCTCACGGTCAATGACAGTACGCACCGTCGCTATTCTCTCGCGCCTACTCCTGCTGATGAGCATGCAGTCCGGAAATATCACCACGAGTACTACGTCCCGCACAACCTCTCGCTCATCGTTTCCGGCAAACTCAACACGCAAGACATCCTCAAAGTCCTTCAGGAGCAAGTCGAACCTTCCGCGGTCAAGCACGGACAGACCTACGGTGCCCGTGGTCCACCCGGTTTCAAGCGGCCATTCATCGAGACACCCAGTGCCAACCGTCCTCCCTTTGAGAAGACGATCACCGCGACGACAGAGTTCCCTGAGAAGGACGAGTCGATGGGCGAAGTCTGGATGTCATTCCGAGGCTCAAAGTGCGGCGACTTCCTGACAAATGGCGCGCTTGACATTATGGGCAACTACCTTACTTCCACGGCTACTTCGCCCCTGAATAAGGATCTCGTAGAGATCCCGGAGCCACTTTGGTATGCTGACAGCCTCTGCGCAAAGTATACAACTGACTCTTTCGACAGCGCTGGTATCTGGCTGTCAGAGACGGACCGCGCTACGACGAACGATATAGACTTTGTCGCAAGTTCCGTCCCGACGGAGGAGCTCGAAACATTCGACGAGAAAGTGCTCGAGAGTCTGCGGAAGGTCGTCAGCGAAGGTATCGACATGAAGAAGATCCAGGTCATCATCGAGCGCGAGCGCCGTAAGGTCCGTAGAGGCCGTCAGATATCTGGGATTTGGAGCTGACCCCCCGAACTTTAGCTCTTCGCCGGCCTCGAGTCGAAAGGCGGCGAGATCTTCGCGGACACGCTCATCGCCGACTTCCTCTACTTCCGCGAGAACGGGGAGGACCTTGCGGAGGAAGTGAACGATATCGAGCAGTTCGACGAGCTGAGCCGGTGGACGGAGCAACAATGGAAAGACCTTCTCAAAACATACTTCATCGACGCGCACCGCGTCGTCGTCCGCGCCAAACCGTCCTCGGCTCTGCAAGAAAAGCTCGAGAGCGACGAGAGCGCGCGTGTTGAGGCGCAGGTGAAGAAACTTGGTCCAGAAGGACTGAAGAAGCTTGGCGAGGAGCTCGGGGCGGCGAAGGAGGAGAACGACAAGCCCGTCCCGCAGGAGATGCTCACAGAGTTCCCGGTGCCGAGTGTCGACTCTATCGGCTGGATACCTGTTACGAGCGCACAGAACAAATCGCGCGGTCGTGTCGTTCCTGCGCCTGGTGGGGATGCGCTTGCGACGCATATAGCGAAAGACGGAGTGGAGCTGCCGGTGTTCGTGTCTTTCCATAACATCCAGGTCCGTCATTCTTGTCCTCTTTACTGTGTGCATGATTGACGAGTCGTGTCTTTCCATAACATCCAGGTCCGTCATTCTTGTCCTCTTTACTGTGTGCATGATTGACGAGTCGTCTTTGTTCAGTCCAAGTTCTTCTCGATCGACGCGTACATCTCGACGGCGAAGTTACCCGACGAGCTCCGGCCCTTGCTTTCTGTCTACGTTGCATCGTTCTTCTCCTTACCCGTCACGCGCTCCGATGGCACGAAGTTGTCGCACGAGCAGGTCATCGACCAGCTCGACAACGACACTGTTCTCTCCGACGCCTCTATCGGTGCGGGTGGCTCCTTCAGCCAGCTCTTCGTCCCGGGCTTCAAGGTCGAGGCCTCGAAGTACGAGACGGCGGTGATGTGGCTCAAGGATCTCTTGTTCAACAGCCACTTCGACGTTGAGCGGTAAGCATTATCATGATGGTCGACTTTGGCAAACACTTATAATACTCTAGGTTGCGCATTGCGGTGGCGAAGATCCAGCAGAGCCTTCCCGAGACGAAGCGCGATGGACAGAAGGTCCAGGGCTCGATACTTGCCTCGATGATCAACGCACCGTCGTCGAACTCCCTCGCTTCACACATCGAGACGCAGCTAGAGTTCATCCCGAAGGTTGCGCAGAGATTACAAGACGAGCCGGAGGCAGTCGTCGCCGAGCTGGAGCTCATCCGGAAGCACCGTGCGTTTTTCTTGTTTGTTTGCGTCATATGTGCGACTACTCACCACGGTTTCCAGTGACATCTCCCGAGGCTATGCGCTTCGTGGCGTGGGGTGATATCATGAGCCTTCCTAACCCGCGGGCAATCTGGAAAACTGCCTTTGGGGATGTCAAGGTTCGCTCATTGCGCCTGTGCATCTCCATAGGTTGACTGAAGAGAAAAATCGTTACCAGGACACGGACTTGTTGCCCATCCCGCTTCGCAAAGAGTCGCTCAACGAGCTTGGACGTAATCCCTCGAAAAAGGTGCGAATCTTCCTCTTCTCTTGTCAGTGCTCGTCGCGCTTACGCAGCTCAAGGCTGTGGTCGTCACGATGCCCACTATCGAAAGCACATTCTCGACGTTTGCCACGAAGAGCATCAATAGCTGGGAACATGAAGACCTGGCAGCATTGTCCGTCGCTATCGAGGTCATGAACGCCCTGGAGAGCTTCCTTTGGGTACGCCGCCATTCATGAACATTGGTCGTTGCGCATCCTGATGCTTGGATCTTTCTTTTAGAAAGCAATTCGTGGCGCTGGTCTTGCCTATGGAGCACACTTGACGCTTGATGTAGAGCAGGGCTTGCTCAAGTTTGTCCTGTACAGGGTAATGCTACTTCTCTCTGTAGTAATACGATCCGCTCACATATTTGCTCGCAGTCGCCGAACAGCTACTTGGCGTATGCGACAGGCGCAGATGTTACTCGCAAGCTGGTTAACGGCTCGGTACGTGGACCTGATATTTGAGCAGCTGCCATTGTCGGCTCATCTCCCATTACAGACTGTGATAGAACAGACGACCTTGGACTCGGCGAAGAGCAGTCTCGTGTACACCATCGCGAAAAGCGTATCCAGTCCCGGCAAAGCGGTGCGTGGAACCTGTTCACGTACATAATGTCGCGCTGACGAAGTCGCATATTATAGGCGATGGCATCCTTCACGAACCAGGTTCTCAAAGGCGCGCCGCAAGACCGCCATCTGCAAATGCTGCACAAATACCAGGTCCGTCCTGCAATGCATTCTGACCGAACCTTCGTATTCATGCTAGACGACGACAGGACGTTACGCTCGAGCAAGTGCGTTCTGCGCTGAAGAAATACGTCCTTCCCGTCTTCGAGCCCGCGAGCTCCATCGCGGCCGCGACGTGCTCGTCTGCAGTCGCCGAGAAGGTTGCGGAAGGACTCAAAGGCGCGGGGTATGAGGTCGAGACGCGGGTGTGGGATGCCGGAGAGGACGGCGACGTCGATATGCACAGCGACTGCGATACGTGCGAGAGCGGAAGCTCGGGCTCGGGCTCGTTGTAAATATGTCACTTTTCGGGGCGGCTGACTACCGAATAAAGAGGAGGAATGTGATACGAATACGAATTTCTTAGGAAACGCTATCCGGTGCTACTCGTATTACTATCGATCGCGCTAGGTGTCGATGTCTCTTCGATGACCTCGATGAGTCGACGGTCGGCTTCTCCTGGCTTGAGCTCGACACCGTCGAAAAAGTCGTTCTGGACCACGAATCGGATAGCCTGGCTCAGGTTGGAGACCGTTGCGCGTATTTCGGGCATAAGCAGCTGTTTGCAAGCGGCATGAGTGAGAGTCGACTGCGTGAGTCCAACCCGGAACGTACGTTCTGCAGAAGTGAAGGCCGTTGGGCGAACGGATTGCGAGGCGGTTGTCGAGGCTGTTTTGGACGCTTTGAGGGAGGCAACATCGCGCGTTCGGGGGGTGCTGTTTCTTTGGCAGATGGTTGTGGGTCGTCATCGTCATTGGAGGATGGAGGCGACTCTTCCGCTGCAGGTTTCTTCGACGATATCGCGTCGCGGACGGGGTCCATATCAGAGGACGAGGAGTCGTCATCCGAGTCGCTGTCAGAGGAAGACGATGAGGCAGCTTTGGCTGTCTCTGCAGTGTGCGACGCAGGAGCAGCTCCTCGTGCAGCTCCGCGGCCACCGCGAGTTGGCGCTCCTCTCCCGCGTCCCCGCCCGCGTCCTCGACCCCTTGCTCCACCACGCACATCGTCTTGGCTTTGTTCGACGCGCCGCCGCTTATTGGAACGTTTCGCGGGGTCAGCCATGAGCAGGTCTCCACGCGCCACTGCATCGTCCAGGCTCTTTTTCTACGACACAGAAACAGTTAGTCAGTACGTGCACGAACAGACTCGCCGGAGCG
Organism: Exidia glandulosa HHB12029; assembly: GCA_001632375.1. NCBI lineage: Eukaryota > Fungi > Basidiomycota > Agaricomycetes > Auriculariales > Exidiaceae > Exidia > Exidia glandulosa. The sequence continues at coordinate 451,073 of KV425887.1, read as the reverse complement.
CTACCTTCTCTTCGACCCGTTGAGTTGTCGGCCACCGTTTCTTGCGCTCCGCTATCCACGCGTCGATAGCTTCAGGCGTATCGAGCGTGATGCCTGTTCCTGGGATCGGCACGGGCTTCCTGGAGAAAGATATAAGTGCAGCTCGAGGCGCATGAGACCACATATACGTACCCGTTGTTGAGACTGGGGTCAGCATCCCAGTCTGCCTTCCGTTTCCTATAGCCGGGAGGGTAGATGAGATGTCGATCCATCATGTGCACCTCGACATCCTTGTGCGACCCGGCGAATGTGCAGCCCTCATGCGTGCAGCGACTGGCGCCCATATGAGCGTGCGAAGGACCCGCGCCAGAAGAGTGGTATGGTTGTTGGTTGTAGGACTGTCTAGAGCCACCACGAGCACGCGGCGCAGAGCCCCGTCCGCGAGCAGGCATTTGCTGAGGCGGCGGTGCGAAAGACGGCGAGTAGGTAGACGAGATTGTATAGCCCTCAGCGGTTACATATGTAGGATGCGCCTGCATCCCCTGCGCCCAGGCATTCTGCTGCTGGAAATACTGCTGCTGCTGCTGTTGCTGCTGGTACGCGGCGGCCTGGGCTCCGTATGGGTTCGCTAACGCGTTGCGCAGCGCAAAGGCAGCGGCAGCTCCATTCTGCGCGCCGTGTGGTGCTGGCGGGTGGGACGCATTGCGACTGGGGCCAGCAGAGCCTTGTCCAGAGTTCCAGTTCATCCAGGAGCGAAAGCAGCAAAATGTGGCACGGCCAAGTCCGGCGCGTGTGACCGCGTTTTTCTCACGCTGCTGGATGCTCTGACCCACAGTATAGGCTATGGAGAGACCTCCATTGGGCAAAATAATGAGGATTCAGACAAGCGTTTACATAAAATATGACAGCGACGCGTGCAACAAACAGCACGGTCGATCCAGAGCTTGTAACAGTAACAGTCCACTGCTTCCCTAGACGTCTAGACGACGTCGGAAGGTCCCTAGCTGTGCGATATGCGATGCTTGTTCAGAGGGGAGGGTGTAGACCTGGAAAAGGACGCACTATCAGCACCACAGCATAGCAAGGCGCCGGAAGAGCGCACCTCTCTCAACCCCTGCCGCACTCAGTTCTTATCATCCTTTCCACGTCCGCCACGGTCGTCGCCTGGCTCCTCCCCGTACTTCTTGCCAGACACAAGGGCCGATATTCCAAGGAGGACGAGACAGAGTAGAAGAACGCGAGGGATCAGCTGCATGACGGGCGTTTGGAGCTGCTCCATGGGTGTGGGTCCGGTCCCCGTTTTAAGCAGGCCGCTGTGCTGTGCCAAGGGCCCAAGGGAGCATTCGCGAGCGTGCCCAGGCGTGAGGCGTGTCTCCCCGGGCCTTCGGCATCTAAGTCGGTCCGGTTGCACTGGGAGCGTGGAGGCACGCATGCCTATTCGAGGGCATGCGAATCTTGCACTGAGGTGAAGCCGGAGATTCCTCGCGCGCAAGAGCAAGGGAAATAGGATTTCTGAGTACCGCGGGGGAGACGGTTTGACGAGCCCGGCACCCGCAAACAGACGTTTGGGAGCACAAGTGGGAGTCGCAACCAGAGCGGGAAGCGGAGCCAAGCCATGGGTAACTCACGCCACCTCATCCAAGTGCTGCGCAAGAATGTTTGACGATGGATGGGGAAGGGGAAGGGTCGAAGGAAGAACGAAATGAAACTGTCAGGTGTGTTGGCGAGTATTAGAGTGCAGTTTGCACGCCGTAACAGCCAAGAGCTTTTCCCTTAGCCGTTGCTGCAGACCCATGTGCCAGACAGATACAAGCGCTTCGGCCAGCGAAGTCGTGGGAAGCAGAAGAGCGTGAGCTGCCCAACTCCGCCTCCGGACTCGGACTCTTCTTTGCCCTTCATCACTTAATCTTGCCACCGCTACCCTACTCTTCACCCGCAAGGGTTGAGTAAACTCACCAACAAGCTATATAGGGTACTAACTCCCAGCCACGGAGTGTAATGTCACAGTAAGACGCTGAATGCGATTTTACTCGGACGCCGCAAAACCCGGCCCGCGCTCATGAACCAATAGTCGCAAATGCCTCGAACTTTCTGCGACGTTTCTTACCTTGGCATTTATACGAGACCCTTTATCCTATTCACTTTGTTGCGCGTTCCATCAACCGTCGCAACTTGCGACCGGGTCGCCGGTCGTCCTGCGCTGGGCCCAACTACCACTGCACTGGCGCAGCTCTCATACCGGCTCTTCGCTCACGCTGTGCGCACCGGCAACCGACCGACCTCGCACGGACGTCGAAGAGTTTTGGATCTCGCGTATCGACGGGACACCTGTCTCGACTCTGTTCGCCCCCTGCTTGCCAAGCAGTCCAGTGCACAAGAAATTGAAGGTCTTCTCCCACATCCAAGTTCTTGCATGGGAGATCCCAATTTGGACAGAGCCGCGGCAGTGGTCGGCCGAGTCCCACGTCGCCCTGTCGTTCCTGCACATCCACACGCGCTTCTGGTGCTCGAAGGACTCGGGCGACTCCGGGAAGCGCGTGCATGTGCCTATGTATAAGTACGCTGGTTCTGTTTCGAGATGCAGTACTGGCCTAGAGAGCTCTAGAAGGAGAGTCGGATTCGCGGTGTCGATGCAGGTTCGCTGGACTAGTACTATCTGGCAGGGACTGTGTGTAACTTTCCAGGTTCTGTTACCCCGACGGTTGTGGTTGTGAAGGCAAAGCAGCCTGCGTGCCAGTGTGCTGTCCGCTGTACATGTCAGCAACACGTGCTTCTCTCTTCCGTTCTATTGCCTAGTGCCACCCCGTCGGAGCGCCTACCCGGATCGCTGTGTGATTCAAATGTGGCACCGAGACCCGCGAGGCATATAAGGAGCCGTCTCTGCCGAAAGAAACCGTAAGCTCCCCCACCCTCACTCCTCACTCCCAGTCGCACACTACAGTATGCCCTCGCAGACGTTCTCGACTCTGTCTACACCCATCAGCCTTGATTATTTCATGGACAGACTGCGTTCGGTTAAGGAGGAGCAGGAGAAGCTTGTACGTTTCTCGAAAGTCTCGGCGCTAGTCGCATCGAATACTGAATCTTGCAGGAACGCGCAAGGCAACGCAGCCTGCAGTGGCAGCTCCTCCCACACGACGACAGCGTGCACGCCGAAGGCGAGCCGGTGTCCCTGTTCGCTCGCACCTTCCCGCGAGCGACTGCGACGACGCATTGAAGACCATGTCACTGAGGCTGGTGCATGAGGGTTTCTGCGAGCCTCGCGTACGAGAGACCCCCACCACCACATCATGCGGCTACGGCGCTGCACCGGGATCTATAGGGCCGAGAACAGGGATCAGCATCCAGGCTTCTCAGGGGGAGTTGTGCTCCGGGTCGTATGTGTGCTGAATAGAGGGTTCTTATGTAGAATAGGGAAGAAGGACGTCACGTGTATTGATTTCTACGTCATGTAAAATTGAACTTCTGGTTTCTTCAACGGGTGCGGTGTCCGCAACGTTGAGTCACGTTACGAGGAATTAGATCGTCGGCCGGGAGGTGCGGAAGCAATCTTCGGCGCTTATTCATCTCCTGGGGAATTCACTTAACTCCAGAAGAAGTCTCATAGCCTATTCTAGTTGTTAGATGTTGCCTGCATGCATGTCAAACTACCTCATTTCTGAAACTGCATCTCGCTTCGGCTTCCTCGGGAAAGGTTACTGTCGGTTGATAACAAGGCTTAACCGAGCTTGGCCTAAAGGAGATAACTTCCAACATCCTGATGTGAGTCTCTGGCACTGATCATAGTCTAAGGCCGTCAAAAGAGGGTCGTGACTGCAGTATGATCATTATGAGCTAGTATCACACGTTCCCTACTAACGTTGCGTCCCGTTAATTAAGCCTACCGAGCATCCATTGCTCTATTATTACCACCGCGCTCCGTGTCGTTGTTCTCACGATTCGAGATGGCATTTTCACCCTGACTGACGCCGGACATAGCCGACTTTCCCCTTTGCCCTCAGACCGTATCTTGCGACCGCCGGCAGGGACCACCTACTGCACCGCAACGCGTGACCTTCTACTCGGAGGACCGGCGACCAACATGACCCATCATTTGGGTACCGCGATGCTCGATTACTGTCCACATCCTGGCCTTGCGCTCCTTTCGAACTCACCGCCGCCACCCTCGTTTCTCGCCTCTGCCACGCCGCTGATGCATTACCTCAAATACTTGACTCAATGGGTATGGAGCACCCTGACGCTCCATAATATTGCCATCGTTTGCGCCATCGCTGTCGTCGTTCTACCGGCCTTGACCTGCTTCATAATCGACATCTTCTTCCCACCGCCGCTGCCGCCGCCGGCTGTACCGCAGCAGCCTGCTCCGACTGCTCCGACGACCGCTACGGATCCTTCTGTGGAAGGCCCCATCAACTCACTGCCAGCGGAACTGCTCGTTGAAGTCCTGGTCAACCTCAATCCCGGACGTCCCCATTTCGACGACCTCTACGCCGCAATGCGCGTTTGCTGGGCCTGGAGACGCTCTGCTTTCTGTGCCCCGCATCTTTGGTGCGCCATCGAACTCGGTCATACGATGCCAGCGGCGCAGTTCAACGCGTATCTGTGGCGCAGCAAGACCGTCCCGCTCTCTGTGACCTTGGGTAGTGGCGCTTCCGAGCTACATGTCGCGCTCCTCATTTCACACATGCACCGTCTGCGCGCGCTGCAGCTTGCCCCCATACCAGCGAGCGACGCGCTCACGCAGCTGCTCTTGCGTCCCGCCCCGGTGTTGCAGTGCTTTCGCATCGCGGTAGGCGGCGGTACGAATCAGTCGCATTGGCGTCTCCCTCACGCTCTGTTCGCGGGTCAAGCCCCGGTTCTGAAGGAGCTCCACGCGCTATCACATCAGCTGCCAGACATCGGCTGCATGGCTCTTGCAAAAGTCGAAAGGTTCGAGCCGGGGCACACTCTCGGTGTCAGGACCAGGGATCCAACACCTGCCGACATTGCCACCGTCTTGCGCTCGCTCCCCGCGCTTCTCACTGCTGTGGTGGGCGCACCGAGCGCTGCGCCAGCCAACTCTCCACTGCCGGCCATACGATGCCCGACCAACCTCCAGTATCTGCATGTTCTGAGCATGACGACGTCTGGGTTCACGGACGTAACGCGCGCTGGTCTTTCGCAGATGCTGAACGAGCTGTCTCTGCCGACTGTTATAATCTACCGCGCTGACGCAGCTGTTGTCCACGATACCTTCGCATGTCCCGTTAATAACGCGCCAGTAGCACATCTGTTGTTGATGCGCACGGAGAGCGGTGGACGACTTATTCTCTCTGCCGCGGCAGGCCATGCCAGGCGCTCGTTCGGCCATGCCAGGCGCTCGTTCGTATCCGTGCCTGTTGTTGAATTCGCGAAAACACTCCAGGACACCTTCATATTCTCCGGATTGACGGCTTTGACTCTTTCTGGCATTCTTCCCACATCGGATCTATCACTCCCTGCCATGCCCTTACTTTGCCAGCTTCAGGTCGTCTTCACCTGGGATTTCAAACCCGAGTCCTGCTTCTTCAAAGCGATACGCTCGCGCAACCTACACATCTCGTGGCTCGTTCCGCAACTGCGCGAACTCTCTGTGCACTATGGTACGCGCTTTGGTATCGTATTCGCGAAGGATATCGCGCCGTTGTCTACCGCGAGGCCGTTCATCTCAGCTGGTGATGTAGCGCATTTCATCACGCACACGCTTGCCTTCGGTAACGGGAACGAGCGACTAGACCGCCTGCGAGTCTCACAGTGCCTGCAAATTGAAGAGGTTGGAGGACATGCGAGTGTGGAGTTTGAGGAGTTGAGAGCGCTTGCGATAGAATTCCGTTTTGACTCGGACGAATCTTGCTTCTGTAACCGATGCCTCTCTTGATGTATTGCTTTGTTGGCTCGTACTTCTTGCTCTTGTATCATATAGCTATCCTGTATACTGCGTCAAAGCCTTTGGTATGCTGCTCTGAATTCTGGATTTGAAGGAGTCGTGCGGTCTAATTTCCCTGTCGTCACCAGCGCACAGCCGGACGTAGCCGCATACCCCTTTCCTTCCCACCATCACCTTGCCGCACCCGCAGAGGCCCAAGTACCGCGCCGCGACAAGTGGCCTTCTGCTCGGACGACGAGTGACCAACATGACCGCTCATTTGGGTACCACGATGCTCGATTATTGTCCATATCCCGACCTTGGACTCCTTTCGAAACCGTCCCCTCCACCTTCGTTTATGGCGGCTGCGACACCGCTGATGCATTACCTCGAATACATTACCCTGTGGGTTTGGAGCACCCTTACGCTCCATAATATCGCTATCGTCTGCGCTATCGCTGTCGTTGTGTTACCAGCCTCGACCTGCTTCATAATCGACATCTTCTTTCCGCCGCCGCCGCCGCCGCCGCCACCGCCGCCACAGGTAACACCGACGACTACCACGAACTCGACCATACAGGGCCCCATTCGCTTGCTGCCTGTAGAACTGCTCGTGGAAGTCATGGCCAACCTGGATCCCGGACGACCACGATACGACGACATCTACGCTGCGATGCGCGTCTGCTCAGCCTGGCGACACGCAGCACTGAGTGCGCCGCGTCTGTGGTGCACCATTGAGCGAGGACATCAGCTCCCGGCTGCGCAGCTGAATCTGTTCTGTGGCGCAGCAAGACCACCCCGCTCGCAGTAACCCTGGGCAGTGGCGCATCCGCGCTACACTTCGCGCTACTCTTCCCACATATGCATCGTCTCTCCGCGCTGGCTCTTGTCTCTCTTCCACCGAGCGAAGCACTCGCGCAGCTGCTCTTGCGTCCCGCGCCGGCATTGCGGCGGTTTGACATTGCGATCTACGACAAGGCGAACCAGTGGCAGTGGCGTGTACCGAGCGACCTATTCGCTGGCCAAGCTCCGCTCCTTAGGGATCTCAGTGCGCTGCCGCATCAGCTCCCCGACGCCGGAACATGTGCGGCACTTGCGAAGGTTGAAAGCTTCAACCCCGGACAGGGTCTCGGTGTGCAGAATTGGGACCCCACGCCCGCGGACGTCGCCAAGGTCTTGCGCTCGTTTCCTGCGCTGTCTTCCGTTGTGGTGGCCGCTCCAAGCGCTGCATCGGCCGATTCTTCTCTTGCAACTGTACGGTGCCCGAGTAACCTCCAGCTCTTGCATGTTGTGAGCATGACGACTGCGGGATGGACGAAATCAACTCGCGCTGGACTCGTGCAGATGCTCGACAAGCTACCGCTGGCAGACGTTTTGATATGGCGAGCCGACGCGGCTGTGGTTCGCGATACTCTCGCATGCCCGGTCAATGGTGCGCGCGTAACGCATCTATCATACAAGCGTAAAGAGCGCGGTGGGCAGCTCATCCTCATCGCCGATACCGCAAGTGCCCGGCGCTCATACGTGGACGTACCATTCGACGAGTTCGCGAAAACGCTGCAGAACCATCGTATCTTCGCCGCGCTGACGACGCTCACCGTTCCCGGGTCGCTACCCGCATCAGACCTCTCGCTTCCAGGGATGCCTTTACTTCGCCGGCTTCAAATCGTCTTTACGTGGGAGTTCGACCCCGATACGTGTATCTTCAGACTTGTACGCTCGCGCGCCATCTCGTGGCATGTCCCTTCACTGCGCGTTCTCGCTGTGCTATCCAAAGATCTGGCATCAACATCCACCGTTAAACCTACCATCGAGGCCAGTGACCTAGTACACTTCGTGAAGCACGGCCTCGTCATAGGCAACGGTCGCTGGCGATTGCATTGTCTGACATTTTCACAACGCGTGCAAATCGTGGAGGACGGGGGGCGCGTCTGTGCGGAGACAGCTCGCGAGGTGAGAACGTTGACGAATGAATGGTATAACGACTCTACGCATTGAGATTGTGACCTTTTATTCCTTTGTTGTATCGTTTTGTTCTCGTACATCTTGTGCATGTATCAAGTAGCTTGCAGGCTGTATACGCCTTGCGTTCTGCACTGTGATTGAGTTCTGGTGCTCAGAGTAAGCCCGTGAGCGGTTAGGTGGCGCGGAACTATTCCTGGCGCCTATCCTTTCTATCCTGGCACCTGCCATCATGGCGGGCGACGACGGAGGCGACGACGATCCCGCGCTTTGTGCACGAAGCGGATCGGACGCGTTTCCATTCGAGCACAGTGCAGAGCGCCGCGGCCAGCCTGTGACTGGGAAGCAAACGCGGTTTCGCGACGAGCTCGTCATTGAAATTGGCACGCCAAAGCGCGAGCCACGAGCGTCACGCAGAGAACACGACATCCATTCTACTCTTTCTCGCGTTGCGCAGTCGCCATACGTGTCGTGGATCGCGACGCATCTCAACTGGTCGAGCGCGAAACCTGTTATTCGATGTTCGGTCACGGCTTGGGTTGGACTCACGTTTCTCCTCAACAACAAGACGGATCACATTATGGGCCAGGTAGCGCATTATATCCTGTGTCTTGCGCGGTAACTCACTCCCTTCATGCGTAGACGAGCTTCTTCATCCTCATGGGTCAGTGTGGCGCAGACTGTGTGGCGTGTGCTGATTCCTAAACTCGCACAGTGGCTTTTCTCTCCCCAACCAATCTGCCTTTCGCTGGGGTTGTCGAGAAGGAGATACTCAATATTATCTGCGCGGCATTTGCCTCCGCTTGGTCCGCGCTGGCAATCAAGCTCTCGGCCCTCGCGCGCGTCGAATTTGTGGATAATCCTGCGGTAGAGGACATCATCGATGGGCGTTACTTGGAAGTCAAGGTATGTAGTCTTCCTTCCTTCAGTTTGCTTCGACGGGCTTTTGACGCCGTCAGGTAACAATCATCTGCGGCGTCCTACTCTTTTTTGGAGTTGCCATTTTCGGATACATCAGGTCGCGCTTTGGGCCTGGTCCCTACACGGTGGCTACCATTGTCGGGTCCCTTCAGCTGAGTACGTGATGAACCTGATCGAATACTAGTCACTGAGCATAGTTCAGTCACTGCTCTCGCCTACGCGCCTCTCTACCCGTATGAGAACTACCAGGTCCGTATCACTGTGCAGAATAGTCCGAGGCTTACTGCACTCACAGCTCATCACGTTGATTCTCATCCCCGCATCCATTCACGCCGCCGTCAGCCTCACGTGCAGTCTAGTGATCTTCCCACAATCCGTGAACGCGCAGTTCATCAAATGTCTCGTAAACGCTCTGGAGCCTGTCGAGAAAGCTCTCAGAACTCAACCTGCTGTGATTTCTGCTTCGCCCTACTCCAGCGCCTTCGATGTGACTACGTTCCGGTCCCACATTCAAGCCGCCGAAGCGGGAATCACTCCATTGAGCGCGTCGGCACGGCTGATGCGACGTGATATATCCTATGGTAGATTTGACGGGGACGACTTGAAGCCACTGCACCACGTTGCTCGCCAGCTCCTCGTACGCTGCCATACCACGGGTGGGGTGCTAGGTTGACTGTTTTCCAGATTCGCGCGGAGGGCATGTCGTTCTTCTTCAAACTCCTGGATCCGCTACGCGAAAAGTTTCCAGAAACTCCTCGAGGGTCTATTCTTGACTCGCCCATCGTAACACCGCTGTCTTCTCGGCCACCTACTCCTGTGACGTCCCCGACGCACTCGCCGCTCATTCCAACTGCACAGCTCCCCAGCGTCCGTCTTCCGCCGTCAGGTCTTTCGGTCTCGTCAACTGTCCCCATGTCGCCGCCTTCGATTGCACCGTCTTCCAAACGCCGGAAGCACATTGGCTTGCATCTGCATCTGCCGCACCTCAAGCACGGTCTCTTCGGCGAGTTCGGGCACTCACACGAGAACCCTGTTGGTATCGTCGAGTCTCTTAAGTATATGAATCTTGAAAGTCGCTTCGATCATCCAATGCGGAATGCGATGCTGGAACAGTCGATGTCCCTAATGCACGACGCTTGCCGCGACCTTCTGGTGGCATCCGCGGACAGTCTGCATACCGCTCTGGACTGGATGAGGAACGTCAACGCGGCGAGGCTCCAGGCGCCGTGGTCCAATTATGAAGCTGATCGCATGCTGTCCTTGGAAACTCTGAAGACCTCCCATGCTCAATTATCCAGCACTTTGGAAATATTCCGGCGAGAGAAGAGGTGAGCTGAGCAGGGCCAGGAGCATTTGATTACCTCTAAGCATCGTTTGCAGATTAGAGGTCTTGCATCCGTACCGCTCTCACCTCAGTTCGACCTCCGGCAGTCCTCCGCACCGCTTTCTCTTCCAGACGTTTGTCTATCAATTTCAGTTGACCGAATTTGCGGCAGTCCTCGTACAATTGGTGAGAATTATCTCAGAAATCGGTGTTGAACAATGTAGTGACCTCTGCTGCAGCTGGCCGATCTCATCGCACTCGACGAGCATAGGAAGCTCTACCGAATCTGGCTGCCTTCGGTGCCTTGGTCTGCCATCATCAGGTCGATGTCGAATAACTGGGAGGTCACCGACGACACAGAGCGGAACGAAGAGGAAGACCCAGGTCGGGATCCGTCAGTGTAATAGAGTGTCGCTTACTTTCTCGTTCCAGATATGATCCCGGGCATTCAAGGAGGTCCAAACCTGGACCTCGGCGAAGCACACCCACGAAATCCGGACGCCTACCCGCCGACGAATGTCATGCAGGAAATCGGAGCTTTGATCTCTGACGGTTTTGATGCGCTTGCGCGGGGAAACTGTCTCTACGCGATCAAGGCTGGCTTCCTCACTCGTTTGTCGTCTTATGTCCAGCAGCATCGCGCATCTGACGAGTGGAGATCACAGTGCTCCTTATCTTGCCGACCTACATTCAGGCATCTGCCCGTCTTGGATATCGTGAGTGACGCTGCTGCCAGTGTATGTGACATGTAGCTAACATCTTCTAGTCAACCGCAGTGTGTGGGCAGCGTACGTTCATGTCTTGTTCGTTCCTCTCGCTTGTACTGGTCGCCTCATACGCCGCAGGTTTCTGGGCCAGCTGAACCTGGCGCGTTTCCGCGGCGACACTGCATACGGGCTCGTCGCACGTCTCAGCGCAACGGTCTTCGGCGGTTTGGTCGGGATCATTGTCTGGTCAGCGGTTTTCATCTTAGCTCAGTAGAGCGTGTCGTTGATATCTCGCAGGTATATATCGGCGGGCAGTGGTAGCGGAAACCCCTACGGCCTCGCGGCGACCTGTTCAGTCTACTTTCCCCTAGCATTCTTTCTCCTGACCTGGGGTCCTCTGAGCGGCGCATCGAATATTATTTTCAGTACTACGGTTGCATTGGTACGTCTTGTCTCCTTACTCTTCGTCTCTTTCTTAGACTTTTCAACCTTGCAGGTCGTTGGCATATCGTGGAAAGATCGACATAGTGGTATCCAGGGCAGTCCTGGTCAGCAAAATCTCCTGACTTGTCGCTCTGCTCTTAACCTACGCTCGATATAGGTTATGGCCTTGAGGTCGCCTGGCGAAGAATGGTTTTGGTGGCCATCGGCCTCACTGCAGCATTGTAAAGTGCTCCAACTGCCAGACGTCTCCCATTTTGACACGGCACTCCAGCGTGTTCTCCTTCCTCCCTCCGTCCAAGTCTATCCGCGGGTACCAGCGTCTCTCACATGCGACGACGACGCTCGAAATCGGGGCTGTGTACTGCTGCATCGTATCCCTGGCCAACTCTCGGGATCCCTTGCACAGCGATGCGAGCGCCATCGTGACTCGACTCACAGCACTCCGAGCTAAACTCAAGCGTGTACACGCTATGACGGTGAATGTCAAATATGAGGTATAGTGCTAGTCGACGTTCGAGTCACGGGTACTAATGTTACACACAAGGTGTCCGTTCACGGTGAATGGCCAGCCGAGCGCTACGAGGTTCTTTTCCAGCTCCAAATGTGCGGCTGTCAGAATATTGATCTCATTCGTGGGAGAGCTCCTGATTCTCTGCTTCAGGGAGATCTCTGCGTTGCTTTCACAGCTTCTGTCTGCCGTCCAACATCTCGAACAGAATTGGGCGCAAGCGTTCCTGCACCGCACGCGGTTCATCGACCCGGAATTTCTCGCTGATGTGCTGGCTTCCCTAAGTATGTCTGCCTCCCCGTTATTCGTGAATGATTTAAGCTGAATATTACTCTTGCAGCGATGATCTCTACGGCGCTACGCACAGGGAGACCGCTTCCGCAGCTCACGCCGGTTCTCCTCGAACAGTTCCTGCGCGCACAACAGGGACTCGGTGTCCTGCAACCGCACGCGGACGACGATTTCGGACTTCCGCGATCCGTGACTATCGAGACGCTGGAAGACGAACAGTACATGTACGGCGGCGCATGCCCTTAGTTTTGCATCGCACTAATTCTGTACTGTACAGGTACTTCTGCGTCGGGGTCTCTAGCGCTAACGCGATAATTACTCGCATCGACCGGTTGATGTTGGCGACTAAGGAGCTCGTTGGCGAACATTATTACATTTACGGCCTCGAGCTCCCTCTCTTCCCACGACGGTAACACCGAGTCGCTTTGCGTCAGAACCCTACAGCACCTTGTCCTTGTAGTCCTCATGCGCACTGTATAATACCGCATCCCTCCCCCAATGCATCCTCCAGAGATTCAGGACGGTGACTGCCAGTATCTGTGGTATCCCGAAGATGACATCAATTTACTCAAGAACCTCCCCCAATAAGAACATCATAAACACATAGGTGAGAGAGAGAGCAAAGTCCACAGCTGTACAGACAAACGAAAACAACGAACGAATGGCGGTGGGAAGGGACGGAGGGGTTCAGCAACACGGCCGCTGCAGTACCCTTGATCTGCCGAGCCGCACGGTATCGTCGTCGTCGCTGCCGGGCTCGGAGAATATTAGCGAGTCGCGGATGTGCGTCTCGTCCCATTCCCAGCGCGCTACGACGCGGCGGGCGACGTATGCGAATACGTCCGAGACTTGCTCGCCCGTCTTTGCGCTCGTGAAGAATAACCGCGGGCCCATCTCGGGCTCCCGGGGTTCAGCGGTATCTGGCGGCTCGTCGACGCCTTCATCTTCATGGGCGCGGGACGGGGTGACGGTGACGGTGGACGAGAGGGATGATTGCGAGGTGCGTTTGCGCGAGTGTGTGGGACGCGGGGAGCCGAATGGGGAGGGCGGCGAGGAAGGGGCGGACATGTAGCTGTCGAAGAAGGACGAGGAGGGCGTGTGGTAGATGGACATGCCCGTCCGCACGGTGTTGATCGTTCCGCCCGCGCCAAAGCGAGAGCGGGAGGTCGCGCGCGAGCCCAGGGCCGAGCGGTACGCGGTGCCATTGCCATTGCCATTTCCGTTCCCACTGAGAAGGATATCGATGGAGCTCGTCCGCGTTGGCTGCTCGACGAGCGTATTCATGGCGTCACCATTTCCGTTCATATAGGGGCTACCGTCGCCGTTGCCGTTGAGAAGCGCGGGTGGTGTTGGCGGCGTGATGTCTGGCGGCTCAGGTGCAGGAGACGGCGGCGGCGGTGGAGGTATTAACTCGTCTATGAAGGCTTGTGTGTCGCTCTCAGAGACGACGGGCTTCCCTGCCGCGCGCGTGGCTCCAGACAAGTCGGTCTTGTTCCCTACGAGAACGGTGCAGAACTTGTAAGTCTCGTCGTCCGGTACAGGCGCGTATTCGCAGAATGTCGTCCACCATTTGCGTAGCGAGTCGAGCGTCGCGGGTTGGTTAACGTCGAAGACGAGCAGCACGGCGTCTGCGCCGCGAAAGAACGCCTTAGACAGCGAGGAGAAGCGTTCCTGGCCTGCGGTATCCTAACGAGCGTTTCAGCGCACGCCTGCAAGCTACAGCAACCAGGTAAAGCGCACCCATATCTGCAATGATATCTGCTCGTCCGCCGCAGCATGGTGTGGTAATGTCTTTGCGAAGAAATCTGCGCCGATAGTGGCTCTGTAGCCCGTCGAGAACCGGCCTGCTATGTACTGACCGCCGTCAGCGACGGCGGCGACGAGATAGAGGTCCAATATCACGCACCTGGGTCCGCAAGCTGGTCTGGGAAGAGGCGCGGGGGTAGTAAGGCGTGTGGTCGTGTGAAGGGCGCGGGGATAGCTGCGTACCTTCCCCACACCGGACTCTCCGATGATTACCAGCTGCAACCGCCTCAGCTTCCAGCTCGGAATAGCTGGACGGATAACGCACCTTAATGGTCCGCATTTCTCGTAACCACGAGCTCGCCGTGTGCTGAGCGCGTCGCCGCTACGGTGAGGTCGTCTGCGCCGCGCGAGGTGCCGGCGATCAAGCCGAGGTACAGCTTCCGATGTCGGTCGCGAAAATCCCATCGGACTCCGGAGCTCAAGTTCTCTGCATTTTGCGAATGATCCTGTACAGTAATTCTTCTTCACCACATGATCCAGCTCGCAGTGCAACACGGTCATAAAGCGAATATCAATCCTCATGATCACGAACGCCGACGGGTAACCTCACCTCGTCGCGACGCAGCCTGAGGAACACTCGACAGCACAGCAACGAGTAACGCACCACATCTACACGTGCTCAGCGCTGAGCTCCGTGCCGTTGACCTGAGATCTCAAAAACATTACCACGGTCTCAGGCACAAAATCTCAAATACCATGCATGTGTAGTTCCCCGCCCCCCTCTGAGCGCTGTCCCTTGGTGTGACAAGGAGCGGTCGTTCCTGGTAGGGACCTCCCCGCCTCTTATACCATATCCTATCCCATCCTATCCTATCCCTCTCATGTCGCTTGCGCCCATAATTCTTGCCGCAGGGACCAAGTGGATCACTTCCCTCCCTCACTTCTCAAAGCGGAATCTGCAATCCGTTGCCAATCGTCAATGTGGCGATCGCTCCGCGACACCTCAGGGTCCTTCCCAACTCGACTTATCAGAACGACAACGCGCGGGAGAAGCACCGACCGAGCTGTGAAAGTGTGAGAGAGCGCGCACGCGGAGAAGCTCATGTTGGGAACGAGGGATTTCTTCCCCCTTAGGACTCCTGATTTGCGTGTGGACAGCTTGCAATCTGGAGGCCGCCGCGACTTCGGAAATCCTCACGGTCCATGAGCCCGTGTCTCAGCCATCCCTTAGGAGTATACAGTATACACTGTGAACTACCTGAACTTTTACTTGTACATTGATTCCAAGTGAGTGCACTACCAAGTAGTAGCATGATGCGCGAACAATCGACTGACACTCCGAGTCAGGCTGGCAACCTCGAGTAGAGTACATGGCGACCAAGTCGTGTGTGCCACATACCTCTATCGGGCTATGACTAACCCACACCTCCAGACCATTCCATTCCGGCCATCAAGAAAGATTTTCAGGATTCAGGATGCGGAGGTACGTAAGGACGACCCTCCACTCCAGCCAAGAAGACCCCCCTCAAGCTGTCGCGCCTCCGCCTTGGAACCTTCAATTTACTGCTGCGGCGAGTCAGATCAGAATCTGAGATTTTCACAGTTGAGACAGGGCGGTGGGAACGAGTGAGAACGGGGCTCCGCGGGCACAAGCGTAGTAAGCGCCGACCGTGACACAACATCTGAATCGGGACGACACTAGTACGTCTTCTGAATCGTAAGCGACGAGCCTGACATCACCACATACGTCGACGTCGACGTCGACGTCGACGTCTGCCCAAACTTGAATATTGATTGTAAAATCGTTGCTCGATGCGGATACGGCCTTGGACATGAGCGAGCTGCGGGGTCTTTGTTTGAATAAGTACCGTGGTGATGCATGCACCACACGTGGGGGTCGACACAGCCATTCCTTACTTATGCGAGATCTAAAGGGTGAGAGGGATGCAGATTGCCGTCGTGGCGATCCGAAGGTGGACAGTACTCCCCGAGGGCCGACAAAAGATATATATACTGTACAGCGCTCATGCAAACAAAGAACGTTCTGAGCGACTTGGCGAATGACAGGAAGTTCTGAACAAGCGAAAACCTGAGTACATGTCCAAAACGGTCGTTCTCAGCGGTTCCGTCGCGGCGGCGGAAGCGGGAGCGAAGCAACGTTAACGACGAGCAGTGGATCCTGTATGGCCCATCCACGTTCGTAGAAGTGTGTGGGCGCAGGAAGCAGAAAGTTACTTCGTAAGCGGTGTGACACACACGAGCAGGGGCCGGAGACGTAAAGCCAAGCCCAGTCACCGTCGCCGTCGCCGTGCTCAGTAAGCCCTTCTCCGGCGCAAGCAGCACTCCAATCGTCAAGGGAATATGTCCAAGCATGTCTGTCCCTTGTAGACCCCTATGTGTCTGCGCCACAAGTAGCGGTGACCGGTGATCAGTGTCTAAGATGCGCAACTCCTCTCGACACAGTGCTCGTGGTCTGTGGGCAGCGAGTGTGAGTACAGCAAGATAGACAAGGTGGTACGAAATAGAACGCACGCGTTGCCACATTCCTTGTTCGGCAGCTAATACGAGAACGTACGCTGCTTAGGCGACTCCTGTCCATTCGCATCCGACGCCTTCCTCGACTCTCCCCGCTCCCGCTCCCGCTCCCGTTCCTCCGCATCAGATGCATGCTCTTCAGCGCGATACGCATGGTACGTATGAAACCTACCCCCCATCTCGTCAGTAAAAGTACACACTCCACATCAAAATCGGGATGTACGCACGCCCTAACGACCTCCTCAGCAGCCTTAATCCCCTCGACATACTCCTCCAGCGCCATCTCCCTCTTCCCATACTTCGCAAACTCCACAATTGCATCGTACCGTCTTAAACACGACCCGCCGGACTCGTCGACGGGTATTAAGGGCGCGAGGGCGCGGAGGTGGTGGAGGACGCGTGCGTGGGGTCGGATGGGTTGTAGACGCGGGACGATGGTTCGTGCTGCTTCATCTACATAAAACGGAAGGAAGGAGTAAGTGAGTAGTTGATTGACGGGTGACGGGTGACGGGTGACGGGTTATGATTTTATTGGACGTAAGACGTACCGACTTGTACGACGCTGTCGAGGATGGCACGACGGAACCGGACGCCTGCGTATTCCGTACCTGCGAACGTATTTGGATTGGATTGTGAGCTCGGAACTCCAACTAGGACAACAATGACAAAGGGCGAGCGTACCAGGATCTCCCCAACCATCCTGGTGCCCGTTCGCAGGCTGCGACGCATACAGTATCGCAGCGCTCCGCAAATACTCGTTCGCGATATACTTGTGCACCGACTAAACACGCCACGAAGTCAGCAACAACATCACAATCACAAGTGCAAGGACGTGTAGGATACCTTTGGAACGTCGCCTTGTCGCGTAGCGATATGCATCCTAGGTATACCACCCAACTTCCTCTGCACATCGCGTCGTCGAACCGCAAAATACACCAGCGACACCACAGCCTATCCGTCCCAACACACCTCCCCATCAGCACCCCCACCCATCCATCCACACACACACGGGACATACCAGAAGGACATAAGCGATCCCGATATACAGCGTCTTCAAATTATCGATGCGGCGGTCCGCGGCGCGGCGTTTAGATTCGTACAAGAGCGCGGCGGCGGAGGCGACTACTAGTGCGAGGGCGACGAGGATGAAGAAGAGGAAGGAGATGGTGATGAGGCCCCAGCGGACGACGGACCGGATGCGTAGGCCCGCCATGTAGGCCATGGACAAGGGGCGGAACGGTTCGCGCCGAACTTCGAGGGTTGGGATTAATATTCAAGGCGACTTCAATCGTTGAGGCCGTTGAGGACACGTATGTCCACGCGCAAGATGACACAGCACATCCACTCTGTTTGTTGTACAACGTCGGGAAGGGCGGCGGACGAAGATCAACTCGTCTACCAGGTATCAATATGAAAGAGATGTGGCGCGAGGAGTGAAACGCAAGGAAAAGTAAGACAGAGAACACATTTTACTTCTGCACGTTCTCCGGGAACCGCCCGATGAAGTTCCCCGCGGGACTATACTCGCAAACATAAAAGTTCGCAGGCTGGTCGAAAATCCCACTGCACACTTGGACCGCACATCCGACCTGGGTACTACTCTTCCACACCACCTGCGTCCAATGCGACGCCTGCGGGTTACTCGGATCGTAGTCGGGCGCTTCGTCGTTCCACGCCTGGATGCCAGCTTGGATGCTGAACGCGCCCGTGCCCGCGGCGAGGTTCTCGCCGAAGGGGCCCAGCGTGCCGCCGGAATGCTTGAACTGGCAGTTGTTGGCCCATTGTTGCGCTTTGGACGCGAGGGCTTCGGAGAATGTGAGAGGTGCAGCTCCGTGCTTAAGACGCTCGTCGTTGTGGCCTTTGAGGTAGGCGGCGATATCGGAGGCGGACGTGCTGTTGCCTGGCGCGGACGTCGGTGCGGGTTGGGATGTCTTTGGGGTGCTCGAGGGGACGGGCTTAGGGGTCGTCTTGGACGTCGGCTTCGGCTTGGGGGAGGTGGTCACTTTGGTTGTGGTCGGCTTGGGCGTTGTGACTGGTACGCTCGAGGATGACGGCTTGGGCTGGACGGTCGACGGTGGGCGGGTGGAGGTCGACGAAGGACGAGGACGAGACGTGGATGTTGGACGAGGAGACGTGGAAGTCGGACGAGGCGAGGACGAAGCGCGAGATGATGAGCGGGTCGTCGATTTCGAGCTGGAAGAGGGGCGAACCGTAGATGTCGGCTGGAGCGACCGCGAGGTCGTCGGGCGCGACGTTGCAATAGTAGTGCTCTTGCGAGTAGTAGAAGGCTTTGAAGCCTTGAACCCGTTCGCGGTGGGAGCCTTGTTGGTGGTGGACGAGAGTACTGTGGGCGTGATGATGTCCGCGGACGCCGTGGTGGTGAATGGTGAGGGCGACGCAGCGGGGCTGACGAGAAGCATAGCGAGTAAGATGGTGAACAACATGACGAGAGATTAGAGAGACGCACTTGAGCGCGGGAGTGGGCTGGCTTATATTTGCGGTCGGAGCGGGGTCGCCGAGGACAGCCTGATCGGGGTTTGCGGCAGCCTGGGGCCCGACGACGACGCCCCACCGATCGTCGCCAAAGAGTCTTCCGGGCCAGAGGAGCGACCTCTTGTGGGCGGGCGCGGCGATGACGGCGAGGTTGAAGGGAGAAAGAAGGACGAGGGCTGCCAGCGTCTTCGGGGAGAAAGTAACCATCGCGACAAGTGAATGTTGTACAGAGTGAATGTGCGCGTGCCAAGGGAAGGGAGTGAGTCGGTCGACGACGACGGCGACGACGACGAGAGAGGTTGTCAAGCGTGCTGATCTTCCCCCGGCACCTCCCGGTTGCGTCTTGTGCAATGTCGGCCCCGGCCCCGAACCCGCCCTACTACGTCCTCGCAGCCGTCGCATCGCCCACCGCACCGGCGCCCTCCTTCGCCCACCCCATTATCCACTATCAGTATGCGGACGACGAGCTGCCACCGCTGGCCGGCATGACCGCACAGAACACCCTCATCATGGACTTTGACCCCGCGAACCCGTCGCACACCGTCGTACACAGTCTCAACCCGTCCCTCGCAGTGACCGGTCTGCGCGTGTCCGACGCCCCAGGGGCGCCCCCAGACGCCAAGATGTACGTTATCGACGTCGTCTCGACCGATGGACGGTAAGCGCTCACGTCCAAATACACTGAATGTCTCTTAACTCTATATCCAGACTACGCAGACCGTCCAACGAGCCTCCACGGGAAGACCAGAGCGCCGCACTCCTCCTCGCGCGTTTCAAACAGAGGTATGTACGTCCAGGCATGCGCGTCTGTTCTCGCTAAGCGCCCGTTCTCTGGCAGGAACGCGCTGCTCCGAAGCGCCCTCGACTACCCCGCCGAGCACGATCCCACACCGTTGGGCCTCCAACTCGACCATTCACACTCACACTCACCGACAACGTCTCAGAAACCTGCCTAAGCTGTATCCTGTATTATTTTGATCACCTTCTCTCCCCTTGTATCATCAGAACTCTCCCGCACAAAAATAGCGAACTGCAACTCTCCCTCCGTCGTCTCGTGATTTACAGTAACCTACCTATAATTATGCCACTCAGCGGCAGTCCAATCGATATCTCGCCTCCAACCTATCTGCTGGGTATCTGTTCCTCGGCTTCTAATTCGACGTCGACTTGGCGTTCGCGGGAGTGGGAGTTGGCCCCAATTAATCCCGACGGGCGGAGTGCATCGCTCACTGTTCCACCACCCGACCCACCAACCACCCAACAAACCAACCACGGCTCCCTCTTCTCTCGTGACCTCGCTCCTCTCCTCTCCACTTGCACGTGCTCCATGGCGGGGCGGATACTGCGATGCGCGATTTGTTCGATTACCAGGGCCCGATGCGCGCACTGCCAGCGTGCTTTGGAGCGACGCCCACCGAGTAGTCGTTGGTGAGTGTCTCGCTCTGACCTGGCAGTACTACTATCATTTCCTGGGCTGACTCTCGTATGGGGCGTGCAGTCCCAGTGCCCAGTATGCGTGTTTACTCGCAAAAGAACTGCGCGCGTTTCAAGTTGTTGGCGCCGCGCTGGACGCCTACTCTCCACCACTCTCTCCCACGCACAAGCACACGCGCACGTGCACTACTCCCCGATGGAGCGTATTAGGACGATTCTCTTGGGTCAAGAGGCTTGATGACTGTCATTGAGCAAATGTCGGTCACCCGAGGACGCGCCCTCCTTCCACTGGCTCTCCTCGGTAAAGAGACGTCCATTCTCGGTCGGGTGGGCTCTGCTCCTGTTACGGTGCCCTAATATCTCGTGAGTGTTACCTGTCTTTCAGTATGGGGCTATCTAATGCATCGATCCAGACTCTGATCGAGGAGTTGTGACTTGGCCAGCCTCAGGCTTAACCTCTACATCTCCCCCTTCCCTTCCCGGCTTGGAGCTCGGATAACCCGAGAGGGTGCCCGAGAATGCTGTCGACCCGTCACGAACGTGCTCGGTGCTCGAGTACCCTCGGCACTCTGATCTCTGGGCATCACCCACGACTGCGTCTCCCGAAGACACGGCTCTCGTGCTAGAGGACACTCCCCCGCCTCTACTTGGCGCACACAGCTTGGAGTCGCTTGCGGCTCCGATCTCCTCGCGTGTGGGCCTTCTCTTCATTTGCTGTCACGCTCCCCCCGCCCGCCCGCCCACCCGCGATTTGCGGTCTCCCAGCAATGCAGTGCTCTCGCACATACGCACTGCAGTATACTGCCCACTTCGCAGCTTGAGGACGCATCGCCTATCCGCTATCCGCTATCCGCCAACTCCAGATGCGGACCCCCTGTGGCGCGATCCCGTACTCGGCAGGCATGAATTTGTCTTGGTCCCTACGCAGGAGCGGCGCCTCCCGTCCCAAGGCTGCATCCTCCGATAATACAGCTCTTGCGCGCGCACACACACGCTCCCACTCGAGGACGTCCCGATCGGTCCGCGTCACCAGCTCACCAACGCTACCTCTCCGTGTTCCACTTCATATCCGCGGGCTTCACGGCTACGTGATGCGATGGGCGATTATGATCGTGGGTTCTCTCTCTGACAGGCTGCAACGTCATTCTGAAGGCTCCGAGTCTACATCGATGAACGTCATGATCAGGTACGTTCTACTTCTCTCTCTCCTGTATCTCCGTAATCTCTAATTCAGACGTACAGATCGGGTTTGCCCTGCGCGAGACGGCGCGCAAGTTGGCAAGCTGGACGACGCATTACCGTATCGACTGGACCTTCCGTGCCGCCTTGTCCCCTGCTCCTGGTTCAGAAGCAGGATGACAAGCATCGCATACCCGTGGCACGTCTTGCCGACGTTCTCCTCAGTCCAGCTTGCTTTGGAATCCT
This sequence comes from Exidia glandulosa HHB12029, assembly GCA_001632375.1. Taxonomy (NCBI): domain Eukaryota; kingdom Fungi; phylum Basidiomycota; class Agaricomycetes; order Auriculariales; family Exidiaceae; genus Exidia; species Exidia glandulosa. The sequence continues at coordinate 429,420 of KV425887.1, read as the reverse complement.
GCCACCGAATCGAGTCGCTCGATTCACTCGTTCACGATCAGACGTGGCCAATAATGACACTTTCCAGTGTATTATGCGTGCTGGTGAGTAGTACGGTCTCGCATCTTGATGCTGTGCGTCTGAGCTCACGCCGATGATCGACAAAGGGTTGACGTTGAGCACTGGTTGACTATTATTGCGCCGCGCGACAAATCCGACAGTTCTGTCTCGAGGCGTTGTGCTCCAGACTATGTGCTGGATATGGCTACATGCACGTATCTGGTACGCCGCACTTGCATCAGGAAATTCGGAAAATCCTTGCCTACATCTGCGTCGCCTGATAAGTAATATGGCTCCTTGTCAGACTATGTAAGGAGAAGTAAGACGAAGCGAAGTCTGCCTCAGAAATTGCCGAATACGGTATGCCTGACGAATCCTTACGATGCCTGACGTGGCCTTGCGTGCCGCTACATTCCTGCCATCAGGATGAGTGACCTATGTGAAGCTGTCCCATGTAAGTTTAAGCTTGAATCTGACTCATATGTACTACATAGCACGAGAGGCAGTACTACACTGTATTGACCGTGCGAGATCTGGCGATGGATGCCCGTATCGGAGGTAGGACTGAATCACATTGCATACATTTATTACTCAAAGATCGTCGTCCATATTAGCATCAAGATCATCGAGGTCATATCCCAGCTCGTCAGCGGAGTCGTCACGCTCTTCTTCGTCGTCTCCGTCGTCCGATTGGTCGTCGTCACTGTCCAGTTCCCCTCGGCCGTCCGTGTCACCGTTGTAGCTCTCATCGTCAGAATCATCGTCATCCCCGAACTCGTACAGAAGCAGTTGCGCAGAGCTCTCTGCATCGGCGTCGTCCCCACCCGAGTCGAGGGTTTCCTGTGGTAGCGGAGGAGGATTCGCAGTCGATGCAGCCGGCAGCGGCCCGGGAGCTTCCGACGGCAGCCAACGATTTCTACGAGGCTGGGGCAGTGTGAAACGATGCCCTATGCCTCCTCCGCGGTAACGGAGCATCATATCCCGGTCAACGAAACTATGTCGTGTGTTGAGCACGAGAAATTAGCCTGTGTGACAGCCTGCGGAGATGAACCAGACGCACATTCCAACATAGTAGTTGACGAAGTCGTCCTTCTCGCCGGGATCGCGCGCAATTGATCTATCAAAGGGCAAAAGTGTGGATGTTCTCCCCTCGGAGAATGTAGGCATCAAGTACGACGCGCGCAGGACTGCCGCGGGATCAATGAACCCAAACGCGTCTGGGTCTATGGCAGGGACAAATCCGACACGAGGCAAACGGCGCTTCGCCCAGCCGTCTTGCCACACTGGATCCTCTCCGAACCACCGAATCCAGAGAACATCCAGACGGATCGGAGCCGCCGGAGCTCCGGCTCCCACCCGTATGACGTTGACATGAAAGATTCGCAGGACGCGTGCGTACCAATAGGGATGAGCATTGACACGCTCTTCAGGCGAGAGCATCATGATATCCCGATGGGAAGTACGAGGGTTGATCGAGTCCTGGTCCCGCCTGAGATCATATGTTGTGTAGTTGATGCGGAGAGTCTTGTGGTCGTATAAACGTCCGCCTTCAATCGCGATGGTTTGTCGGAGCGCCTCTGAATGCCGCTCGTCGGGAAGATCAAAAGGAACCCCTAAGCGCTCAAGAGCATGGCTCTTGAGCTGCTTGAAGAAATTCTATAAGCCCGAGCTGTCAGTCAACGACTTGCGGCCTGTCATTAAGTACACGGACCTTAGTCGCCGGATCTTCCTTATTGTCGCGCGTGAAATGAGACAGGCCAATGGGATGCTTTTGCTCTCCTGCCACGTGATAGAGAGCTTCGGGCGCAGTGTATGGTAGGAGGTCATCACCGCGCCGCTGCGCTTGAGACCCACCAACCGCAGCACGAGTACGGCGGGCACGCTGCTCGACTTTGGCAAGCTGCAATGACTGCTTGTGGTGGTTCGTCACACGGTTTGCGCGTTTCAGGTAACGGTGAGTCATCTCAGTCTGAATAAAACATCAGCTCGTGCCTCAAAATACTAGTTATACGGCTTACGAGGCGAGTCGTCCAGGAGTCGGTAGTTCCCAGCCTTGCAATTGTTGGTGGATAGTCGGGCAGGGAGTGGATCTTGTACGTAGAGAGGTTGAAGCGGCGAGACTGTTGAGATGACGGTGTTGTTGAGCTTCCAGGTGCATTTGCGGCGCGCCGTTGTCGCGCGCGGACCTCGCGTGGGAGCTCCTTTGTGTCGTAGGCGCTCGTCTCCTTCTCGAAACGACGTAGGAGGTCGGTAAAGGACTTTGTGACGGTTGCAAGGTCCGCTAAGCTGGCGGAAGTATGCTGTCGTAGCTTCGCAAGCGAGTGCCACCGTGCCGCGTCGAAAAGTAAATCCATGAATAGCTTATTAAACGGCTCTGGGAGGAGACTGTCAAAGGCAGGAATCGCGACCTGCAGGTTCTCAGTACAATATAAGGACTTCAAGACAGCACGTACGATCAGAATATCTTCAAAGTCTCGGGCTGCGAGACGCTTCATCTCGGAGACATTGTTGTGAAACTTGCGGATAGTGGCACGCCCGAACGTCGACATTTCGCGGAAACTGTTAACAACATCAGGCTGTTGGTCAATATTGAAAGGGGGACATACCGGCGGTTGAGTTCTGCAACAAGATCTTCGCCGCCTTCGGCCTGAAGGATGCGAAGCATATGAATGAAGATAGCCTTCCAGACACCGATCTCGAACTCGTGTAATAGGTCGACTACGAGCAGGCGAAAAAAGTCGAAGAGTAATCTCCCGAGGCGCTCAGAGAACGCATTCTACGCTGTGATCAGAATGGAAAACAAGGTGGTATTCAGACTGTACCTTTACCGGGACCAGAGACTCGTCACCTAGGAATGGATCCAGCGTCTTGGAGTCCACGGCAGTACCATACTCGTCAATCGCCTTACGCGCGAGCTCGACTTTACGACGACGTTGAGTTGAGTCTGTGCGCGCCTTCGTCGTACGGCGGCTCATATCACGCTGTTGACCAACTGCTGGGATCTCCTCTTTCGTGACCAAGCAGCGCGGGCACGGGCAGCGGCCGAGATCCTTAATAGTAGCCATGATGCACCTGCTTGAGACGTGAGTATACATAACATATCCCAACGCTACGACGTACTTCTCCGGGTAATCCGCGGAGTATGTGAAGATGCGAGGGAAGAGGAGGCGGCGAACGCCATCCGCGCAGTTCACCTCCATACCCCACTCATATGCCTCCAAGAACTCGTCATCGAGAAGAATCTTCCACGATTCATGCATCAGCTCGCGCTTGCAGTGGGTGAGAAGTGCGCGCTTTGCCGCAGCGCCGCCGGAGTGCGTCCGAATGAAGTCTTGCGCAGCATCGGGAAGCTGTAAAAAATTGCTTCAGCAACATGAAATAAATAAAAGATTTAGCTGTGTTAAATACCCTGGCAAAGTATGCGATCTGATGCACGGCGTGCATGGACGGCATCGCGCGCTCGTACTTGGTCTGGTTACCCGACATGAGGTATCCCGGCCATGCACTGGACGTGCCGAACTGGGCAAGGAGCGTCTCGTCACTTCCGAGCATGATCGCAAAGATTGCACGAGGAAGTTTCCCTCCACCCTTCTCATGCTCCGGCGGTATATGCAGGCGTACGATGCGGTCGTGCTCCTCCCGCCACTCAGGCGTCGCATAGAGCTCACCGTGAACGGGTAAGTCTTCGCCGTTTGGTAGCCGCACAAACTCTTCGTATGGCGCGTAAACGAAACGAACTGCGCAGGGGTCCTTCTCCGCGAGCGCCTTTATCACCCCGCAGAGTGGTCGATACGTGAAGTCTTGAACGGAGAACTCAGCGTGATGTACGCCGTCGTTGCCCGCTCTATACTTCTTCAGGATCGGTATCTTGAGCGGGACTGACGTCGTCCGCCAGTCATCTGCGTCCCCGCGGTACGCGCCTGCGGCCTTAAGTGCTTGCTTCCAACCGTCGTCCATGAACGCCTCCTGTCGAAAGCCGGGATGACGCAGCACATTCTCCACGAGAGCGCCCGTGTCCGCTTCGGACTTCTGTCCAGACCCTGACGTGTGCCACGAGATGAAGCGGCTGTGGTTTGCAGCGATTGAGTCGTCTGCATCACCAGCGGTTGACTGCTTGGGCTGGACAGCTGGAGGTCGCAACTTGGGAGCAATAGTCCCTTCGAGATCGACGAGTTCTGCGGGGTCGCGGTCGGGCAAGTACTGGTACCGACGCCAGAGACCAAAGATGTTGGGCTTTGTCTCAATGGCACGCGACTCAGGAGGAGCAGGTTGGGGCTCCAGGACGTGATCGGCAGGAGACACAGGTTCTGGAAGAGGCTCTGGGAGTCGTGGCATAACGTTCTGGATGGGGACAGGCCGCCGCGGACGCAGAGTGTACCCCTGGTTGGTATCAGCCTGTATGCGTGTCAAATCAGCGACTGTAAACGAATGATGATGACTGTTGTACGTTATCTGGGGCAGGAAGGGACTCATCGAGCGGATTATCACTGGTATTGTCTGCAGGATGACGCTCGATGGGCGGCGATGGCGCGTCGACGTCCATGTGGTCGTCAAAGTCAGGCGGCGGTGGAAGCGGTAAGGGCATGGCGGGAACAGCAGGGCTGATGCGAGGCTGTTTAGTGGTAGCGTCGGTGCGAGGTGCAGACTCCAAGCGGCGCTTGCGCTGCTGCTCAATCCGCTCTTCCTCTTGACGTCGCAAGACGCTCTGCGCGGACTGAAGAACTTTGGACTTGTCACGTCGTGACGGGGCGTCCGGGCACTTAGCCACATGTTGCTCCAGTACCAAGAAGCTGCCACCACAGTATCTGCAGTTCTCCATAGCAGGGAGAGTTGTGGATGAGGGAGAGGGTGTGCGAGATACGGATCAGCCGGGATCGGGCCGGTGCAGGACTCGTACTCGAGAAAGGGAATTAGACAGAGACAACCAATGTTGTAGAGGGCCATTTGAGTGTGAACACAGTTAAAGAAACGTCTGAGCCGGAAAGAAGCAGCCGCAGGAGCCTACAATCAGCTGGACAAAACGACGCCTTGTCGCGACAAGGCGTGTTTTTGACGGACGCGTTTCGTCGCGATTCTTGGACAGCAGATGGTATAGAGAGCAGTTTTAAGAATGTCTGGTGATTATAGAGGGTTCAGCACCTGTGTGCGGTCCTCTGTTGACGTTGCGCGTCGCAGAAAGAGGCCAACCGAGACGCGCGGGTTCAACTCCGCCCGAGCGCGCTCTCTTTCGTTCCGTCAGCCAGGTGCGTCGTCACGCTCATTTTACGCGCTGATGAGGCTAATTATGTTATATAGTGCCTCCATCGCGCGCACTGTGCCGCCCGTGGCTGGCGGCGTATAGGCGGCCACGGCCCACAAATGCATGCGCGCCGGAGCGAGCCCCCCGCAACCCTGCAACAGAACGCGGCATATACATATGAATAGGTGCGTGTATCGCTCGCTATCTACGTAGATGCTCACTGTGTTGCGTAGTTGCGGCTTGCACGCATGCGCCGCGTGCTCGTCCTTGCGCACCATAGTCGCGTCGCCCACGCTCAAGGGCACGCACGCGCGACTTGGGTATCGCGCCATTCGCGCGCGCGAATCGCCACCGTATTTTGCATGCACGGTACCTCGAAAGGCTTATACATCTGCCACGCGTACACACCGCCCACGCGTTCCCTTCCTCGTCACCGCGTTTTCGACACCTTCAAGTTCGCGCCCGACACAAGACGCGTGCGCCGTCACGCGCCGAGTCTCGTTTAATAACGACGCAACAAAATATGTACGTACTTGTCAGTGCGTTTGTCCAAGTTGTCGCTCAAAGCTTGACCTACTCCTTCAGCTCCTTGAGCCCGCGCAATCCCGCGCACGCCGCATTTCTAGGGTTCACGCGTCACGCTCCAGGTGGGCGGACATAATTCGTTCGCATCTGCTATCTAGCTGACCTTTCCTCCGCTTAGAAATTCGTGTGTGCTCAGCAGCGTCCCAGACCAACGTCTCTGCACAAGCTTACCGTGACGTCGTCGGTGCAAGAGCCAGCGCATCACCAGCCGCCGCACCCTCGACAAATCTTGGAACGCCGGCGCCTCTGAAGCTCGGTGGCGGACCACTGGTGAGTACGAGGCACATGAGGCAGTCTTGGAGGCTGAATATCCACCACAGCGACACAAATCAGGCGTCGAGCGGTCGTTTATCATATGCGGCAACATCGTGCACGACAACGTGCCCTACGTTACACGTCGCCGCCGCCAGTACCCGCTTTGCGAGATCCCGGGATGGGGTAGCGTTCGTCCGGCCGGGAACGCCGTACGACATCGCGTCTTCGGCGCTGATGAAAGCGTGGTCTGCGCGGTCGGTGTTGCGGGCCAATGCTCTGCACGTCGCTCGCCGCGACGCAACAACTTGCAACGCGGGACCTTGTCGAGTACCAACCCCATTCTTTCGCAGAGCGCTCATACATTATTCCAACTGTATTCCCGCTCCCTTTCTTGTTCATCCTGCCCCGTAAGAAGTAACGGTGAGTGTTGACCCTCATTTGCTTATGCCAGACATCTGATCGCGCACAGAGGTTCTTGTTCGATTCTACTACTGGATGACCGATAGAGAATGCAAAATGAAAGCCAGAAGCTCTGAGAGCGCGAATATGAAGCTGAGTTGTCTAGTCCTTGCGCATCCGCTTCTGTGCGGACCGTCAGGTTCAGCGCAGAAACTCTAGTTCGACGCACCCTTTCACGGAATGGAGTCTGTGTCACGTCCAAGTCCGACTCCACCTCTGAATCAGTAAGGGAGTTGCGGCGGACCGCCTCTTCCACGCGACGCGAATAATTCTTGGTGTGCAAACGAACGTAGTCGGCAGACCGTCTATGCGCAGACTTGGTCAACTCTTTCAAGCGCTGGAAGTGCTCGTCGATGAGGTTGATCAGGAACAGCTTGGTGGGTGTCTTGCAAGTGGTACATGCTGCGGCATCGTGCGCGGAGAGGTCTAACGTTGCCGTCTATATGCGCCTTAGTACACAGCATGAGCAATCCGCACGACGCACCGTCGACCCATCTTCGTTTCGTATCAGCTCAATCGAAACCCCAGTCATGTCGCTCGGCGGGGTGAAGCTCTGGAACTGGCCCCGGAAGGTCACCGAAAGTATAGAGGGCGCGGGAGGAGCTGGTGACATGGCGTGAGAAGAGTGACTCGCCTCATCGTTGCCCAGGGACCTGGCTATATATGATGATCTCACGTCGTCCGGTTCTCACGGCATCCTTATTCAATACTGAATTGGCTTGATGGATAATCCCGCGATACTCCAGCCAAGTCTGCGAGCCTTTGCCCCGGAAAACTGTAACTCTCTCACTGCAGTATCTGGGTGAGTGAGATCTCACAGTGGCATATACTCAATACACTGACTTCATTCCTACTGTCAGGGTCTTTCTTACTTGCGGTCGACCGCTCCTTGGCCGCAGATCTCCTTGATGCGCGATTCTCGGCCGTGAGACCGAATCTCTCACGCTTTTTCGCAGGGTATATATGGGGGTCTGCACTGCTGATGTCCTTTTCTCGTCCTCTTTTCTCTTTCCCCGTGTGGTCCAGTCCTCGGTCCATGACTAACGGCCAGAACGGCGGTCGCCGGTCGGGTTCGCGTTCGCGTCGCCGCAACAACCGGTCACGCTCCCGCTCACGTTCGCGTTCGCGCTCCCGCTCTCGCTCCCGCTCCCGCTCACGCTCCCGCTCACGGTCAAGATCCCCGCGTCGAGGAAGTCCTCGTCAAGAGCGTCGTCCATCGCCTTTCAGGTACGTGCTTCTCAGGCCGCGTCTACCGCGTTGAGCCTATCTGTATACTCATGACCTACCTCAGGTTCAACAAGACGTCGAAGAAAAAGCTCCAACTCTACGGCAAGGCGTATGCTCGCTATGGCTGCGCCATCGTCTCTCCCACCAAGGTCATTGATCAGTATCTCCTGCGACTCCACAACGGCGCGAATGACGTTGAGGCGGAGTACTCAGAAGAGTACGTCTCATACTACACTCTCCGCCTGATTATATCTCACGAGCTTGAAGAGACGACTACGTTTATGCGCAATGGGACGCTCTGCTTCTTCGCTGTCCGACGCTGAGGCAGGAGCTCACAAACGGCAGCGAGGATCGCATCGAGGCCGTGAAGGAAAAGGTGCGAGTCTCTAGTATTGTTTCTCGCGCTTCACACTGAAGCTTGTTGTCTAGCTCGATTCCGCCTGGTCTCTGGCGCGCAGCGACGGCGTTCAGGCCCTAGGTCGTGTCATCTACAAGTGGATATCTGCCGCGAAGGTCGACGGACAGAGCATCGTCCCTCACGGCACTCCTAACCCCGTGGACGTCGCGCAGAAGGAGGAGCTCGGGTTTATCAACCCCACGACCGCACGTCTCCTTTGCCCCTTTTCGATGGACATCAACGCAGCCGGGTGAGCCGTCATGGGACATGTGCGAGCTACGCTAACCAGCAACTCAGGGTGCGCGAAGAACTCGAGGCTTGTGAACGTGACAAGGATGATCTACCCCTGGTTCTCTTCGCCAACTTTAAGGTCGACCAGGACAACCCTGATGAGCTCTGCGGGTCCTTGCAGAGCGATTTCCTTTACTGGGTGCGCCTCCCCTTCGTGTTTCTTAATGCAGACATCGTGCTCACCCCGTTCGTTACTTGCAGGCATATCAATACCTCTTTACGGGCCCTCGTTCTGCGGGCAAGGCAGGGCGTCGCAGGGCCAACCGCAACTCGAAGAAAACGAACTCGGAGCTCGCCAACATGTACGAAGTCACCGGCCCGAGCATTGGCTTTGCTTGCCTTATAGTGCGTTCCCCGCCTCTTAACTGTATACTTTCTCATTTTCATTGCCAGCTCCGTTTCCTCCTGGGACCGAGCACGCGATTCTACCTCTGGGACGACGAGTTCGACTATCGCCCGTTCTACAAGCAAATCGTCACCTTCATCGAAACTGAGTGCGCGCGGCCCGTGCTTCCCCCGGAGACGCTGAACGACGGCCAGCGCTTTCTCAAAAGGTGGAACGAGTACGTGGCCAACACACTAGAATGCTCCTTACGGTATGCTGACCGTTGCCACGTTTCTAGCCGCATCTTCGGGAAGCAGCACGTGGCGCGGTCTGAGGCTAGTATGTCCGCGCTTGTCGAGGGTGCCCGTGTCCGCCGGGCTGCATTGCGCAATGTGACTAATTCGTAACATGCACATTGTACCCCGTGTCTGCCGTAATACACCTCTCGTTTCATGCACTTTCCGCTTCCGAGAACGTGAGAAGACCGGAAGAACCGACCCGGAAGCAGAAGCAAAAGCGCAGGCACCGACGGGGAAAATAGCTGGCTCCGAAAGGGACCAATACATCGAATGACAAGATTGTGTCAGTGCAAGCCATGCATAGACTATTTGTGCAGCAAGCAGTCACTCAGACAGACTCTGACTCGTCCCTGAGGCTGCACTGACCATCAATCCCTCTGTGCTGCTTGAAGCTTGTCGTACCAAGTCGGGAGTGTTTCTCCCTGGGATCTATATTGAAAGCCGCATCACAGTCAGAGGCCCAGATACGCCGTCTTGGCATGTTGATCTCGGCCTGACGACACTCTGCCCGTGATCTGACAGGGACCTGACAAGATTCTTGCATGCCTGTCGGCACCTGGCAGGGAAAAAGTAGTCTTACCAGACCATATGAGACGTTACAGACCTTACAAGGGATATAGAATCTGGTAAGGTATATAGGAGATTGTCAGGCTATGTCTGCCTCCGTAAGGGTTGTCCGATTTTCCTGATGTGAGTGCTGTCGAATCCTCCGGCGTATGGCCGATGGTGAGCGCTGCGTCCTCGACCGTCTTTTACACCGGAGCTCAATAAACTCACTACTAGTGACGCAGGTTACAACGTCCTCTCTTCGAGACTCGCATCGTGGCGCATCCGAGAGAGATTTCCTTCCCTTCAGCCGGGCTCTCGGTCTGGGCGACTGGACCGATCGGCGTCGTCGCCCGACAACAACGTCGGTATCTTTCCCACTCGGCGCCGTAGGAGATCTAGAGCAAGCAAGGATATGGAAGGCCTTACGCGGGTCTTACCCTGCTGCTGGTTCGGTGCCACACGCATACATCGGGTCTCCGGTGAGCTCCGCGTCCTCCAACCTGAAGTGAGTCGAGCTCAACGACGGAACGCAGACCGCAGCTTCCTCGACGCGACGGCCCAGCGGTATATGACGCACGTGAACCCAAGTACTCGGCGGACCACACATATCCCTACTCTTTCTCAGCACCGGTGATCGGGGCGCGTCAAGGCTGCGCGGGCAATGTCTTGGCCATGTGAGCGCGTCGGCCACATCGACGCAGGGCACCTGTATGCCCTCCCGCTCAAGCAATGTCCCCGCCACTGACGTTTCGGGACAGTATACTACCCCAGCGCTCGGGCCGAAGACAAACGCATCGCAGCCCGCGTGCGCACTTCTTACAGCGTCGGGAGCGACGGGATGAGTCCCCTCGCCTGGGAAGACAGTACGTTGCCTGTGTATCTGGCTGGGCGAGTCGATGCCAATCCCGGCGTGGCTGGTGAGCAACTTCACTCATTATTTTGTGGAAAGTCTTCGTGATCTGACTATCTGAGCTGCCCTAGCAGAAAGGGGACGTCTGAAACTAGACGCACGACACCGACGCACACCTCGCGCCGTCGAACGGAGCTCTCACAGAAACTGCCCTTCACAGTACACGCGGCTTCGACCGACAGTCCCCACGGTGGCTCCCCAGGATTCCTCTGTTCCGCTACAAGCCCGCCACTTCCACGGCACCGAATCCAAGACTTGCCTGTACCCTTCGGCGGTATGCAACACGTCTTTTCTTTTGGGAATTCGATCGCGACCACATCTCGACCTTCTGTGACGGGCACGACAATTCGAGGGTGGCTATTAACGCATAACTTCTCTCCCTCGGGGAGTCTAGAGCACTGGGCTATAGACGTGCCTGTTCTTCGCGGTATTAACAACCGTGCAGCGTCGTTCGTGGCATCACCTGTCATCTGTCAATGCGTCAACAGACATCTAGATCTCCCAGGCTTAACCTGGCGCTGGCCGCGCGCACCGTCGTGCGGACGGCCTCGCTGTGGGGACACGTTTGTGCAGTGCTCATGTGTCCTCCCAGTTGGGGCCCGTCATGTGCCCCGCCCCCGCCGCGGCCCCCGCTATGGAAGCTCCTGCCGGCTACGCTTATCTCGCAACGCGCACGCAAGTGCAGTCAACTGACGTAGACTCGGAGCCGCGTCCGAATCTGGATACCCCGCGATGTGAATCCTGCTCCAATCGACTGGTTATCAGCAAGTCCTCTGTGCGAGCTATACTTGCTCAGAGGTGCCGAGCTGCAGTTGGTCCTCTTCCTGCATGTGCTGTCCGACGTCGACTGCTTGCCGTAACGAGGTTGTTCTCCAGACCGAGGGAAACATGCCGTCAGTGCTCGGTCACCCCCAACTGAGTGTGTGTAGGGTCTCCGCCGGCCCCTAATTCGAAACGGAACTTCTTTCCCGGCGGGTCCTTGTTCGCTATCGCACTGTACGTATTGAAAGAAGTTTCATATCGGTTCCTGCGGGCATTAGGCGTGTGTCAGACCTCGCCGCTGGAAGTACTTCGAAAAGCTGCCGTGCGTTGTTCTTCCCGCATTTGCTTGTTTTCGCCCGCTTTGGAATTAGGTATCTGATGGCGCTTTCGAAGAACGTCCCGGAGGATGTAGGGCCCTGGCTTCGCTGAGTACGTGCCTCTGTGGCAGTGGCACGTGTACTCGGGGAGGAGCTATGCGCGAGCAGTGAGCAACTGAAGAGAGCCCATACTAGCCGCTCTCCCATGATGGGCCGTACGATAGACGCGCTGGGTCAATGTTCTCCACGCGCGTTCTGGGCCACACAGACTCGAAACGCGGTCCTACGTGGAGCGTTCATTGCACTGCCCAAGAAGTGCATAACATGATCTGCGGACCCTTCAGTTGCAGAACCATCCCGAAGCATCCCGAGTTTCCCCGAGAAAGCGGGCAAATTGGGGACCTCTAAGAGGTGAAATGGACCCGTACTTCGACGCGGACAACGCTGATTGCTCGCGAGGAGTTCCGCGACCGCCGCATGGCGGAAGGGGTCTTTGAAACGCATCCCCGCCGGCCGTCGTCCCCGAAGTGAGTGTTTTGGATCTCCAGTCACTCACGGGTTAGAGGGACCCCAGAGAAAGAAGTTCTTCTATCCTGCGGTATTTCTCAGGCTCATTCTCTCGCCTCGTGTTGCAATGGACTTCTCTCAGTTAGTTGACGCTCGGCGCGCACCAACCCGACTCGAGAACCCATGCACACACGTCGGCGTCCTGCGGAGCCGATCCGATTCGCTATGCAGCGCACTACTCCCTCGTCTATGAGCTCATGCACGACGCGGCTGGTCGATGCCGGATCGCTGCTACCAGCGCGGTTCGCGGGTTCGACGCAGTCCGCCTAAGGCCGACGTCGACCCTGCACTGCAACGACAATAAACGCTCGGGTCATCGTTTCCTCCACGACATGTATTGAATGCCCCTATTTTGACCTAGTTTCGAACGTGTCGAACATGACGAGCACCCCGTTTCTGTATGTAGTTATTTTCCCCTCATGTCGGGCGCATGGCCTAACGACCTTCCAGGTATCACATACTCGTGCGCGCTCAGCTTTAGGGCGTACCTAGTCTCATCTCTGTTTGCTTCACTCCTACTCTGCCCGTTTTCCGGAGGCCGTTCCGTGGCGGATGACGACTGCTGCGGTCTCAACGCGCGATGATAGAATATGCACCTCGTTTCACTCGCTGACAGATAGCAACCTATGAATAATTGCGGTGCCTAGCAGGAGAGAAGCTCTGGAAGTGGATTTCGTTGCCTCAGCGCCCTAAGGAAGAACTTCCATATCACGCATGGCACGCTTTGCAATGCCGTCGACGTCCTCGTCCACCTCCTCGACCAATAGACGTCGACGCTCAGCCAGGGAAGGGAATACCAGCGTGGCCATAAACGCCAACACTTTCCGAGCAATGTCGTTGAACAGATGGGAGAAGCTGTACAGCCAATCCGGATGTGCCGTCTGCACTAGTGACTGGTCTGACTGCAAATGGCACTCCGGAGACTCCCATCCCTGCCCACGAAGGAACGGGCAGGTCGCGTCATCCTTTAGAGTCCTTCCGCCAAGATCCCATCTCAATGACGGTCGTTTCATGACTGTAGCTCACAAGATGATGGAATGAAAGTTAGGGACTCGTTCCCGCACGCATTTGCTGGAGAGCGCCACAGATAGAGTAGAGAGCATTGCAAAATGCGGAGGACAGCGAAATGAAGTGATTACAGCTCCTCTTCAGGGGACCGATACTGCGCTATGGTGGTGCATGCGCACTGGAGGCCGCATACGTCTACAGCGGCTCCTGGATTGTGTACGGGCATGCGGCTCGGCAGAAGGAGAGTGTAATGAGTCAGGAGGTGTGGTTCTCCTTATCGAAATAATGGGAAAGAATTGTGAAGTGGGGGTGGTGCAATGGCCCTGGTGTAATGGACAGCTGAACACGCGCTGCTCGGCGACAAGCAAAACACAATGCACCGAGAAACGCAATGACAACAACGGGCCCGCATGACCTGCTAACCGATGTATCCTCGCATCGATGCGGTCTCCGCTATCGTTGCTCATCGATAGCTGCGCCAGCGAGTGGCGCGTCGTTGGTGCCACTTCGACGCTGCTGACAATTGTGGTCTCGTGCACAGTTCACATGCACCGCTTCCTGTCGTCAGTGGCTCAGCCGAGATAGTCAATCGTCACCGTATCTTCCGGTGGCGTGCAGTCTCCAATCGCTTGGGCCAGCGCGCCATGGGACCCCGGAGAACACGTAGAACTACGTGTAGCAGAAATATTACAGTCGAGAGCACGCTGCCTGTACCCTATATGCACTCGGGATCGCATCACGCTCAGTGATTGGCAAACAGAAAATTTTCCTCGTATCAGCGAGCTGTGCACTGGCTCGCGCCATGGTGTCGGAACCCCTCGTCACTCAGACGCTTACGTTCCTTGATGATCGTTCGCGGCACCATTTGCCCAGGCACCGGCGCGCGCATTCTGCGTGAGAATCCGCATGATGACCGTCTGGTTACGGGGTTTCGGCCGTTGCTCTCAGGGGACGGATTTTGCGAGTGACGAAGGTATTCAGAGCTAAGCGGCGATACACTACAGGGAGAATACTGGTACGAGTAAGATGGGACAACAACGAGGATCCGCACAACGACATCGACAGCGATAAAGCAAAGCAACAAAGCAACGACCAGCAAGAACAACGAAGACGACGCGTTTCAGAGCGTCAACCGACGAAAGACCACGAAATGAACGAAAAAGACAACGACAGACAGGTTACATCTTCTTCAGGATGCGCTCGATCATTTGTCGAGGCATACCCTGGGCTACGAGTTCGGCGCGCTTGGCGCGCTTCAGGATGCGGCGCTCGCGTCTCAAACCCTCTGGCGTACCCTCGAGGAAGAGGGTGTGCCGCCACTCGCAGTCACGGTAGACCGACCAGTGGCGACTGCGAGCGTCTGCGCGGCGGAAGGCCTTCCCGCAACCGCCGTGGCAAGGGAACGGCCTCTCGCCCGTGTGCGAGCGGCGGTGCCTCTCCCCGTCGTGTTTGCGCACGAAATGCGCACCGCACACGTCGCACTCGTATGGCTGATCTCCCTTAGGGAAAGGTCAGGGATACCGCTGACAACGCACGAAGGGTCGACGATGAACATACTGTCTGCGGAGGGAGATCGTCATCCTCCTGAGTCCCGTGCTCTTGCGCTCGGCGTCCGCGCGAAGCACGAGCGCCAGTGGCTCGGCGTGACCTGCCAGCCTGAGACGGCGTGTCGGATGAGCTGAGATCGCTGGCCATATCCTCTTCCTTGACCGAAAAAGCGCGGGAGGGCGAAGGCGAGAGCGACGAAAGTGACGATCCGTCGATATCGGGCTCATAGACGAACTCCTCTGGCGATGCGATGTCTGGAGAATAGCGAAGAGACTGCGGGGAGAGCGACGAGTTCTCCGTCTCAGCGTAGCGAAGAGGTTGCGCTGGCTGGAGGACAGCGGGGCGGCACTGCGGTGGCGCCGGATGCGATTTTGGTTCCTCGACCGGGGTCATGGCGCCGGCGAGCGAGTATGAGACATTGTAGATGGGGATCGGTGGAGACGGCGCGCGAGGTGCGGGAGAGAGAGGCAGCGAGAGACTGCTGTAGAGAGGCGCGGGATAGAACTGGTCGCCGAGGTCGAGCGCGGGCGGCCAAGCTGGCTGCTCGAACTGCTGCGGTGGATACGGCGACGGATGGTGGACGAGATACGACGGCGTGTAGAAGTAAGCCATTGCACGAAGAGATGGGGATGGGGGCCCTGGTGGACATGACGCGCAGGGATTTTATAACGCGCCGTTGATTTGCCGGACGCACGAGCTTCTCCAAAATCAAAGTAGTTTATTTTTTTGGAATTAAAAGAAGTCATTGAATTGAACGCGGGATCAACAAGTGCCCGAACCGTGACTGCTGCTAAAGTACAAACATTCCGTGAGAAATCGTCGCTCGGTTACGCTATCGCCATGACCCCAGTCTCCGCGGGCATGTGTTCTCTGCCGGGGTCCTGCAGATCTTCACTGATCTTTCGCTTTTACGGACGCAAACCACCGTCTCCGTGGAAGAACGAGCTCCCGCGGCACCTATTCACGCTGCATGGCGCGGCAGCAGTTCGTCAATCCTCTGAGAGAACCATCTTGGCAGTGACAAGTCGCAAACTTGCCCTTGCAGCCAGATCCTCGCAGTGATTCTCAGCTTGACTCTTGTGGGTAGACGGAAGCCACTTTTGTCCGACTTATGCATCCGGACGTATGAAGTACATCTGCCTCCGCGAGAGACAAATCGACCCGTCTGCGCGGCTTCTGATGCCCTCTTGAGCGACGTTGCATTCAACGCTCCAGGATCGATGCGCCCATTCGGGGGGTCGCTCCGGAGCCGATTCGGTTCTTGTCGTGGCTATACAGCGACCACTGTCCGCAACGGTCCGGAGAGTGCTCTCAAACGTTGGGGATGCTCTGCGGTACTTCTACTGGCGGGAAGACTAGACACGGGACGTGAGGCGGCAGAAGCACTCCGGGCTTGGACGACCGCGGCACCGACAGTGAATGTCCAGGATCGGCCGCACGTATCTCTGACAGTTATACTATATCTTCTAACTACATGTTGCAAAGCATGAGAAATTCCACCCTCCAGCGAGACTTCTGGAATGGACTCAAACAGACCATTCCATGGCAGGTGCTCACGAAAATCCAGTGGCACGACACGCTACAGGACGACGATAGCAGACGCTGGACGTCACCTCGTCGCTGAACTGAGCTCCTTGAGCTTTTTCTGCATACTAGTTGGTCCAAAGCGCATGAGACGAGCAGGCACGGCCCCGCTCAGACAAAGAAGCCTCTCGGAGCGTCCCCATGAACCGGAGCATTCTCAAGCTACAGGTATGCGAGCAGTCTCATCACCTTCTCGTCTCTCGGAATGTCTCCACTCCCGTCCAGCGTAGGGCATGAGATTTGCATCGGCGTAGTAGTTGACGCGTCATCGACTGAGAAACCGTGATGTGCGATGTCAACCATCCGGGTGGGCATCCCATCCGGTACTCGATCTCTGGCTTTAGCTTGAGTGCGAGGTGCCTGTAGAGGAGCAACTACGCGGGACTTATAGCCTGCGCTGATTTTTTGGTACGGTGAGACGGCGTTGCGAAGACGCGGAGCGCATCGCACGGCTTGTTGTGTATGCGCACTTGTCCGAAAGACGATGTGCGCGAGAGCTGCTCCCAACTCGACAATCTGCTTATCGAGTGTAGTAGCACTCTTTCCCCGACTTTCATGCTACCCGAGCCCCCAGCGTCCGCTTCTCGTCGTCATAGCCGCCCCGCAATCGCGCAGCCATGATAAACCGAATCCAGGTCGCACGTTCCTCATCGTTCCTATACTCAACTCATTGCTGACCGCACAGGCACCCGTACCGTCCTTGGTAATCCTCCAGCGAGCCCACACCCAAAATAGTCGCATCACTCATCCACAACCGCAACATATACCTCCCATTCAGGTCACACTCCGAGTCAGAGGGGAGGCGCGAAGTTGTGCTGGCCACAGTACCAGTCCACTGGCGGGCCTAGGTCCCCCCCGCTCTGTTCCTCGCTAGTCCGAGTCGCGGTCTCATCTCACGCCAAGATAATCCCGCGGCCATGACAGATTGCATATATGTCGCGGACGTAGCGGGCATCACAGCATGTTCACTGCCACGGTGCGTCGGGACTGCATTGGCATTGTGGGAAAGAGTGGGAAAACTTGGCACCCGCAAGTCGTCGGCACAGCAAGTTGCCTGAGGGATCGACGAGATTGTGATCATAGCGAGGGACCCGGTCGCTGCAGTGCAGTCGGCAACGCGAACGAGACGTCGACGCCGCGCGAAAAAAAGAAGAACGACTTCGAAAAACGCGTGGCTGCGCCGCGGCATCGCATCCCCGACATCGCCCATCTGGGGTGCATTCTTTCTTCCCCGCAGAATCCCAGGTGTCGCGGGAGCGCAGTGATGCATGACATTGATGCGCGAGCAATGCACGTTCGGTTCGGCCGAAGTGCAGCGGACCTGGTGTGTTCCTCGTGGCTTCGCAGTATCACTGATGGGAGCGGGACAATACAGTCGACAGTCGACGAGATAAGCTATGTATAACGCAAGGATTATTATTATGAATATGCATTAACTGGAGGTCGTTGCGTCGTGCCTCGTATCCACGAATTCGAAACTTGCTAGTCTGCCTCGAGATTCGCAGCTGTACTGATTGTCCCTGCATTCATCAACGATTGCTCTCCAGTTCAGCATAGCGCGCGAAGCTCACACGTAACACACCTTGAATGGGGAATTGGCGGTCCGAACGGTCGGTCGTGCAGGTTGAAGAAGCACTCGTCAGGCAGTTAGCGCGAATTAGCTGGTGAAAAGGAAACCCACACCGTAAGTTCGACTGAATGACTGGCTCTATGTCGCAACCGCATAAAGACCGTACGCGTCCGAATATGATATGAGAGGGCGAATGGGACCTGAACCTCGAGCGTCACGGTCCTAACGAAAGCAAGTGGCAAGCGGGCAACGCGGCACTGTCAGGGGTCCCGAGAACCCTGTGTTGCCGCGGACGGCTCCGCCCGCAAGAGACTAGACGAGAAATCCTTCACGACCGCGAATGAAACGCGCGTTACATGCCAGTGGCGCCTGTGCCTCTGACCAGGAGCATGGCGCGTCATAATTTGCTTTGCCTGATGATGAAGCCGACTCCAACGAGAGGGAAGGAAGTTGGACTCCCGATGTAGTCCCTGTGAACCCTGGGCTGTCCGATGCGACGCTCCTGGGGCCGGGCACCCTACCCACTACGACGGCGAGCGTCCGTTTGTGGTCACGATGGATCTGGAGTTGTCAAGAGGGGCCCGGGAGAAAAAGACGGCGCATTAAGGTCGTATCGTTCCTTGAACACTGAGGAAGATCCACAAAGCGGCACGGCAGGAACATAGCGGCCCGGGTTAGACAGCAGGATAGGTGGGGTGGGTGTTAGACGTTAGACGTCCATGATCGAGTGTAAAGGAACAACAACTCGCGCCAGGATCGGCGCAACGGCGACAGCTGTCTTGAAAAATCGAGCCGTTTAGGGTGTGACCGAGCCTGAAGGAGACGGATTGCGGGGTAGACAGAAAGAAGAGGTCTGAAGGCGTGAGTAGGTCGGGCACGCCGGTCATCGGTCATCTGTGAAGGGGTGCGCGACTTGGAACGTGGGGGACCTGTCGAGCAAGAAGAACACCAGCGTGTCCCCGGGCACTGTTGGCTGGTCCAGCGTCGGGTTTAAACTGCCTAGTGTGGATTTTCCGAAAGAGAGTCGACTAGAATAGGGCGCGAAGGGTGCTCGCGGGGCTCTGGGTTCAGGCCGAGTGTTTCAAGTTGAGGCTCGAAGGCGCACGACGGAAACAAGGCAATCTTCACGGCAACGCGCCAACTTGACGAGGTCCTAAAATACTGAAACCCGAGAAACCACACGAACGGTCTTTAGGAAAAAAATGACGGGAGACAAGGAGCGGGTGCGGAGCCTGGAAGCCGAGCGCCCGAATTTCGACCAAGTCCAAAATGTCTTCAGCGTCGCTCAACCCGTCCACGCGCCCGGAGGCCATCGACGCGCTCGTATCGGGCGTTGGTACGCCGGCGCTTACTTCTCGCTGCTATTCTCTGACATTTTGCTCATATAGACCGCTATAACCCACAAAATATCTCGGTACTGGAGGACTATCTCTACCACCAGATCCGCCACCGCGAATATGACGCCTTCGCCAACCTCGCCGTGCTCAAGCTGTACCAGTTCAACCCTGAGCTCTACAACCCGGACGTCGTGCTCAACATTCTGCTTAAAGCGCTGTGCGCCGCGCCGCTGCCAGACTTCAACCTCTGCGTAGCCCTCATCAGCGACCGCCCAGTGGTATGTTCATTCTAGAATATTTCCTAAATCCAAATTGACTGAGTTGTTTCGCAGTCGACAGATGAAGACACAGAGGACCACGTTCCGACACTGCTGCCCGAGCTCCAGCGTCTTTCCTCGCTCCTCCACCGCTGTCGCTTCCCCGCTTTCTGGTCCGCCTACAACTCGGACGCACTTGCGCTGCTGCGCGACAACTACACCGTCGAGTTTGCCGGCTTTGAGGACGCCGTGCGCGAGGTTGCGCTGCGTGCCGTCCGCGCGACGTTCAAGCGGATAACAACGGACCGTCTCTCGAGTTACCTGAACTTGCAAGGTGCGAACATGGTGCTTAAGGTTACTGCGCTACGGCTTGGTGACCTGTTACTACAGGCGAGGCGCTCGACGCGTACATCGCGAAGCTCGGCTGGGCGCAGGAAAACGGCGTCGTCTCGATACCAGCGAACCCGGACAACCAGATACAAGCCAGCGTCGTGCGGGAGAACATCCAGTTCAACCGTGAGTTTTCTTCCCTCTCTATGCTCTCGCTGACCTCCGCATGCAGAACTCCAAAAGCTCATCACGCACGCCTACAACGCGTGAGCACTCTCCGGCTGTATATAGATTATCGTTGCACATCTTTCGCTATCATGCTCCAAGAGTGAACAGCCCCTTTTATTCTCGCACAAGTCGTAAAGATACAACATAGCAGCCTCTGTTACAAACCGAAGTACGAAGACAAAGTGATAAAGAAACAACAGTGCGCGATGCGCGCAACAACTTCGAGCGCAGGTGCACTACGAATCTACACAGTACTTTTTGGAAAGAGCAAAAGCACTACTCGGCAGCGGCGAAGAACGCAGCGGCGGTACCGCTGGCCGCCATGGCGCAGCTCACAGCGAGTAGTACAGCGTCGAGCGCGCTACACCGTCTTTCGACAGCAACCTTTGCACAAATAGGGAGGAGCACGCAGAGAACGAACGCGCTGAAGCTCCCAAGGAACGCCATACTCGCACTGAAGTCCGGGATGAGCACTGCGACGGCGGCTGTGAGCGCCACAAGCGCCGTGCGCTCTATCACGACCGCTGCGCCCCAGCCAGTGTGATTGCTTGCATGCTCGTGGTCATGGACAGGGACAGGGGCAGGCGAGTTGAGTCCGAGGAGGAGCTCGACGGTGATGTTGAGCGGACGCGAGGCGAGCGCGTACTTGGTGAGCGGGACGACGACGAGCATCCACACGCATAGCTCATTGAGCGATGCGTTGTAGCCTGGCATGTGCAGCAGGTCCTGGCTGATCTCTGGCGAGATGTCGCTCCCGAACATAATGTATCCCGCGGCGCCGATGAGCGCGTAGAGGAATGTCGTGGCGGTCTATAAATACGATATCAGCGGTCTGGAATCTTCGGATCGTGCTGGACGTACGAAGGCAATATCCATGACGCGGTCGAAGTCCTCGGGCTGTTCCATATCGAGCGCAAGACTGGGGATGACGGCGTGTCCGGAGAAGCCAGCCATAAACAAGCCAAACGCAAGGGTGAGCTTGAGGGGAGACGCGGCGCCCCACGTCGTCTCCGCCGGGTCCCAAAGACTACCAGGCGCTTGCGTCTTGCTCAAGCCGTCAAAGACAACGACGAAGATGATGAAGAGCGTTGACGCGACGCCGACAAGCGATGCGTACGAGAGGAGCGAGAGCGGGAGGAATGTCGTCGGGAGCAGGATCACGAACGCCAAGATCTTATAGGTGTCTGCCGAGTACGCGGGCGCGACCTCGTGCAGGCTGTCGGCGAAGAGGGTGACGAGCACGACGCTGAGCGTGAAGAGCTCCAGACAGAACAGTGCGCTCGTAAAGCCCGTCGCGCGGGGGCCGAACGCCTTACGCGCGATGTCAGTGTACGTCCGCAGACTCGCGTCCTGACGTATCAGCTTCGCAAGGATTTTTGCTCTGCAAATGTACATGCACGTTAGAACACAAACGCAAACTCGTACTGAGTGATGTGAACGTACGTGTAGCAGGTGAGCCAGCCATAGAAAGTAATAAGGATAGTGCCCCCGATCCAGCCAGCGTAGGAAAAGGCGAGAGGTTCAGAGAGCAGGCCCACGCCAAGTAGGATGGCCATGCTGTTGAAAAGGGACTGGGAGAAGGTACTTTTGCGCGCGACGACGCCGCCGACCGCGAGCGCGTCGTGCGCTGTGTCGACGAGAAACTTCGGAGTCGACGAGTACCGTCGCAGGTTGTGAGGGCGCGGGGGCGTTACATGTTCAGTTGCGTCATACGAGCGCAGCTTCGACTCGAGCAGCGGCCGCTTCTCGCGCACGACAGAGGTGGATCTGGCGAGCGAGAGCGCACGCGGCGTGGTCGAGCCTGAGGGGAAGTTGGTAGCTGTGGGTGTCTGGATCCCGTCGTCGTTCTCGCCGTCCCACGGGAGATCGGCGACGAAGGGCGTTCCACGGTATTCCATCACGGGTGTTGGGAGGTTGTCGTCATAGTCGTCTTGGGCGTCATCTTCTACTGCGTTCTCGGGGCGCGTGAACCCGAGCGTGGCTTCCTCGTCGTCCTGGAGCGCGGCAAACGAGCTCAGGCTCTGCGACGACGCGATGTGCGAGGACGCTACGAGCGACTGGCTGTGCGCGACTGCAAAATCCCGTTAGGAGATCTGGATTCTATGCGCGAAGGCAGCAAAACTGGAATACGCACAGGACTGGAGCACGCTGCTGACCGCGCTGCGCGGTGAGGAGGGCACGTCGATGGGCGCTGGGACCGAGGTCATCGTCGTTGGGCGGGGGTCGTCAGAGGGTCGTCAATGTGGGTCAAATCAGAGTCGAAAGACTAGGGGTCCCCCTTTCTACTTTTTGAGGGCGCTCGAGACGGCGTCCATGATCCGACCCGAGTCTGCGCGAACACTCGCGAACGCGCCACCGGGTCTGCTCCGGCGCCGTGAGATTTTCCATGCACGTGCAACCGCGGGAACTTCGGCCCGATTGCCCAAGGCGGGCACGATATTCAGAGTATGCGAAAGTCGATAGAGGACCGTCAACTGAGGTCAAGGATCGACTGAGTTCAGTAGGGGGAAGAGGAGGCGCTTGGCTGTAAAGACGAAGACCGCACCTAGACATGCACTCAAAATAGCAACCTCTACTTCTTCAGAGGCAATCGCGAGAGCCCCTACTGAGGACCCATCTTGGCATCTACGCCCCTTCGGCACTCATACGACCAACATGGACCCAAGGAATTTTTCACCCTCGCGCAGCCGCTGAAGCGACGTTGTAATGGGATAACGCCTGTGCGTCAGCGCAAGAGGTGATCAGCAGTACGCAGAGCCCGCATGCCTGAGTCACGGACAACGAAAAACTCATGGAACTCTGTCTGTGAACTCCCTCGATAAGTGCTACGGACGAAACTATCGGCGGATATGGCAGTCCTTCGACTTTCCACGGCCAGACCAGATCTAGAGTGAGAAGACCGGCCAGAACTTGCCGCTGCAATGACGAAAGCAGCAGAGATATCCATGCGAGCACAGCCATCGATATGCCATGCCATTAGATATGTAGAGAAATCGGCGAAGCTCGGACTGGCCACACAGTCGAGGTCAACAGACTCATAGAGCATAAAAATATCGTGTGGAGGCGTGGAATTCCTGGCACTGACTGCGCCGGTTCTAGAAGACCAGTCCTTGGAATGAGGGTAGCGCGTCCACCGAGTTATTCGAGTGCAGACTGTGCAAGTACTGTGCAGGTGAGTTCGGAAGGTACCCAAATTCGGAGACAAAGTTTCGGCAGTACGAGGAGGACCTCCTGACTCAGATAGGAGTGTGTTGTGTGACGAGGTGCAGAGCTGCAGATTATGAGAAAGTTGGCGAAGGTGGGAGGAACGAGGACAAGGAACGTTTGGCTGAGTTCCAATCTGGAGCGTGCGTTTTGTCTCCACCCTTCACGGCGGCCTTATGCTTCCGGCTTCTGTGACGCCGCTTACAGGACGCTTCAGTCCAGTACCGCTAAAGGCCTATAACCTAGTAGGTGGACCCCGCGAGCGTGTGTGACGGTGTTCGCAGTCAGACTATTTACCAGTCACGTTCCTCAAGACGTGAAAGATCCACCGCCGCACTCATGGACGTTCGCGCGCTCCCAAAGGTTTCTGTCTGTGGCTACGAGGAACCTGGTCCGCAACCTAATATGCACTTGGTACCGCAGACGCGTTACGTCCGTCGCCCCTGGAGCCGACGATCGGCAACACGTTGTGTTATGAACTGATGCCGGTCGATTTCAAGATCACAAGTTCCATAAAGGCTGCCCCGTCATGGCTCGACATACCTCCATCACACTCGCACTATTACCACTACTCACCCAATTCTCTCCATCACCTCACCTCACCCACACTCTTCATCATGTTCCGCACCGAGCTCTCCGACATCACTACTCTCGCTGGCTTCGAGTACCTCATGGACAAGTTGAGCTTGGCCAAGCAGGCGCAGGACAAGCTGGTACGTCCGTCGCCTGCGGACACTTTCATTTCAGTATTGACCGACCCTTTCATCTAGGACTTCTACGCTGTTCCCAACACACTAATCGAAAATACTTTGACTGTGAATGCCGCCTGCCCCATATCCGAGGCCTGGGCTTCGGCAGCAAAGGACGACGAAGTGTTCGTTCCGCCGACGCGTCGCTACGTTCCTGCGTCAGGAGCCATCGGGGCGCAGGCGCCGAAGAAACCCAATCAGTCCAGTACCGCGTGCCTTCTGAACATCCTCCACTATGGCACTCCAACCTCGCCGGAGCAATACTTCAGCTCGACGGTCGCTTCGCCGAGCTACACGCCTCGCATTTCCAGTCCCGATGTATGCTCTGGCTCTGGCTCTGGGACCGTCAGCCCCGCAGATTCGGAGGCGTCGGTCTACTCGCAGGATGACTCGGATGAGTCCGTTGTGACCCCCGACGAATCCGTTCGCCCGGTGTTCGACTTCAGAATCACAAATAAGCCCGGCCCCTTGGGTTTCTCGATCCCTCAGACGTATAATGTTGTATCCTAAGACAGTCTCTGGGTCTGCGTATTATTCCATGCTGCTGGACAGCTGTCGGTGTCATCCTACCAGTACAATTACGTTCCATGGCCATGGCCTGCGTATTCCTGGAATTATTCGTTAGAATTTTCATTGCCTTACTGTTACTCAGGTGTGGTTAATACAAAATCAGGTTTGAATTCATTCAGATACAGTAGCGAGAACTGCGTTGTTTCTCGAAGACACCGGATTAGAAGTCCGATTGTCACGCGTCTCCACGACCTGCGCGGGTTGCATCGTCCGCTGTTTCCTGTCCTCCCGCGTGCGATCACTGCACCAGGATTGAACTACAGTATTATGCCCCGGATAACATCTGCGTCACTCGGCGCGCGCATGGGTGCCCGGAACGTCTTGCCAGTGGCACGGAAGCCCTGGCCGCTTCCCAGTGTGGATCTCTGTTGCACCTCGGATGCTGTCTGCATACAAAACGTTCCAGCGGTGCCTAGCTAACAGCAGAACTCGCCGACTGTGTCCGCATCGGAGAGTAGCCATATCGATTTGGTGCGGCCCACACTTGACCATGACGCGTCCTCGCGATATTGTGCCCCTCGTCGCGACCACCGTCGCCGCCCTGCTGCTGTCGACGTATCTCTACAAGCGCACCCGTCGCCTGCGCCCGCCACCTGGCCCGCATTGTCGCCCGTTCTTCGAACACGCCGCCGACGAGTCTCATATGCTGATGTCTGCGAGTGGACTATTTGCCGCTCGAACGGACACAGTACGTCCTTCCCGTCTGCGGCGACTAGTGGCTGAAGCTCGTACCTTTTCCAGGTTTCAGCCGCTATGACGACGTTCTTCCTTGTCATGACTCTTTATCCCGAGATCCAAAGCGCGCTCAACGGGAGGTCGATTACGTGACAAGCTGCGAACGGCTCCCGACTCGTCGCGATGTTGACCATTTCCTGTACCTGCGGCAAGTCATGCAGGAGCTTTGGCGATGGGCATCGGTTGCACCTCTCGGTAAGCGATCTCATTTTGGGTTTCCCGAGAGATCGCACCATTCGCTGCGCTGGGCGGCTTCCCAAACGGAAGTGACTGTTAGGCTACGACGGTGCTGGTACAGCATGCGTAGATCCATGTTGGACAGTCGTAAACGGCCGTCTACCGACGCATATCGGGCTCTGCACAGCATGTATATACAGAGAGAAGATAAAGGCTCTCTGAGGCTTCGTGGTCTTATCATTCGCCCCGGACATACACTCGACACTTCCAGCAGCTATGGGCTTCTTGACAGCGGTACCTTCGACGATGACGTCCCGCGTCTGGGACGCGTACGTTGCATTCGGTCAGAGCCTCCGTCCCATGACATGACCTGCCGAGGCTCATCTACTCTAGCGCGCACCCAGATTCTCTCTACCCTTCAGAACGGAATCTCTATCGGCTGCCTTGATATCCAAGAAGGTTCCGACAAGTATCACTTCGGAGACCCTGGCGGCGGCGTCGTCGCCGAATTTGAGGTGGCGCGGAAAGACTTTTGGGGACGCGTTATGCTGTCTCATGATCTTGGTTGTTCGTCTGTCTCATGGAGGAAGTCGTACGAGTTTGCTCACCTTTACTCTCAGTTGCGGACGCGTATATCACGGGTGATTTCACCACGGGCGACCTCAAGGCAATCATGAAGGTCTGCCCCAGTATCAGCTATCCCTGTTCGTAAGCTCAAAGCGCTACAGCTCTGGATTGATAACAGGGACTCACTCGCGGGTCTCTCTGGCGTAGCCAATAACATAATCACCTATGTCTCGACTCGGCTCATCCACTACTTCGGCCATTCTCTTGAGAAGAGTCTCGCTCACTGTCAGCTCGGATACGACCCGTCGAACGCTCTCTTCGCGGCGATGCTGAGCGAAGAGATGACATATTCCTCCGCTATCTGGGCTGATGACGAAGGCGGAGTGCGTGGGGATTTAGAGGGCGCTCGTCGTCCGGGAGATCTCGAGGCCGCCCAAGCGCGCAAGATCCATACTATCCTAACTCGCGCGCGCGTTGGGCCCGGAAGCAGGATTCTCGAGATTGGCTCCGGATGGGGAGCCCTGAGCATCGCGGTGCGCAGTTCTCTCCGATTTGGTGCGCGTGGTGCTTGGCGCTGATTGCGGAGATAGGCTGCGAAATTGGGATGCACCGTCGACACCGTCACGCTCTCAGTCAATCAGAAGAACCTCGCAGAGGAGCGCATCCGGAGCCTTAACTTACAGGACAAGATTCGTGTTCACCTTCTGGACTACCGCAGCTTGCCGCCAGCGTTCGAACACGCGTTCGACGCATTTGTGAGCATCGAGATGATAGAGGCAGTCGGCTACAAGAACCTCCCGAAGTACTTCAACATCGTGGATTGGGCTCTGAAGCGCGATCGCGGTACCGCCGTTATCGTCTCGAGCACACAGCCCGAAAATCGTCATACAATGCTCCAGTACGTTGATCAAACGTTCGATCTATTCCATGGCTGATAGGTCGTGCAGGACGACAGACTACTCCCGGCAGTACCAATGGCCCAATTGCTTCATCCCAAGCGCTACGCACATGATCAGCACCGCTACACAATCCACCTCGGGTAATCTAACAATGCACAGCGCCGAGGACTTCAGCACACGTACGGCGTCTCATCGCAGACTATGTCCGTTGCTAACACTCCCCAGATTACCCGCGTACACTCAGAGAGTGGTCTAGGTAAGGAAAGACTCCATGTTCTATCTTCAGTCTAACAAGCCACAGGCGCATGCAGGAGAACTGGGCCGCGAAGATTGCTCCAGCTTTGGCGATCGAGCGCCCGGACGTCATGGACCTCGAGGCGTACAAGCGTTCATGGCTTTTCATGTTCGATTATGCGGAAAGTGGCTACGTCAAGGCATA
Source organism: Exidia glandulosa HHB12029 (assembly GCA_001632375.1). Lineage (NCBI taxonomy): Eukaryota > Fungi > Basidiomycota > Agaricomycetes > Auriculariales > Exidiaceae > Exidia > Exidia glandulosa. The sequence continues at coordinate 401,997 of KV425887.1, read as the reverse complement.
CACGACGTTGCATATGTTCACTTTCGTCCGCCCCGTGAGTCTCACCCCACTTCGTTTCATACCGAAATCAGATTCTGACGCCAGCAGGAAAATGTCTTGCAAGCGTGCGACTGAACCCAAAGCGATCCCAAAATTACCTAGATGTGCATAGATGCGTATGAAATTACCACACGGTTTTATAGAGAATCTCGCAGCGCCGACGAGGTCGGGACACCTCTTCAGCCCGCTTTTCAGGGTGACTCAGAAGTGTGAAGTTGTCTTAGTGTTGCAGTCGTCCGAAGCCCTTCCTCTGCAGCATTGGGCCCCGATCCGGCTTCGAGAAGCTGCTGCATGCAAAGTATATGACTGTGCTGTCGGCTCTGTTTTTACGATCCGATTCCGACGAGAAGCGGCTCTGGGTGAAGTGCGTACTGCAAGGGACATGCGAAATTGTGTGCATGGGCGTCGCGAGTTCTCCAGCGTAGTACATCGTTGCCATTCCGTTCAGGACTCCAGGCAAATCGGACGGAAGCAAGATATACTCACATCTGGCGAGATGCTATGCCCATGCAAGCGGAAAGATTGAGCAAAAACGGGGAATGCAGTCAGAATCAACAGGACACATCGAGCGCGCAATGATTGTCAAGTTGTTAGGGCAGCATGCGGCTTTAGCACCAGAATCTGTTCTTGGAATGAAAGCAGTTAAGTATCCCGAGTCGCCTGAGAGGCATCCAAAAATCGTGGGTAGTGTTGACCGCGACGAGAAAGGGATCCCAAAGCCGGCAGTGATGGAATACATCAAGTAATGGACGACTGTGCCTCGCGCGACCGGTGGCGATGGTGAGAGAACGTGGACAAGGGGCGTTCAGCTGAGTTCAATCTAAGGCATGCGCCTTGTCTCCGCCCTTTCACGATTGTCCTCATGGATCCGGTCACGCCGCTTATACAGCTCGCTGGACGCTCCAGATGACATAGAATCTGGCTCTGCAGAGTCAGAGCGCAGTCGATGGATTCTACGAGCGTTTGTGACTGTGTTCGCGGTCGCAATACCAGTCACGTTCCTCTACGACGTGAAGGATACGCCGCTCATCGACGTTCGCACGCTGCCAAATATTCCTTCGGTATATCGCTACGAGAGCCTGTTACCTCAACATGATACGCACCTGGCACCGCAGACGCGGTATGTCCGTTTCATGGCACAACATCATTGGGGTGAGTCTACCTGGACTGATAAAGTTGGGTTTCTTACCTCGGAATCTCTCGCAGGGGCTGGATATAATAATCTATGGGAAGAGTTCATTCTATTGCACGAGATATCCCTGCGCGCGAACCGCTCATATGTATTCATCCCGCTCGTACGTGTCACTCACTACTCCTGACCGCTGACGATTGACGTACTATCAGGTATTTGCAGACCAGACGGTCTGGCCTATGAACACCTTCATGTCTGGTCCAACCGCGGGTGGTCCATGGCCCGCAGGAGTCGACGCGCCTCGCGCCATTAGCAGCTCATGGTGGGAGACTGCCTGTCCACCAAGCCGCCGACGGAGCATCGACGCCAGCCAGCTCTGGAATCAGATCGGACTCGACGAAGACTCGGACGGCGAAACCATCGTCTCCAAGTGGGCAGCCTACCTCAAGGACCTGCCGGACCCCTGCGTGCAAGTCGACGGCCGCAATTTCTTCTCGATCGATTTCTGGTTCGGCCGTCCTCAGCGCACGATTGCTGTCTGGCCTACGCTACACAAGTCGCCCATTATGACGCATCATGCGTGGTCGAAGGCTGTCTACAGCGCCGTATCCCGAAACTTGCCGCTGCTCACGGCGGGGAAGATGTCGCGCGAGAACGAACGGTTCTCACACATCGTCGAGGGCGACGTCGCGCCTGTACCGGCGCCGCTACACGAGTACAAGGAGATGAGCAACGTACTGGCGCTGCACATCCGCCGCGGAGACTACGAGGGTCACTGCTGGATCCTCGCTCAGTCGAGTGTGCCGTACGCCTCGTGGAATGTTCTGCTCGGTCTACCCGACGTGTACAAACCGGACCCGAACGACAAGATGGCGATGATCCCGCACTGTCTTCCCACGCCGCAGCAGGTCGCGTCGCGCGTGCAGGAGGTGACGAAGACGGCCAACTTGAAGACCAAGTTGGAGACAATCTATCTTATGACGAACGCGAACGAGGTCTATCTGGAGGAGTTGCGCGTAGAGCTGAAGAAGGTCGGGCATGACAAGGTGATCATACAGAGCGACCTGGAGCTGCGGGATATGGAAAAGGCTGCCAACATGATCGTCGACATGGAAATCGGAACTCGAGCCGCGGTGTTTATCGGGAACGGGGTGAGTACAATTCGTGCGCGACGAGGGTATTGACTGATGTTATGTCAGTTTTCTACTCTGACCTCTACTGTTGTTGCATTACGCACGATGCGCGGCGCATCGCTAAATACCAGTCGGTTTTGGTGACGTTCCGGCAGGACACTGGCAGGACGCATGTATTCTACTACATTGCGGGTACGTAATGGCAATATCTAATGACCCGCACTACACGCCCGTGATTCAATTCACATGAATGAACGAACTGGAGCGGACGCGGGGAGCTGAGCGCTGAGCGCTGAGCGCTGACCCGTCGCGTTCGAAACCGGCGCTCGTTGTGTAACAAACCGACCTCAAGTCGCACGTACCCTGATCGAGTGTGGTCGGAATCAAGATTGTGGGATTCATAAAAGGCGCACTTACCCTGGTCTAGTAGGGCATCCAATCACACATCCAACACTCTCTTCCACATCTTCCACTCTACACTCTACATCCACACGATGATGCGCACCGAGTTCTCCGATATTACTACTCTTGCTGGACTCGAGTTTCTCATGGCCAAGCTGAGCGTGGCCAAGGAGGCGCAGAACAAGCTGGTGCGCCCATTTCTCTTGCTGCCTTTCTTTCATTTCAATTGAAACTGACCTTGTCTTGCTCTTACAGGACTTTGAAGCTATCCCAAATACGCTTGTCGAGAACTTGAAGCCCGAGCCCGTGCGCCTCATGTCCGACGCCTGGGCCGCGGCGTCAAAGGACGACGAAGTATTTGTCCCGCCAACGCGTCGTTACGTCCCGGCTTCAGGTGCCATCGGCGCGCCGAAGCCGAAGTCGAAGGATGCCGACAAGACCAGCGACAGTGACAGTACTTCCCGCCTCTTGAACATCCTCCACTACGGCACTCCCCACTCTCCGGAGCAGTACTTCAGCTCGACGGTAGTATCGCCGAGCTGTACTCCGCGCTCTGGCACTCTTAGTCCTGCGTCTGAGTCCTCGGACGACTCAGAGTTTGTTGTGACGCCGGACGATTCGCTGCGTACGACGTTCAACTTTACGAACTTCAAAATCACAGACAAGCCCGGCCCGTTAGGGTTCTCGATCGCGCCTGCGCGCGCTTCGAGTATTATCGTCGCTTCCTGAAGACCCATTTCCATGAAGCCTCACTTTCGTAGCTTTCTACGTATCCGAGTCCTGATGCTGCAGGACAGCCGCTCGGAGGCGTCGAGAAATGAGCATACAGTGAATGTAGTTTCAATTTACTAGATCTTGTATTCATATCCGCATTTATTCCCAAAGAAATATTGACCCTTTTCGCCTTTCGCCCATGACACTGGAGTGTGATGACAGTCTGATTTCCATCAGCGAGACGTGTTTGTTCAGAAGCACATCAATTCGAAGTCCGATCTCGGCTTGACTTCCCACTTTCCGCGTCACGGTCTGCAGTGCGACTGTCCGCTGTTGCTGTCTATACGCCTCTGTCATATTGCACGTTGTACAGGGCACAGTTTAATGGTGCGTGCGCGTCTGACCTGCCGCCTGCCTCAGACTCGTCGTTCTGACTCATTGTGGCCAGGAAATATAGGAGTCCATGGGTCCGCGAAGGGAATCTGCACCCGCCATCTCTACCACCGCTTGGGCGCCTTCAGCACGCTGCATGGCCCTCACATCTTCTACATGAGTCTGCGCTCGTCGAAGTGGACCGTGAACCCTTCATCAACGTTGCTACAATCCGTTCACTCGCCGCCGCCGTTGCTGGACAACACCGACCCCCTACACGACAGCAACAAGCTCAATACTCTGCTCCATTATCAATATCTATTCAATTCGCTCGATATTCTTCTGGACACGAGGCGCGGAGCTTCGTCTGTCGAGATTGCTCCAAGGCGTACAAGCGGAAAGAGGACCGCGACCGTCATACGCGGAGTCACGGCCAGGTCGTTTACTGCGAAGTCTGCCATATCGGTTTCAGCGGTGCTCGCACGGACGCGCTTCGACGCCATCAGCGCGAGAGTATGAAGTGCCTCGAGATCCAGTCCAGCATGACCGAGGAGGAGCTTCGAGGGTTGGGATTCGCCCAGAGATAGTGAACCTTGTATTGCTCTAATGATGGTATATAAGCTCTTTGCAGACGGCATTTCTATTGACCCCGAGCGATATTGTCGTGATCATGGGGGCTGTGTTCTGGGTTCGCGCGCGCCAAGACCGGGTGCATTGCCCTTCATCTTGGTTCTTTCCGTTCCGTCTGTTTCTCGGGACTCGCGTTTCTCTCTCTAATCTATACCTGCGCGTTATTTTTTCTGCTCGCAGGATGTTCACTTCTCTTCGCGCGTTTGTGCTCTGCGTCGCCGCTCTCTCGTCCTCCACGTTGGCCGCACCTTGGCCCACCCACGTCCAGCACTCCACCCACCGCACTCGCTCTCTTCCCAACGGCGCAAAGGTCCAGCTCTATCACCCAAAGTCCAGCTTCGAGGCGCGTCCATTGCTGCGTTCTGCGACGATTGCTGATAGCGCGCACAGATCTATGAAACCGGCGTCGACAACCCGCTGAGCAAGCGCAGCGACCCGGTGCACTTCACAGACGCTGGCCTCGCGTTCCTGCGCTCCAAGCTCGGCGAGAGCGACGACTTCATGTCGATTCGCAGCTCGTATGCCGGCCCGCACTCGTCGCATGTCTACGTTAAGCAGCGCGTCAACGGCATTCCCGTCGCCAACGCCGTCGCCAACGTTGCGCTCAACTCCAAAGGCGACGTCGTCTCGTTCGCCTCCAACTTCATCAAGGTCTCCGGCTTCGCGGCGCCGAGCACCAAGGCCAAGATCACCGCGGACGCAGCCATCGACCATGCCGCCAAGGCGCTCGGCGGCAGACACACTGGGCGCGCGCCTGAACTCGAGTTTCTCGCCACTGAGGACGGCACGCTCGCCCTCACGCACGCCGTGCGTCTCGAGATCGACGGCAGCAAACACATGGTCGAGGCGTACATCGATGCGCGCACAGGCGAAGTCCGCGGTCTCGTCGACTTCACGAACGACCTCCACATGCGCGTCGTACCCGTCACCAAGTCCGACCCTACCGTCGCGTACGAGCTCCTCAAGGACCCCGAGGACAAGAAGGCGTCCCCGCGTGGCTGGGGAGCTGCCGAGGACCGCGATTGGCACGCGACAGTCGGCAACAACGCCATCGCGTTCAAGGGCAACGTCACCACGTTCAGCATCGAGCAGATCATCGAGACTGCTGCCAAGGAGTCCGCTCCGGGCGTCTTTGACTACAAGTTTGACCTTGCAAGTGACCCGTCTTCCACCAACAACCTGAACGCCGCGAGGGTGAACGCGTGGTAAGTAGTTTTTCTGTGCCAGATCGGACAGCATAGTAAACTCTGCTCAGGTATGTTGCCAACATGGCCCACGACATCCTGTACCGTTACGGCTTCACCGAGGAGGCGTTCAACTTCCAGAACAACAACTTCGGCAAGGGCGGAAACGAGACCGATGTCGTCTTCATCAGCGTGCAAGACGCGTCCGACAAGTTCGTCCTGAACATCTGCCGTTCTTTCTGTCGTTGACACATCATGTCTACAGCAACAACGCCAACTTTGCGACGTGCGTGGAATATGCTCCTATCGTGTGTTTCATACTGATGGCCTTTGACAGGCTGCCCGATGGCGAGCCTGGTATCATGAGGATGTACCTTTGGTCCGACTTCCAGGTTTGTCGTCCATTTCCACGCATTACTACGATTACTGACAGTCCGGCCACCACCTTAGCCTATGCGTGACGGCGACATGTCGAACCAGATCATCCTTCACGAGTACACCCACGGAATGACGAACCGCATGACTGGCGGTGGAACTGCCGTCTGCCTGCAGGTCAGTCATAACGTATCATCAAATAGTTAGGTCTGCACCTTTGCTTAACAACTGTCTCTGCATAGACGACAGAAGCCCAAGGTCTCGGCGAAGGTTGGTCCGACGCCTTCGCAGAATGGGTCGCACAGACAGCGAACAGCGGCTACGTGCACGACTTCACCATCGGCGGCTACGTCACGGGCGACAACACCGCGGGTATCCGCTCGCACCCGTACTCTACCAACCGCGGCGTGAACCCGTTGACGTATGCGAATGTCAAGGACAGCGAGGAGGTACATAATATCGGCGAGATATGGGGTCAGGCCCTGCATGTTGTGCATGCCGCGCTCGTGCAGACTCTTGGTGGTGCAAAGGACGCACTTACGAACCCGGACGCGGAGAATGGGCATACGGCGTTCCTTCATCTCATGATCGACGCGCTCGCGCTCCAGCCGTGCAACCCGAGCTTTACTGATGCCCGTCTTGCGTGGATCCAGGTGTGCCCAATCGTACCCATCTCAGAATGTCAAGTCCTAACCCACCGCTTCCATCGCAGGCCGACCAGAACCGGTACAACGGCAAGAACAAATGCAACCTGTGGCTCGCGTTTGCGTACATGGGCCTCGGCGTCGGCGCGGAAGACTACACCAACAGCCACAAGGTCCCCGAGGGCTGCCCGCTCAAGTACACCAAACCCGCGGCGACGGCTTAGTGGTTTATTTTTTATTTGCGAAGACTCGCTCTTTATTGTTTATGTATCCGTCTTTCCCAATCGTTTGGCTTACTGGATGGAATTTGTTGTTCGTCAAGTTCGCGCACGGGATCAGGGAGCACATAAAACAACAGATTCTCCCGGCCACTGGCTTGTCTCGTACAGTGCCACTGCTTTGAGTTGCTTCCTTCAACCCGACCCCCGCCTGTCATTGCACTTCACTCTCGAGCTCAAACTCGGGTTGCTTCTCAACGCTGGAGCCTAGAAGGGCGTGACGAACTTACATAGCTCGAGGTGATACGTCGTTGGGGCTGCCAGCTGAGTGTACGCGAAGTTGATGAACGGGAGGATCGGTATCCCCAATATCTGCAGCACCGTGATGTTAAGCGTGAGTTGTACGTCGAGCTACAACATCCATCAGCACATTAGCCTCTAGCGCAAAGCTTTAAAGTGCGAGTTCACTCACCGCCGCAGAGGGTATGACGAACAGAAGCGGCAGCACTCCCTGAGTCAGATCGACGGGTTGTATCACGGTCGTCGCTGTGCCTCCCGATGCCGGAATGGTGAAGTTCGAGTTATCGAAGGACTGAGCAAAAGTTATGAGCGTCTGCCCGTTGAGTCCTGCCTGCAATGAAGGGCGAGCTGTTTAACACGACGACACTGCGGGGGATGGGGACGCACCGTTCCCCGGAGACCTGTGATCTGCATTGGTAGCGGAAGGTTGTTTTTCACTGTAATTTGCCGACTTGAGCACTATCGACGAAGGGTTGCATTCTACGCACTGAGAATCGTCATACTGAGAATCGATGCATATAATCATCAGTCGTACTGCACTGTGCCGTGCGATGGCGGGCTGAGGTAACTCACGAGACTTGATTCGTAACAAGCGCCTCAACGGGGATAGGTATATCTAAGTCCTGCACGAGGTCGACGATCTCTGCTCCATCCGGGAGGCCGGGGAGGCCCTGGCCGAGTGCAACGGAGAAACCCCACGCGAGCACGACCAACATCAGCAGCGCGAGATGCATATTGAACGAAAGACGAGCGACGGGTGTAGCTGTGACGAATACGGAGGCATACGCCCTCATACCTATAAGTACTGCCCAAACGCAAAGTTCGAGACCCGCAAAAGCATTGACCCGAAGAGCGAAGAAGGCGAGGCCTATTTCCCTGAGGGAGCATGCAGCCAATGCTCTACGTGTTCCTCGATGTCAAGGCGTCGGGTGCATTCGAATTCGCTAGCGAGGCCAGCCACTGACTGAGCCACTCAGGTACCGCGGCTCGAGAAGAATAACGGCATATCCGCGGCAAGAAAAACAGTATTCGATCGATTTTCTACTGTCTCATACAGTACAACTGCTCGCTTCCTTTCAACTTGACTCCCCCCTGTCATTGCAGTCTCGAGCTCAAACTCGGGGTGCATCTCAACGCTGGAGCCTAGACGGGCGCGACGAACTTACATAACTCGAGGTGATAGGTCGCCGGGGCGGCGAACTGGATGTACGGGAAGTTGGGGACCGCGAGGATGTTTATTCCCAATACCTGCAGCACCGTGATGTTAAGCGTGAGCTGTACATCGAGCTACAACTTCCATCAGCACAGTGTCCGCTTTAGCGACAAAGCTTTGTGAATTCACTTACCGCCGCAGAGGGTATGACGAGCAGAAGCGGCACCACTCCTTGAGTCAGATTGACGGGTTGTACTATGGGCGTCATTGCTGTGTCTCCCAAAGCCGGAATGGTGAAGTTCAGGTTATCGAAGGACTGAGCAAAAGTTGCGAGAGTTTGCCCGTTGAGTCCTGCCTGTGCAATGGAGAGCGAGCTGTTTAACCCGACAACACTGCGGGGGTGAGGACGGCGGACGGCGGACGCACCGTTCCCCGGAGACCTGTGATCTGCATTGGTACCGGAAGGTCGTTTTTCACTGTCAGATCGCCAGCGTGAGCGCCGTCGACGAAGGGCTGCGTTCAACGCACTGAGGACTGTTATACTGCAAATCGAAGCATGGAATCATCAGTCGTACTGTCCTGCGTGGTGCGATAACGGGTTGAAGAAACTCACGAGACTTGATTTGTGACCGGTGCCTCAACCGGGATAGACATATCGACATTCTGTACGAGCGTGACGAGGAGACCCAGCTGGCGTATGATATCTGCTGCACTCGGTGGGCTACCGGGGAGACCTGGGAGGCCCTGGCCGAGCGCGACTGAGAAACTACAGGCAAGTGTGACCAACGTCAGCAGCGCGAGATCCATGTTGAACGAGAGACGAGCGACAGATTTAGCCGTGACGGATACTGAGGCAGACACTCTCATACATATACTCCCCAGGCGCAAAGTTCGAGACCCGCAGAAACATTGACCCGAAGAGCGGAGAAGGCGAGGTCTATTTCCCTGAGGGAGGACGCGGCCAATGCTCTGCGAGTTCCTCGATGTCATGGCGTCGGGTGCATTCGAATTCGCCAGCGAGGCCAGCCACTGACTGAGCCACTCAGGTACCGCGGCTCGAGAAGAGTAACGGCATATACGCGGCCAAAAACAATATTTGACACATTCTCCATGTCTCGTACAGTGCAAGTACTCGTTTCTTTTCCACTTGACCCCCGCCCCCTGGTCATTACAGTCTCGAGCTCAAACGCGGGTTGCATCTCAACGCGGGAGCCTAGACGGGCGCGACGAACTTACATAACTCGAGGTGATAGGTCGTCGGGGCTGCCAGCTGCATGTACGGGAAGTTGCAGAACGGGAGGATCGGTATTCCCAATATCTGCAGCACTGTGATGTTAAGCGCGAGCTGTACGTCGAGCTACAGCTTTCATTAGCACACTGTCCCATCTAGGGCTAAAGCTTTGCAAGTTCACTCCCCGCCGCAGAGGGTATGGCGAGCAGAAGCGGCAGCACTCCCTGATTCAGAGTAACGGGCTGTATTATCGGTGTCGTTGCTGTGCCTCCCAAAGCCGGGATCGTGAAGTTATCAAGTTGCTGAGCAAAAGTTGCGAGCGTTTGGCCGTTGAGTCCTGCCTACAGAGAAAAGCAGTTATACCCCGGAACACTCAGGCTGCGACACGGTGGGGATAGCCCTGGAGGCCGGCGGACGCACTGTTCCCTGGAGACCTGTGATCTGCATCGGGAGCGGAAGGCCGTTCTTCACTGTCAGATTGTCCGTTTGAGCGCTGCCAAGCCACTGCTGAATTATACACACTGAGGATCGTCATACTGCGAATTTAAGCATGGGATCATCAGTCACACTGTCCTGTATTGTGCGATGACGGGTTGAGGCAACTCACGAGACCTGATTCGTGGTCAGTGCCACAACAGGGATAGGCATGTCGATAATCTGCACGAGGTCGTCGCTGAGAAGCAGATCGCGCCCAATCTCTACTGCACTCGGTTGGCTGCCGGGGAGGCCCTGGCCGAGTACAACTGAGAAACCCCACGCAAGTACGATCAGCAGGGCGAGGCGCATGTTGAACGAGAGACGAGCGACAGGTTAAGCCAAGGTTAAGCCGTGACGGATACAAAGACATATACTCTCATACATATACTACCCAGACGCAGTATTCGAGACCCGCACAAACATTGACCCGAAGAGCGGAGAAAGCGAGGTCCACTTCCCTGAGCGAGGACGCGGCCAATGCTCTGCGCGTTCCTCGATGTCAAGGCGTCGGGTGCATTCGAATTCGCCAGCGGCCAGCCACTAACTGAGCCACTCAAGTGCCGCGGCTCGAGAAGACAAAACCTATATACATCCTAACCGTGACATGCCCGAGTGAGGGAACGCTTCCCTTCATGGGACGCCGTAGAGTCGCGCTTCCGCATTGCCGTCCCGATGCCGTACACAATGAGCCATCGTGGAAACACGGGTCGCAATATTGAAAGTTAAGGAACGGCGCTCTGAGATGTGAGCTACGAGGCCGAGGACTGTCAATGAGTCCATGTAAATGCATTGCAGATGACCATTGCGTCGACTGAGCATTGAATGACTCATCGATCTGCCGCTTTCTACTCTCAGGAGCTTTCTCTCGATGTAGGTGCAAGTATTGTATATCGTCCAGGATGAAAGAGATCTCGGTGCTAAATCTACATGTCCGATAATATGCGCGAGGATGAAAAGATATCCGGATACAGTCCTTAGCTGTTCTCAAATAAGATGAACAAAGATCGGAATTAAATAGGATGAGTAATGCTCAAAAGCAAGAGGAAGTCGACACGGTGTAGATGTCGAAGCGTGAGAACTCGCCGTCCGAGTCGGGAGTGGGACTGGAGCGCACGGAGTGGCTGGGAGTCGCAACAGTCGAGTCGAAGTACTCCGAGCCCTCTTGAGGATTAGGACTGCCCTCAATGGAGGTAGTGGGTGTGAACAGGGGCGTAGAATCGACGGACTCGGGTTCTGCGGCCGTGCAAGCCTGTAGCGGAGGAGTGGACGCCTCGAAGTGCGCGTACCACTCGCGGCGGTCGTTGTCTTTGCCGTAATTAATAGGAGAGATCTAGGGGGCAACTGTAAGTCAAATTCTCCAGTAAATGTCACCAAAGACACGTACCTCGCACTCCTGCGCCTCCTGGGCGCGAAGAAGCTGCTCCATAAAATACGCCATGCCAGCAACGGTCGTAAGGTCGGAAAATTGGCAGCGAGTAGTCATGATGATAGTGGTAGAGTAGAGGTTGTGCGAGGGAAGAGTGAGCTGTGAGATGATCTGGATGAGGCTAGCTCGGTAGAGACGATGAGCTGCAACAGTCCTCTGCTCGCGACTCTTATGCAAGACACGCATTACGACGCAGGCCGCCACTGGCCAGAAACGGAATGCGAATCCGTCGATCCTTGCCTCCTTTCAGGAGTCCGAGCGTCCGTTCCGTCGCCCGATCAACTGTTTGTTCCGTCCGCGGCGAAATCAAACTCCGTATGACCATTATGTACGGCATTTTCTTCAAAAAGCTTGCCTTTTCCAGAAGTCTTGACAGTAACCCCTCTGCTACAAGTGAAAAAGTTTTGTGCTACAGTTCCTTTTTGATTGGCATTGCGACTAATGACGTAGTAAGGGAGAGGGAGAGAGAAACAGACCGCTCATCTAATACACCGGCGACAGATGCATGCACACGTTTCGTGGGGGGTTGGAATGGAAATGACGATGGAGGAAACAATGCGAGGTTGACACTGTGTGTGCGATGGACAGAAAAAAAACGCAGAAGACGAGAGGATGAGGACGGTAATAAAGACACAGACAGGACAAAGCGACGAAAAGAAAAGAGAAAGTTTGAGGGATGATGATGATGATGGTACATGACTATGAGGTTGGGACGGGGAGCCGCGTTGTGGGCTCTTCGTGACACCCGACAAATCGAAAATCCTCCTCCATTGGGCTATGGCGAGACGAGCGTCGGGCTCAGCAGTACATCCCCGCCGCCGCTGCCGGCGACGTCGTCCACCCAACCCGGCACCCACTCGTCGCCCCATCCGCCACTCCCGCACAAGAACCGCGAGCGCATGACATCTTCGAACGACGGGCGGTCCTTCGGGTCGAGCTGCAAGCACGCGCGCACGAGCGCCGCCGCGTCCCCCAACGCGCCTCCGCCGTCCGGCTCCAGCCCCTCAAACGCGCGTTCCGAACCGCTCGTCTCGTCGCGCGACAGACATCGCGCGTCCAACGCGCGTCCTGCCTTCGTCGTAGTTGTCGACCGCGGCGGCGGGCCGTCGAGGAACGCAGCGAGGGGGTCTGATCCAGACGCGTCCTGGCCGTCCGCATCAGCCCCTGGCGCGGGGAAGATTGATGGAGGGCCGAGGCCCCAGTGCGCCTCTGCCTTCGACGCGAACGGGCACTCGCCCACGAGCAGGACGAACGCGACGACGCCAAACGCCCATATGTCCTGCTCCTTGCCCATATATCGTGCGCCTTCCAGAATTTCCGGGGCGGCGTAATCGAGCCTAGGTGTGAGGATGTGGGGGTCAATTACAAAGCGAGCGCCACTTTTGTGGCGCGGACGTACGTTCCGTTGAAGGTGTCCCAGCCTGCGCGTCGTACAACGCCGGAGGAACCGAAGTCGATGAGGACGCAGACGCCGTCCGGTTCACCGAGGACGACGTTCTCGTCCTTGATGTCGCGGTGGACGATGCCCTTGGCATGGAGAAACGCCATGGCGTCGGCGAGCTGGCCGAGGTAGCTCCGCACGAGAGACGGCGGGAGACCCTGCGGGTAGCGCTCGACGAGGTCGAAAAGGTCGCCAGGTGCATCCTTTGTCGGTAGAGGTACAGATGGGCGAGCATTAGGCATCATGAGGTAGTAGAAGTGCGCATCCTCCCAGAAGTCGATCAGCTTGCAAATGCCAGGGTGACCGAGCACGACGTCGCCAGATATACGAGGCGGCGGGTCTACACCGGTCACGAAGGAGCGCAGTGGGTCCCACGGCCGGCGCGGGCAGGGCAGCGTGTAGGGCGTGTTGGATATGGCGGACATGACATAGATCTCTATAGGGATCGTGCCCAACCGCGGGTGCTTCTTCCAGCAGTCGGCGAGGATGCGCGACTTGACGACCTGTTTGAGGATGAGCGGTTCGCCGAGCGAGCCATCTGGCAGCCGCTCGCGCGCGCGCTTGACAACGCCGTACGCGCCACGGCCCGCCTCGCCGTCGATGACGAAATCGTCGATGGAGCGTCCGCCGCGGAAGGTGTCGCCCGTGCTGCTGGTGCTGCTGCCGCTGCCGTCTGTGCTCTTGGGCGGCGCGGTGGAGACGATGCTGAGCGCGGAGCTGTTGGAGCCGAAGCGGTTGAGGCGCGGCGAGAGCAGCGTTTGGGGGACCTGCGGCGGCGGGCTGGGCGGCGGCTGGAACGAGATCATGGAGAGCCTGCCCGCGACGAGCGAGATGCGCTTCTGGGAGTCGCGTCTGCGCGGGCGCGGGCTGGATGGGCGCGAGCCCCGTTGGGACGGCGGATGCGACGGCTGGTCGTCTGCGCCGTCCGCCGACGACGGGAACGGCACGGGCTCGTCGTGCAGCGCGGGCGGGGAGTCTGTGAGGGGCTCAATTTTTGCGGGCTCGTCCGCCTCTGTGGGCGGCGGGGTGACGACGGGCGGCGTTGCGGATTGCGGGCGCGGGGAGAGCACCGAGCCAGAGTAGCCCAGGCTCCAGCTCGGACTAGTCACTTCCTGCACCGACACGGGCTCGGGCGACTCCTCGCGCGGCGTCTCCCTGTCGTTCCATTTCCAGTCGAACCCGCGCCCGACGGCGCTGATTCCGTACGTGAGGCTCACGGGGCGCGGCGCGGCGGTCGCCATCTTGACGACGCCCTCGTCGTCGGCCATCGCGCGGGCTGGCGGCGGCACCGGCGAGTCTGTGAGCTCCGAGTCGCGCCGGCGTGCATGGTGGTCCGGCGAGGGGCAGGGCGAGGAGAGGGACGGCGGCGAGGAGATGGAGCGCGAGTGGGTGTGGCTCTCCGGCGTGAAGGTCGCGAAGAGCAGCGAGTTGGCGTGCTGGTTGTGGCGATCTGGGCTCAGGTTGAGGTGCCAGTCGACGCTCACGCCGCTGTCCGTCGTCCCAGTCGACATCGAGCGCGCCGTGCAAAAGCAAAAGCGGAGACGCGGCACAAGAGCCGAAGTCACGAACCCCCTTACCCGCCAAGCTAGCCCTTTATACTTGATCGCAATCCCATCTCACCTCAATCTCATCAGACGGATCCCTTGCCACAGGAATATCCTTCCGCACAGTCTCAGTCTCAGCCTGCAGTGCTTCCTCGTGCAGAAGTCTCTGTCATTCCTCACTTGGATCTCCCGCGCGTGCTTCCCCCGCATTGTTACAGGCACACAACATCTCTCTCTTCTAGTCGCAGTCACAGTCTATTCCTCCTCAACTGCTCTCCCCGTTCTCAGATACCCGCTGGAGACCCGGCAGGTATGCCGAGCCCTCGGCCCGCCGTTCCACACTGCCCCGGCGTCAGCGCAAGGGTCACTCCGTCAGCGTTCTGCGCGCTGATAGGCCTCGTACAGCTCCCATGCAGTTGCAGTTCCCGCACAAAGTCGGGCAGTGCCACCTGCAGATCCGTGTCACGATCGGCGCGGGAAATAAACAAGGGGGCATTGCAGCCTCAAAGGAATACTATGAATGAAGTACTCTACACGAGATCAACGTTCAACAGGTGGGTCAACGAGGAACTTCGGCGTCGACGAACACCGTAAAGTCGTTTTTGAACTTCTTCGCCCCAACATTGACACCCAGACCGGAATATGCAAACGCCAGCCACAGGTTGCACGTGTATTTCCCTGTGAACATGCATATGAGCTGGTCAGGTTGGATCCATGCGATGTGCGCAGTAGTATCGCGATCGTCCGGGTCATCGTCGGCGCGGAAATGAGGAAATGCATGAACACCGAATGTCCGTTCTCCTTCTCCGGGTGCGTGAACACGTCGTCCGAGGAAGGTGTGCTACTAGTACCTAAGGATTTGACCAGAGCGATATGCATGACCGTCGTGTAGAGCTCGTGTCATAAATCTCGCCGATATCATGTACCTTTTACTACAGGTGAGCGGGGTCGTCCGGATGAACTGGACTTCGAAGCATGCCTTGAACGTCTGCGGATTTACTGTGCGGTCAGCGGAATATGGACACGTGGTCCCGACTTTCCCGTCGGCGAGCGCGTAGTACTCGAATTTGGGGTCAACTTCGCCTACTGCCTCCGCGGCAGACAGTCTCGGCGTTACGGACGTGCCGAGTTTCACAAAGCTCGAGCTGGAAGACACGACATTGCCATATGGACCCATGGTAACCGCTACGAACGTGTTGGCGCAGGCTACTGCCATACCATTCTATCCCCGACGTATGGTCAGAACGCCTGAGTAGAGGGAACGACTCGAAGGATGCACGTGCAACATACTGCTTCGCATAGAAGTGGGACTAAGTCGTCCATTCAAAACGACTGTGCAGAGTCGCCTCATTGCCGAAGTGGTTCTTAAATAAGTCAAGTCAGCGTCGGCGTATTTATCCTCGTCATTACCCTTTTGCGAGGAAAACTCGCTGGCGCGGTCATATATCTAATCGACTTCCGATCAGCTTGACCGCCCAAAGTCAATAAAAAAACCCACTTCAAACGTCGACTAGGGCTAATAGGACTTGACACTGTAGTCATTTGGCCCGGGGAATGAGCGAGTGCGGTGGGTCGTGTCGTGTCGAAATCGAGGAGATCCAGAGCCAGTGGCGAATGCGCTCGCAGCAAGGCGAAATTCAAGGACCGGAAGAAGATATGGCATGAAGATAAATGCGCTCAAGGTGGGAAGCGCGACCAGGGTTCGTCCGTCGGCAATTTATACAACACACATCCTGCCGTCCGTGCATAGCGGATGCAAGCCGTTAGGTCGGCAGCGGCGTTGAAATACCGGGGCCTGCGGTGCTCCGATAGAGTTGAATTGGAGAGAGTTTGTAGCCTGGAGAACTGTGCTTCAGGAAGCCAAGCCCACGGGATCCCTTTCAGTTACGGTAAAGGGGGTGGTGACGTCCAAGCTGAAATGCGTAGGGCAACCGGCGAACACTAAGCGCTTGACTTTGTCTACGGGTGACGATGAGAATCCGAGATGATGGCGATTCGTGGCCAAGAGAGGAAAGGCTGAGTCCGAATCGATGCAAACTTTGGGCTCTTCTCGGATCTCCGCGGAACCATCCGACGACGACTATACTACAAGGGCCGGATCTCAAGTGTATTACCTCATTACAGATATGAGAGCATTGTCTAGAGGCCGCTACTCATTGCGGGGTCGCGGTCACACCAGGTGCGGACGTGCGATATCCATAGGCTTGGCTCTCGTGGACTACCGTCTGGAGACCTAACTGCACGCCGTGTAGACTTGCAGCACTCACAGTCGAACTCAGTAATTCGCTCTGCGGGCGCTGTCAGTGTGGTTCAAATGTCGAGACAACGGGGCGTATGCGATTACCTTGAATCCGAGAGAGGGCGTCTGGGACGTATGTCCGAGCAAGAAATAGAGCTGTATCCTGAGCGGCTGACAAAGCTTCCTCGGGAGTCACATGGGGAAGCGCGAGATCTGCCACTACTATCCAGTTGGCCATGACATCCGCGACGCTGCAGCGATGGCCATAGAAATCGATTCATTCTGCGAATTGAGTTGAGATTAGATGCATATGCACTAGCTTGGTTACATATTGCGATTATTCATGCCAGCGTGCACGTGACATACTACGTCCGCCACCCGTCCAAGCACAGCTACCGGAGAGCGCCCAAAACACAGCTCACGGAAGAGGGTTCTCGGCGTCTGAGGGGCAAAGCGTTGTCACCGCAGCGCGTTTAGTACGTGCTATCGCCTTCGTTGTGCTTGCGACTGGACAATATTAATGCCGCATGTTATCGTACGCCAGCTAGCTACTTATAGCACCCTCCATAATCTCTCCGGATGCGCAGCAGGCTGTGCCGATAGGAGACTCGACTCTGCTAGCGATGCCTTGTGGGTGCGTGGAGGTCCAGGCGTGCCGGCGCTTCAAGTTGACCTTCGCGAGATGGCCGTACGCTCCGGATGCGGCTAGACTGGAAGTTGTTTCAGGCTGACATACGTGGGTACAGTGAGTGACGCTGAGGAGGACGTTGGCTTGTTGAGAAGATCTGAGTATCCAAGAATACTTGGAGCGTGAGTGGTACCAGCACGTGGAGATCGTCAGGAAGATCGCCGCGGCAGTGTTGACTTCTTTTCCGAAGGCGCGGCCTCCGAGGACCCGGGCAGGAATAGCTGGACTGAACTCGAGCAGCTCGAGACTGTATGAGATCCTGATGTGAGCAAGATTGTGAGGTAGGGAGCAATATTGAGAAGGACGAGCCGTTCTGTATTTAGCCGTTTGAGGGATTGAGTGCCGGTAGGCGCCGGAGAGACGTGCCGTGTTTCCTCTGTCAACGCGTCAAGGTCAGGGATTCGCGCCTCCGAATCGGTCAAGTACTCTCCAAGCCTCCTCCGGCCAACACTCGTTTGCCCTCCTTCCAGCCATGCTCCCCGCCGCCGCCGCCCTCGCCGTCCTCGCCGCCAGCGCCGCCGCGCACGCCGTTATCCCCGACGCGTCGCCAACGGTCGTCGCGCGCGCAGCAGAGAGCGTACCTGTGCACCCAGCGTCGACCAACCCGGCCGCCATCCCGCTCGAGTCCATAACCCAGGCGCACACCTCAGACCCGGCCGAGCCGTATACGACCTTCACAGCTGGCACCGTGCCCACCGCCGTCCCAGGCGCTCCCCCGCTGCCAGATCGTGCGTAGTTTGGGTCTTCCTGGGCGTCTCGCTGACCAGAACGCGCCCATCTGCAGTCAAAACGCTCAATTTCTTCGCTGCCCCCTATCCGCCGCTGGACAAGGTCCCGCCCACAGACTCGCCAGAGGTGCGGCACTGAGTCCTGCTTCGAGTCGCGCGCGCTGACACGCCATGAAAGGTCCAACAATGGATTAAGGACGTCGCCAGCTCGGGCGTCCAAATACCCACCTTCGCACCGACCGCGCCCGGCGACTGTGCAGGAAACCCATCCCTTATCAGCGACACCTCCAGATGCTGGTGGACCTGTGGCCACTGCACGCGCGACGACGATATCGTAGCGTGTCCCGACAAGTTGACCTGGGGGCTTACATTCGACGATGGCCCTGGCTTGACGAGCATGAATCTCGTGAATTACCTCGGCCAGCAGGACCTCAAGGCCACCTTCTTCATCATCGGATCGCGCGGTATCTCGCGCCCGGACATGGTACAGAGCGAGTACATCCTGGGCCATCAGATCGGTATCCACACATGGCAAGTCCTCTCCTGCTGTCGCCGCTGCTGACTGCTGACTGCAACTGGCTCACAGGTCGCATCCCCGTCTGACGAACTTGAAGAACGAGGAGATCATCGCCGAGCTTGGATGGACGAAACGCGTGCTCAAGGAAATCCTCGGCGTCACGCCCAAGTGCGTGAGAATCCTTTGTTCCCGCGGAACGCCGGATTGACGGCCCGCTTCTTCTTCTTCTTCTCAGCACTTTCCGCCCGCCGTACGGTGACATCGAGTACGTAGTAGTATGCTATCTCGCTCGACGCTCTGACGTCCCAATAGTGATCGGGTGCGCGCGATTGCGAAGGCGATGGGTCTGACGCCCGTCATGTGGACGACGACGCCGGACAAGACGAGGACGTTCGACACACAGGGTACGCACCGCTTGGTGCCTTTCTATGCAGATACTGACAGTTCTATAGACTTCGAGGTCGGCGACGGCTCGGTGTCGAGTTTCCAGGTCATCGCGAATTTCGACAGCATCTTGGACATGGCGCCTTCACTCGACACGGGCTTCATCATGCTCGAGTACGTCCTAGACGTCTATAGGGACGTTCTCAATTACTGACTCGTGCGGTTAGACACGATCTCTTTGCGCAGACGGTCGATCTTGCTGTTGGCTACACGATTCCCGACGGTTTGGCACACCAGGTGCGTCCGAGTCCAGTTGACCACGCCTTTCCTATGATCTGACTCCATCCTGAAGCCGAAGCTCGCGCTTAAATCCGTAATTGACTGCATGCACCAACCCTTGCAGAACGCGTACATCGAGACTTCAGGCAACAACGGCGGCAGCGGCGGCGGCTCAGGCGGTAACTCGACCACCGCGGCCTCGAGCAGCAAGTCCAAGACGTCTACTGGCGGCAAGACGGGCTCTACGGGCGCCGCGTCGCAGTCCGGCAACAACGGCCTTGTGCACCGACCCATCAGTATTGGCGGACTCGTGGGCGTTTCGGTCGTCACGATCTTCCTTGCGAGACAGATGCGCCGTTGAGTGACCGGTGGATTCGGAGACGACTTGCATGCATGACATGACCTTCACGAACGGACACCCTTAGACTCTGAACTCTGAACACTACTGTGCGTTGAATCGCGACGCCTCTCCCCTATCATCGTTCTCCCGCACGCACATTTTACATTTGTCACGCTATTGGCTTGGGACTCTCGTAGTCAGTACATATATTAGCATACGTTCTCTCCGTAATATCGATGTTTGTTCTCCGTGCGCACAAAACCGTCACATCTCCGACCCGCTAATACTGTATCACTTCGTACGCTCGTCGTTGTACCGACGCGTTACGGCCAAGGGCATTGTATAGTATCGGGTGTAGACAAGAAGAAGTAACTTCGCGCTCTGGCAGGGTAACGGGACGAGTCCGCGAGCGGAGAGGTGCGATGAGAGAGTTGAGGGAATCGTATTCCGGTCACGCATGTGGACGGTTTTTATCCCTGAGCATTTCTGCCGGGATTTGCCGCAGCTGTGTCTGAACTTTGCCTCCATTTGGGCTACCGGCTCAACCCGAACGGCGCGCCACTTGACTCGCGTCTTCTCCTTTATCCCCGCAATTTCAAGCTCTAATCATTCTGTGGACGCTTGTGCAGATCAGGCTCAAACCACAGTGCTTCCCTCGGTGTTGCTCACACATGCATATTCCCGCCGCGCCAACGCTCGTACACTGCTCCTCAAACTTGGAACGAGCTTCTTCCAAACTATAGTCTGCGCAGGAGACTACTGCCCCTCGGAGGTGCGCTCGGCCGTGTAGAGCACGATTAGAGCGTAGCAGTATCGGGGCTCTCTCATTGCTGTCCCTCGTAGTCCCTCGCACCGTTCCAGCCGACAGAGATCCAGAGCGTGATAGAGCGCGACAGAGCACGTCCCTCGTCGATCCTCTTTGCACGTCGTTGCCCATCGCATCCGTGATGTTCTTTCTTTTGGCCCCGTAACTCATGTGCACAATACTTCAATTTTGCTGGCACCCGCTTCCCGCTGTCGATGACGGTGCGGGTCCAATCATCTCCTGTTATCTGAGTCCCTTCTTCGTGCCCCTCGCACATGGTTGACCGTTGTATCATACTACAACGGAATGAAAGAGGGAGTTACTGGCTCGTACAACGGCAAACAGAATGTGGTAGACAGATCGCTCATATCATCAAAGTCTACCGCAACCGTGTGTTACCTAACCGTGGTACTATATACACGCGAGAGGTGGAGAATATCGACTGCGTGACCGTCATTTAGCCGCAAGCTTGCCGATGCGGCGGTTGTAGCTAGTAAATAAGAGCTTTAGACTTAGTTCATGTTAGTGTACCCGCGAGTACTAGTGCAGGATAGGTCGACCGATCACGGCTTTGGCAGCTCCGAGTCGGACTCGGCGATTTCCCGCGCCACACTCTCCTTCCTACCATTCGCGATGCCACTACAGATCCAATACCGAGACGGATCCACACTCAGCTTCGAGCGCGGTGACGCAGAAGACCTGGTCGTGCGCGATGCCACCGAGACGCGCCAGGGCTGGAACATGCTCGTTCGCGGTCTCTTGGTCTCGAGCTGCACTGAGCTTGAGGTCCCGGTCGTCGTCAAATACGTCTTGAACAAACGATACATCATGCGCGTGGTCCACGAGCGCAACTTCTACCACCAGTTTCTCGACCTACAAGGACGCCAGATTCCCAGGTTTTACGGCTACTTCGAGCACCTAACGGACGATATGTGCGAGCCGAAGGCTGCCTTCGTCTTACAGGACCTCAATGCGGTCGGTTCTTCAGCCAATGGGCCGTTGTGGAAACGGGATTTGGATTTCCGGTGCGTCTCGTTGCTGGCAGCCCGGTTGGTGGTGCTTGACAATGGCTCGCAGATGGTCTCTGGTCAACCTCATTCTCACTATCCACAAGCGCGGATACGCTCTTGGTGAACGCATTGCGATATTCGACGTGAATGGCCAACCAGTCATCTCCGGCTTTGCAGGCACTCTGCGTCACGAGTGTCCCGCTATTGACCATCCCAGCCTTGGACGCAACCAGCTATCCCCTCGACAGATGGACTTCCCGTGCGATGAACTGTACTTCTACTGTGATTTGGCGGGAGTCTGGACTCCCAGTACGTGTTCCGTACTCACCAGGCATTACTTACTTCTGACGTATACTTGCTCACAGGGATGTTCGACTTCTATCATCACCGCTGCGAGACTAAGATGCTGTTTACAAAATGGATGTCGGTTGCGGACCTGGCGCTCGAGCATGCAACACCGCAGGAGGCTGCGTCAGTAGCTCGAGACGCTCTTCAGTTTATCGCGCAAACCTATCTTCCATACCTCCTTCCTCGCCTGCAAGGTATTAATAGCCAGCCTTCCACCTGGTCGAATGTGCTGATAGCGGTTGTAGAACAGTTTGCGAAGTTTGATGAGGCGGACGGTTTGGAGTTGTACATGTCTTCGCGGCGTGCAGCCATGGGTGCCGACGGTCGCCCACGAGACCCACGGCGAGGCTTCAGGCCTATGGACTATGCACGCCCACACATGTCATGGCCGCGACGCTCACCTATCACGTATCCCGCAGCGGTTGCCGTTCCTGTTTCTGACGATGTCGCCGTTCATGACGATGCAGAGGTGATTGTGAGCGCGTGTCACAGTAGAATGATGTCGCGCTGACGGTATCTGCAGGACAATACGCATCCCAAGTCTCCTGATCCGGAACATGGCGGGGGGAAACCTGCGACCATATCGCCGTCAACGTCTGGATCTTCCGCATCCCACTCTCAGGGCTCAGATGTAAACCCGGATCCCAACCCATCAGCATGACGCCGATCCTTGTGTATGGAAGAGGTGCCCTGTGCTAGGAGCCGACTTGCCGCAGCACGGTGATGCACGCCTGCATACGGCGTTAACTCTTGTATTGTGGGACCGAGCAGGGGCAGACCATAGTCAGTGGCTAGTAGATACTGGAGTATAGACCAAGATTACATTCCCTCCGTAATATCGATGTTTGTTCTTCATCTTAACTCTTCGCACGTGTGCGCGAAGTCATGGCTCCTGCTATCACTTTGCAGACGTTGTTACGCGTCGTCGATGTAGGGATGTGTTGTATTAATATTCCACTCAACGGAATCGCAAACGCGGGTGCGGAGATTTCGGCGCTTACTCCTCTTCTCCTGCCACGCCAACGAAGTAAACGGGCGCCTACGCGCCCGCGCGTCCAGTCATGTCTGCTAATTATACGTTGGATCCAGATCTAGCGTTTACGGTTAGGCAGCGTACTGCGGGAGTCGTCCTGGAAGGGACGAGGCGCGCACGGTACGTCTACCACTCGAATCATGCCGCAACTCATACTGCCCCAGGGCTGACCATGTACCCTTGTCCGACTTCTTCATGTCCGTACGACGCTGTTTCGACGAGATTATGTGGAGTCTAGCGCGCGGGTCGAATCTGGGACCGTTCCCTCGACACGTTCGTCTTCCCGACGAGGTCTGGTGCATGATCTGGCAAGACATGCCCCTTGTGGATCGTCTGCGCATCACACACGTCTGTCATGACTGGCGGCAACTTGCGCTTGGCTCGCCGCGCGTCTGGTGCACCGTTGACCTCTGGTTTTATCGTCACGACGACAACTGCGCTTGCGACGATTGCGCCCTCTCCCCCGCACCACATCCAATGATCTCCAATGCGAGACTTGTCAGATACGCGCTGACGCTGAGTCGAAGCGTCCCGCTCTGCGTATCCCTGGGCGACCGTGGCAGCGAGTTCGCACTCGGTCTGTTCAGGACCGATTGTGACGCGGCCGTACACCTCATCTTGGCTCTGCTCCAACCTCACATCGACCGTCTCGCGGCTCTACATGCGGATCTATTCAGTGCATACGTCTTGACGAAGTTCCTCTCACTAATCCCTGCGTTACCGCGCCTCGTCTCGCTGACAACCACTTCGCCCAACTTCAATGCGCTCGGCGTCCCACTCTGCAAGAGCGTCATAGCTATGCCGCAACTGCGCACGTTATCCATGACTGGAGGATGGGGCCACTGGTTACTCTACTCGAGGACACAGGTCTTTCCCGCTGTAACAACTCTTCGAGTTACGTTCGGGTGGACCAAGGCTACCCTCGCGATGATCAGGGCATGTCCTAATCTCCAGTGTCTCGAGCTTTGGATCCCGCAATTCGTGCAGGACATCAAAGCTGACCGGGACGAGTTTGTCGCTGCTGTGGCGGGAATCAGGCATCTCCGACTTCTCAACATGCGCCAAATCGTGGACTTTTCTCTATCTGACCTGGTCGAGAACAAGGAACGACCGGATTACGAATGCGTCTATACGCACTCGCCATCGTATACTTCGCACTTCTTCGCGCTCGACGATACCGACTCGTTCTCGTGCTCGCGCGATAAAGATCAGATCGTATTTCACTCATCTGCACCTTCTGGTCGCCGCCGCACGTTTTCGTTCCCGTTCGAGGAAAAGGTGGAGATGGCGCCGCTGTGGGAGAACTTTGAGCCCGACGCTCTCAAGTTCATTACCTGCGACGCGTCACTATGGTACCTCGTCGCGTGGCAGATGCCGTGCATGGCTCACTTGGAGTCTTTGACGTTGACCGTCTCCGCGGACTGTCTGCTCAACGACCCGCCATGCGTCGGGGACGAGGAATGGCCTATTCCGGAGTATCGATTCCCGGCGCTTCGGACGATCGTTCTGCGCAGTACGTCTGGAACGGAGGTTGAGGTTCCCGATTCTTGGTGGGACGACTTCGTTGAGACTCTCGAGCTCGAGAAGAACCATCGAATTGCGTTCCGATACGAGCGGGTGACTTTGCGACGCGACGATGACTCGGAGACGGACACGAGTGAGAGCGAATCGGAAACGAGCGAGAGCACATCCGACACGACGGCGAGTTCTTCGGGCACGAGTGATAACGCCTCGGACGCAGGTGACACCGATGAGAGGGACTGGAGCGACCTAGCCCTTCTTCCCGCTGCATGGATACCGTCACAGCTGGTTGATCCCATCCTGCAGCGCGGGGACGACTTGGAGGCCTCAAGCGAGACAGAAGATGGTGAGCCAGGAGACGAGGAAGTGGAGTACGACCACGAAGGGTTCACGTCGGCATACCTGTCCACACTCGTCCGATATCAGAATTACGATTTCTGATAGTGAGTCGTGGGGTTTGGCTTCTGGAAATGCAAAGAGCGTTGAAGGAACTTCCAAGACTACTTGCGTATGAGCTTACGACCACACTGGAATCTCGCATGAGGATGTGACGCTCCGCTCGCTGCAAGTTTCTCAGAGTGAGTAGCTTCGAGTTCATGTTCTGCGGGGAAGTGCGGGGTGATGGGATGATGCGCCACCGAGCGGAAGGCCGTCCCGACGAAACGGCGCGTCCGGTCACGGGAGACCCGGCACGGCTCTTGTCCTCGTTGAAGTTCTCGATGTTGCGCTCGCTGGTGCTGCGACGAACGGCGCGCATAGGAAGCCGCTATGTGTCTGGGCTGTCGGCTGCGGCGTCGTCGCGCGCGCACGCGTTGACGAAGGACTGGCAGGGCACGAGCTTCACGGGCGGGAACGCGAAGAACTACATCAACGGCCAGTTCGTCGAGAGCTCGACGGACAAATGGATTGATGTCCTGGACCCCGTGCGTCCCCTGGCAAGTGTTGTGGGTGGTGCTGAATTCTGTCTCTTAGAGCACGCAGGCGGTCGTGTCGCGCGTGCCGGAGACGACGCCGGACGAGTTCGAGGCCGCCGTCAGCGCTGCAGAGACCGCGTTCAAGACCTGGAGCCGCACCAGTGTGCTCACGAGGCAGCAATTCGCGCTAAAGTATGTTGAAAATTACGCCGCCGCCACTGTCGCTGACGATTTGCTCAGACTCCAAGCCGAAATCCGCAAGAACGCAGACGCTTTGGCCAACAGCATCGTGCTCGAGCAGGGCAAGACACACGCTGACGCGCACGGCGACGTGCTACGGGGGCTGCAGGTCGTCGAGTTCGCGTGCTCCGTCCCGTCCGCGCTGCTCGGCGACAAGCTCGAAGTCTCGCGCGACATGGACACCTACACGCGCCGCGTACCGCTCGGTGTCTGCGCTGCCGTCGCACCGTTCAACTTCCCCGCTATGATCCCACTCTGGACGCTTCCCCTCGCCGCTGTAACGGGGAACACGCTCGTGCTGAAGCCGAGCGAACGCGACCCCGGCGCGGCGCTCATACTCGCTGAGCTGTGCGAACGCGCGGGCTTGCCGCCGGGCGTGCTGAATGTTGTGCATGGGACCGTGCCGACTGTGAATGCGATATGCGACCATCCTGCTATTCGTGCGATTAGCTTCGTGGGCGGCAACCGCGCCGGCACGCATATATACAACCGGTACGTAGACTCGAGGTTTCATACTGGTCCTGTCGCTTATGGGCGTAGCGGTACGCAGAACGGCAAGCGTGTTCAGGCGAACCTTGGCGCGAAGAACCATGCAGTGATCATGCCTGACGGTGCATACACTTCCTGCACCGCTCCTCACTTGCTGACATTCGTCGCAGCGAATAAGAACCTTGCGCTGAACTCTATCATCGGCGCAGCATTCGGCGGTAAGAGACTTTACAGCGCCTCGATCCGCAACTCATAGCGTATGCAGCGGCTGGTCAGCGGTGCATGGCCATATCAGTCGGTAAGGCGCCTCCACCGACGCACGAGTATGCTCTTACACCGTTGCTCTAGCAATCTTCGTTGGTTCGGCACACGACTGGTTACCAGAACTCATCGAGCGCGCAAAAGGCCTGAAAGTCAATGGCGGATTCGAGCCTGGGACCGATCTGTGGGTGACTTGTCCGTGCTCTTTCTTCTTGCCTGACTCCTCGCTCCAGCGGCCCTGTTATCTCGCCGCATGCTAAGGCGCGCGTCGAAGGTCTGATTGGCTCTGCTGAGAGCGAGGGCGGCAAGATCGTGCTCGACGGACGCGGCATCAAGGTCGAGGGGTATCCAAATGGCAACTTCGTCGGGCCTACGATTATCGAGGCCGACACTTCCATGACCTGCTACAAGTGCGTCCCCCTCCCTCCCTCCCCTCACCCCCCTTCGCCTCCTCACACCTTACTAGGGAGGAGATATTCGGCCCAGCGCTGATCTGCGTGACTGCGCCTACACTGGATGACGCGCTGGAAATCATCAACGCCAACCCGTACGGGAATGGCACGGCGATCTTCACGCAGTCCGGCGCGACGGCGCGCAAGTTCGAGCACGAGACGAACGTCGGGCAGGTGGGGATTAACGTGCCCATTCCCGTCCCGTTACCTATGTTCTCGTGGAGTGGGAATAAGGGCAGCGTGCTGGGCGATCTGGGCTTCTACGGGAAGAGCGGTGTGGATTTCTTCACGCAGAATAAGGTGTGTCAGGATCTCTCTCTCTCTCTCTCTGAGGGTTTGCGAGTTATAACTGGTGTTTGGCATGCGCAGACCGTTACGAGCTTGTGGAGAGCAGAGGATGCGATTGGGAACAAGGCGACGACCGACATGCCCACTATGCGGTGATTCATCAGTTGCACTACGCTCATGCTGGACGCATCTGTGTACTAGTATCAATGGATTTCGATCACTACTCGTCTGCACGACTGAGCGTGCAAATTGCGGAGCGGAGGTTCTCCTTCCGTCTTTCGCATACTATCCTATCCTTGGAGCGCGTCGATCGCGCGTTCCCTGGATAGGACAGCGCAGGTGACCAGACTGAGAAGGTCGATGATGTGAAGAGAGCACGCGAGGTACGGATGCGGGCTTGGCCCAGCGTTCCTTTAGTGGGGATTCAGAGTTTCTCTTACGCATATGCTATTACGTGTGATTTCTAGCGCGGCGAACTGTAGACGTGTATCCTTTTTCCGAGTACTCCATTCCCAGCGTCCCTGTAGTTTTTCTTACTCATATGCTATTACGTGTGACTTCCAGTGCGGCGTACTGCAGACGTTTATACTCCGTGAAACGAAAGATACCAAAATAAGGGGTAGAAAGTCCGGGTGAATTCTGTCCCGGGATTGGATGTCTTCTGCTCACCGTGACCCTCACGTGCACTGGTCGCCGCAGCCGGCACAAAATGTCGCGTATGGGCCTTATATATTCTTGGGCGGTGGAGCCTTTGGTGATTTGGGTGCTAGAAATGCGCTCTCTCTGGATTGTCGCTCTCGCGTTCAGGCTTCATGCTGCGGCGACAGTGCCGCCCCTTGAGGCAGTAGGGACGGTCACCCTCGTGCATCCCAATGACCTCGACACCACCGCCGCCACCGGAGGCTCTTTGCTGCTTCTGCATCGTCGACAGTCGAGCGCCACAGCTGCTCTGGCATGCTCTGTGTTGCATGAGAAGCCAGCCACCGCGGCTGACTTGACCGCGGACGTGCGCCAACATCTCTCGTTTCTCGCCTTCGACGGGCAACTGCAGTCGAACGATTCACTATGGGTGGCAGGCTCGGCCAGCTCAAAGGTTTCGCCGGGCCATGGCCACCGCGACAGCGTGTGCCCCGCCTACTCGCTGAAGACGGGCGCCGTCGAGAACGTCTCCTGCGACTCGGTTCTCAAGGCGCTCTGCACGCAGTCTGCCCCGCCGACAACGCCAGCAAACCGCGGGACTGTTACGCAGGGGAGTGAGATTGTCGTTTCGGCTGGGAATGCGCAGTACCTCGGGTTCGTAGAACCGTGACCGATCCCGAGGAACATGATGCTCATCCCGTGCCAGGTACCGCGACGCCAGATCATTTCGATTCCTGGGGATACGGTACGGCCAAGCACCCGTGGGGCAAAACCGGTTCCTCCCCACGCAGTCAGTCCGCGCTAAGGGGCTCGTCAACGCGACGCAATTCGGTACCGTGTGCATGCAGAATCCGGGGAGCGATTACGCTGCGAAGGACGAAGTGCAGTCTGAAGACTGTCTGTTCCTCAACGTCTACACGCCATCGCTTCCTTCGAGTCTTCAGCCGGTTAAGCTGAAAGGGGTGGGCTTCTGGATCCATGGCGGGAGCTTCAACGTCGGTTCTGGCAGCCAAGCAATATACGACGGCGGGAATTTCGCCTCGCGAGGGGACGTGGTTATCGTAACGTGCGCTTTCCTGCGCTCTGGTTTTATCGACATGTGCTGAAGCCGCGCGTTCTCCTCACTCACAGGATCAACTACCGTCTCGACATTCTCGGCATGCTCGCCGATAATGCAGGTGCTGGTAATGCGTTGATCTCCGACATGGTCCTCGCGTTGAAATGGGTCCACGACAACATCGCCGCGTTCGGCGGCGACCCGAACAAGGTCACCATCATGGGCGAGTCTGCCGGCGGCATGGCTGTCAACGCGTTGCTCTCGGTACCGGCGGCTCATGGACTATTCCAAGCCGCGATCAGCGAGTCCGCAGGGACTGCACCGTGGTTCCCGCGCCGCGTCTACACAGACATCCTCAACCCCGCCATCGCCGCCGCGTTCCATTCGATTCTAGAGCCACCCATCACCGACCCTGTGGCATATCTGCGCTCCCTCCCCGCCGACCGCTTCACTTCTTCGACGTCTCCCGATGCAGCGAGCAGCAAGCTCTCCGATGTTCGGCGCGCCTTGTACCACAGCACCAGCGTCGACGGTCTGGCAGCTATGCCGATAGTCGGTGCCGGGATCCAGGACCAGCTCAACTACCTTCTGGGCAACAAGACGCTTCCTAACAAAGTGCCCCTTCTTGTTGGCACGGTCCGCGACGAGTATGCGCTTGCCGTCTACGCGCTCCCGGGCTTCACGGCGGGACCGGTCCCGCCAGAGGTCATCACGTATGATACTCTGCTGGGTGTAGCGCTAGGTTCAGACTGCGCGGCAGCTGTGATAGCAGACGGCGTGGTACGTTTCTTGGCGTTGCCTCCTCACATCCCTCCTTGTTCATCCTCTTTCGACAGTACGCGCTGAACGCATCTGAACCGGACGCGATGCGACGCGGGCTGTCCGCCGCCCCGACGGCGCGCGGGTTCAAGTGCAACATCCGCAGCCTTCTCGGGATTGGCCTGAGCAACGGCGCGCTCGATGCCAGTCAGGTCTTCGTGTACCAGTTCAACGCGGGTCGCCCGCCGATTGAGAACGCGGCCCCTGGGTGCTATCCGGAGACTCCAGGCCCATATCACCCCGTGTGCCACGCGGGAGAGGTCGTGCCCGTCTTCGGTTCCTTCAATGTCATCGGCGTGTCGCTCAACACGACCGAAGGTGCGCGCCGCTTATGATATGCACCGTATTCCCATGAGCTCACCCGGACTGGCAGAGCTGCATTTCACGCAGTACTCAAACGACGTGTGGTCCGCGTTCATACGCACGCATTCGCCGGACATCCCGCAGGCGTACTTGAAGGCGCGCGGCCCCCTGTACGCAGCGACGCTCGAAAGCGTACGGAAGGCGCCGTTCAAAGCGGTGAACAGTGCCGAGGGCTTGCATATTATGGACTACGAGCCAAGGAACGAAGGTGCCTTCGTCCCTCGAGAATGCGCCGTATTCGATAACTTTGGATACGCGTACAACTTTATCGACAACACATACTGAGCTTTATAATCTAGTCCTTCAATGCCAATGACATTACTTTTACGATCGTATCTTCTGAGCCAGCATTGCGAATGAGCTCTCGCTATCCTTCACGACACACGTATGCACGCGTACTCACCAATTCAAGACCGAGACTCGACCTGTTGGAGCTGCAGCCAGCAGGCAAAGTGGCAGCAGGAGTATACATGGACGGGCCCGGGAAGGACGATGCCTAGCCCGCGGTTCGGGCCATCGTCGTAGAGCTGACGTTGGCTGTTGTGACCATCTGGTGACCACTGTTGCTTGAACGTGGCGAGAACGGCAACTTCTACGTCGCTTGCCCAGAAGATCTCAAAGCCATTGAATACCTTGCTATCATAGTATTTCCGCTCGCCCAGACGCAAGTATGCGCGTCCTGGATGCGCGAGGTGCATGACGGTCACCAAAGCCCAGCAAGCGCCATTCAACCTCAATTGTGCCCGCTCAGGACCGCTTTGGGAGCGCTTTGGAAGCGGTTCCACTGCGGAGACCATCGCTTTCGACCGCTTTGGGAGCGGCCTATGTAGCTCCTAACCGCTCTCAACGCGAGATACTGCTCTTTCGAGTCGTTCAAAAAGAGGGGGGACGCTTTCACCGCTTTGACTCTTTGGAGCGCTCCCAAGCGCTCCAGTGCGTCTACGTTTTTTCCTGACGGTGGACGCGTGCACAAGTTCGAGTTTCGCAGGACCCGGTGTGCTCTCTCGTTAAGAATATGTGTCCAATTAAATGTGACCGATCTGAGCTCTGGAGCGGAGAACGCGCGATTTGTCTTGTCCACGAGACACATCTTTGATTGCGGGACGGCGGATGAGACTTGGAGTTGACCCAGAGCAAAATAAGTACACTTGAGCAACCGACACAAAGACTGACGAATTTGGACATGCACGGGGCCGTTTCGCGATGCGAACCAAGGAGACCGAAAGAAGGCAATGCCATCCGTCCGGGAAGTTGAAGTTGGCGGAGTGCGAAGTCGCGACGCCAAGCCGGATGTGACCGAATACGACGGAACTCACCGATTGACTTTTCACTGGGCGCCAGGCACTATTATGGTGGAGTCAAATCTATGGGGAACTGCGGATGATCAATATCTCGCAGACTAGTAATTGTAATGGAGTGCGCGCTTACGTCGGCTGCAGCGAGGCCTACACTCCGGGCAAGCCCGGGCCACAGTCCGTCTTAGCGCCTCTGTTCGTGAGTACGTTTACTAGCTACGAATTTCGAATATCTCCGGAGTCGAACGGCGTTGACACCCTTCACCGGGCGGGTTTCTTGCGGGTTCGCCGCGTGCGGTGCTGATGCCCCGTCTAAGCGAGCCCAAAGCGGCAGAAAGACATCACAAATACGGTACGAACTCTGTTGGAATCTGTCAGAGTCGCGTCGCTCTAGCTACGACAGGTCTTGGCACGCTCACGCGCTCGCGACGTCGGAAGTAAAAACTATCCTTGCCCAACGCGAACTAGCCTATATAAAGAAGATGTAGTCAGTAGAAAACCCTCAGTCTCGCATTCGCCCCCTCCTCCGGACTACACCACTCGTCATGCGTTTTACTTCCGCCCTCGTTACTCTCGCTGCGCTTGCCACCGCCGTACATGCTGGCGGCTTCGCCGACTCGTGCAAGGACTACACCGTCGACAGCAACGGTTACCTCAAGGCCACCTGCGCTGTTCCGAACGCTTCTGGCAAGAAGACTGAGATCGACCTCAACAACTGCCTGGGCAACGCTAGTGGCCATCTCCAATGCCAGGGAAAGTGAGTTCGGTCTTCAACTCGACAATTGGGCGTGGCTGAGACGTATATAGTGGGCAGGCACTCCGGAGCTGCGAGAGGTGCTTCCTGGGCGGTGGGAAGGCTAGCTCCACACCTCCTCCGCCTGCCCAGATGCAATGCACGTGCGGGAACGGAAGTGGCGGCCAGCTGGTGTCGTGGATCGATCTCAGTACGTGTCGGCGTTTCGGTATGAGAGACGCGCTTCTGACCGCCAGTGTAGACGTCTGTGTCACCAATGACCACGGTAACCTTCGCTGCCCGTGATCGTCCGGTGGAGCCGTCCAAGTCGTGTCGCGGGAGACTCTGATAGTTTCTTAATAATCTCGTCCTAATGTACGCAAACGGTCCTTACTTCACTGTCTCGATTGCGAGCAACAAAATGAATATGGTGTTGGCACACTCTGTCAAGTTGCTTCGCGGTTTCTTCTTGAGTGGTGTTACAAGGGCATGCACGACCGAACGCAGGTGCCTCCGGATGTGGCACAAATACGACCTCGCGCAACCGGGACCTTCTCGAGTGCGGGGTAAGTAGTCGATGCTGACCAGTCGGACGCCGGGACCATATGCCGGCCCGTATCTACCTACCTACTTACCGGGGGAAATACGTCACCCACACATGTCAGCCTGACATAAATCCCAGCTTGACATTCTGCCTCCAGAGTCTATCCTCATCCGAAGGCAAACGGAGGACGACTAGTGGACGGCACACGAGTGAGGCTTCGTTCACAGGGATCATCGGCCTGTCATTGGCAGACATTACGATTGTGCGTGGAGAATAATATGCCTATCACTGTAACCTACAGTATCACGGCTATCCGAGTGTCACAGCCACGACATGCGGCGCGCACGATGCGAGCACGAGAAAGCTCTCCGTGGGTCTCGTGGACGACCGTCGTCACGCATGGCTACACGGTGTGAAGACCTGTACAGGTCTATACGTTCGCCCTGTCACGCCCCTCTAGACTTCCTTCCTTCCTTCCTTCCCCGAGATGCTCTGCAACGGCTATCAGCAAGTTTCAGACACTGCATGGCTTTTAGGAAGTAGAGATGCTTGGGGGATGGACTACAGTCGGACCTGTCCTAACCCAAACTTGTCGAACCCCATAACCTGCTCTACCCCATAGCCTTTGACCTCTGACCGGCTCGGTTTATATGTAAAACCCATGATCCTATAGAAACCCATAAGCCATGGCCTTCAGGAGTGAATTTCATAAGGACCCATGGGTTTTGAAGGTCGGTTACAGGTAAGACTACCAACTTCTCAGCGCCAGAACGGCGGTTTCTGTGCTCCCGGATTCCTATGAGATACTTTAACGGACAGTAATGAGCACTTTAGGTACTCCTATACATGGTATGGACTATTTGGTGTAGTCAAGTATACGGCACGAGTCTCCATGCGTGGATAAGCGCCGGCTGAAGAATAAGCGCCCACTCTCGTACCCCATACCCTGTAGTATCCCATAGCTATGAGCCTTGACGGACCCCTATGGGTTATGACAGGTCCAACTGTAAGTCTAAGCTGGCTGTTGCGCCTGAGCAGCCAATGCAGCCTCCTTGGGAGCCGCACGATCCGGAGGTCCAACTCTTTGACCACATTTCGGTGAGGCACAGATGGTCATACAAATCAAAGTGCCCTCAGAAGAACTGCAACTTTGCCTGTGGCGAAGTTCCACGAAGTGCCTGATCGACGCCCTTCCGAATGCGCGATGCCGGTGGCATGCTTACCTAGCCTGTATGGCGACCTTCGTTGAGTTTGACATCTGCGCAGTCGCGAGTTCACAGCTGACAGTGATAGAAGTGTTGCTCCGCGGAGATCCGAAGTGTACAGCCTTTCAAACTCAGTCTTGCCTCTCTTGGCCACTGATTACTGCCCCAGAATTTATTCGATGCTTACCGTTTGCCTCCAGCAAGATGCTCGCATGGTCAACACAAATGCCCGCTCAGATGTATGTGTCCATCACGCCCCTGGGCGCCTGGTCAGTGCATAAGCCCGCCTATCTCAATGGAGAGCTGCGGACGATCAATACAGTATCTCGCAGTATAGTAATCACCTACTGCGACAAGAGTGCGCTCTTAGGCTGGCGCATATCCAGCACGCCGGG
This sequence comes from Exidia glandulosa HHB12029, assembly GCA_001632375.1. Taxonomy (NCBI): domain Eukaryota; kingdom Fungi; phylum Basidiomycota; class Agaricomycetes; order Auriculariales; family Exidiaceae; genus Exidia; species Exidia glandulosa. Next base: position 367,996 of record KV425887.1, on the reverse strand, counting down.
AACTCGTCGAGACTGGCTACGTTTACTCAGTGTTCTTTCTGGTGGGTATATTCGCAGTATCATGAGCCGAACAGCATTGATAGCCTTCGTCCGGCTTCTTGCAGATTTGCCAGCCACGTGCGACTCGCGTACGACTCGCGGCGTGTTGCTACTGCGGCGTATGATTGAAAGCCACCCGAACAGAGGCCGAACAGGGTCGAACGTGCATCACAAACACGGTACGAACTGTCGTTCCAGCTGCGGCAGATCTTAGTAAGCTCTCGCGCTCGCGACGTCGGACGTAAAACTATCGTTGCCGAACGCAAAAAGAAGGTATATAAAGAGGACGCGGTTTGTGGTATCCTTAGTCTCGCATTCGCCTCTACCCTCCAGACTACACCTAGCGCCATGCGTCTCACGTCCGCCCTCGTTGCTCTCGCTGCGCTCACTACCGCCGTTCATGCTCGCGGTTTCGCCGACTCGTGCCACGACTACACCATCGACAGCAACGGTTACCTGAAGGCGACTTGCGCCGTTCCCAACGCCGCCGACAAGACGACTCAAATCAACCTCTCCAACTGCCTGGGCAACGCCGGTGGCCGCCTCCAGTGCCAGGTCAAGTAAGGTCGGTGTTCATCCCGACGCGAGCGGGTAGCTGAGACGTTCATAGTGGGGGAGCAATGGGGAGCTGCCGGAGATGCTTCTTTGGCGGTGGGAAGGCTAGCGTTCCACCTCCCCCGCCTGCCGAGATGGAATGCGACTGCGGGGACGGACAGGGCGGGTGGCCCACCTCGTGGATCGATCTCAGTACGTATCGGCGGTTTCTGTTCGAGAGACGCGTTTCTGACTGCGAGCTTAGACAACTGCGTCTCCAACACCTTTGGTACCCTTACCTGCCCGTAATCGATGCGTCGCGGGAGATTCATCTAGTTTCCCTAGTAATCTCGTCCTAATGTTCAAATACGCGTACGGTCTTTGATCCACTGTCCGGACTGCGAAAAAGAATGCATATGGCGTTGGCCCATTCTTCAAGGTTTCTTTGCGAGGAATAAGTTTCCGAATGCACCGAGCGTAAGAGACTCTGAGTCTGCACGTGGCAATGCGACGCCCCGGGTCAAGCTCTCCTGCTCGGCTGCCGGTATCCACATTCTGGTCACTATACGACAACAGCGCCGCCGACGCGAGCTTAGTCCCGCAAAGAGCCTGTCATGAGAGCAAGACAGTGACGGGATGACTGATTACCCGTACACAGCCCGTACATGAGTACATGAGGCTAACGGTGCTCCCCACGCGACCGCGAACGGCGGGCCTTCGCATTTACTTCGTGTTATTTTGTCGTGTGTAACCGTAAGTCCAACAAGAACGTCTAAAGTTGTGCGAGTCGTGCGCGAGTTGCATTCAGAAAAGGACATGCAGCGTGTAAGCTGTAACAAAGCTCATGGACGCGAACCTTAGAACTATCGTTAGCAGGGGACATCTAAATAGCAACTGGACTGAACGCACATAACAGCGTATTGCGGTAGAAGGAACGCGGACACATGGTCCGCACGCCCATCTGGAGAATACATCTGCGTCAGGAAGACTTGTGTCGTCGACGTCGGTACGCAGGACATAAACCTTCGCACACCATTAGTACAACCACCGTAGAGAAGTGGATGTGGTGAAGACGTACAGGCATACGAATCGAAGGACCTTGTCGTTTTCCGGGATGAAGCCGATGCGGACAAACGCGTCTACAAGCAGGAATCCCAGTACCGGCATGATGAGCAGCTTGCCTACCACAAGGGCTGAGATTGCGCCGAATGGAAGGACGTTCCACTCGTTGCGTGGAACCTTGATGCTAGCAAGTGCGGAACCCAGACATACAAGGCCAAGTGGGACAGCACCGCCCCCAAGGAACGCTGCGAGCGTGTGAGACCAGATAGTATGAGCGACGCGGTATAGAACTTACTGGTCGTGTCCATAATAAACGCGAGGGCTGGCTGCCCGTCAGGTGCGTGAGGCGTTGGGGAATTGGGAAGTGCAACAAACAGGCTCTTGAGAGGTCGGATGACAGCAACGATGAGCCCAATGAGCATTGCAACTGTGATCGGAGCGACGAGAGCTTGAACGGCCGCTGTAATCTTGGCGACGCGCTCGCGGAACGCGATCGTTTCTCCGGGCGAAGGAGGGCGCAACACTTCGTCTGCAGTTACGTCGGCGTCCACGTCTTCGGACTTGTCCTGGGCACGAGGTTGATCCTCGACGTCGTCCTTGACCTTCGCGGTCACTTCTCCCTTCGCAGCCTTCGGGAGCTGGGACGGGCCGGCCTCCTCATCTGCGCCCATACCCTCCAACTCAGTCTCTACGACCGTCTTCCTGCGCCTCACCACCTCGAGAGCGGCATTACTGCGCCGAGCGGCGGACCTGAGGTTACCCCGCACCGCCGCCAGGAGCCCAGCGAGTGCACGGTTCCACTTCTGGCCACTGTAACGCAGTTGCTCGCGCACGGTCTTTCGAACCTCGCTGATGTCGCGGTCCGGACCAGCAAAGTCGTTGGAAATGAGAGCATGACCGCCGAAGGGGAAGAGGCACAGCTGCAAGGTTTTAGGGTCTATGCAATCGTCCGATGTTGACGAGTGTACTCACGAAGAAGCCCAACGTAAAGATTGAGATATATGCCACAGCAGTGTCAGAGTCCTTTTGCCCCGCAAAAGGCGGGATCGCGGTTACTGAGACGATGAGGGCAGTCGGGATGTCGCCGAAGTTCTGCATCGAGTTGTAAGCGAACAGGAGAACATTAGGAACAAAGGTTTACCCCAAAGATGCCAGCTGCGTGGATCCCATAACGAAAGCGATGGGGCACCCAGAAGAACTGCGTGGCGACCAGGGACATGAGGCCACCAAGAATCAAGTAGATACTGCTGACGACGACAAGGGGAGCTTACTGAGGTCAGATATACCATGAACACGAAGAAGAAGCATACCGATCGCGGAGATGTTGTCGGTTGAGATGCCGGTGACTATCTTTGCGAAGAGCAGCGCGGGATAGAAGACTTTCTGAACGGCGGCGAGATGCATGTCAGCGGAGGGAGCTGTCGGTGCAAGCGAAGACAAGCGTACAATAACGACCTGACCGCAGCCGCGAGCATGCATCGGCCCAAACATACCCATGCGCGTGAGGATGAAGCCGCAGGAGGTGGAGAGTGCCCTAGGGGAACGTCGTGAGCATGTCTACAGCGTCTGGGCTCCGTCTCGAACATTTTGATGAGCGGGCGACACGACATCCATACGAGGGCGCCAACGGTCGGCATAGCTGGCTATCCTTTGCGGTCGCGAGGAGCCCGAGGCGGTGGAAGAGCGAGTTGCTATTCTGCTTTTTGAGTCATCCCGTGTTCGTGTCGGCGACCTATAGCGGCGTTCCGGCCCGACGAGGCACAGGCGCAGACGGCCGAAGAATCATGGACTCGCATTTGCCAGCTGGCCTGACGACTACAAGCCAACCTGGCGTTACCTACGGCGACGCTGGGAACGGGACGCTCTGTGACACCTTGCGGGCGCGGTGCGGTATGTCCGACGCCGGTCACGGGACTCTGCGCGACGGGCGGAGCCTCGCCACTGTGCTTGAGCGCGTACGACGACCATGGTCCTACTCGCGCGACCCCTGGGCTCGTTGGCCAGACGGCTTGCACGCCCAGACACCCAGCGCATAGCGCTACGACTGGCCATCGCGCTCAGACGCGACAAGCACACCGTTCAGATGTTCCGTAAGGACTCAACCCCCCTTACCCAGAACCAGGCTCACCCTTCGCAGGGCTGGCTGACATTGGCGAAGGTCTTTACATCTGACCTTGTGCGCTGTCCGCAGCTCAACGTTCTGGGTGCAGGGATTACCGAATGCGAGGTCATCAAGTGGAACGTCAAGCCCTTGGCGTCCATACAGGCATTCGACCCCTTGTGCGAGGTTCAAAGCGACAAGGCGAGCGTCGAAATTACTTCGCCATTTGAGGGCGTAGTACGCGAGCTCTTGGTCAAGGAAGGCGAGATTGCCAAAGTCGGCGACGGCTTGTGCCTCATCGAGGTTGAAGACGAAGTCGAAGCCGAGACCGAGCAGGCGGAGACCGCCGCCAACCCGCCATTCAAACCTGAACTTGGCGTTGCTCCTACACGCGCAGACGAGCCCTCTCTTTCACCTCCATCTGCTCCTGCGCCTTCACCTGGTCCAGTTCCGGTAAAGAAACGTCCGCACCCTCTCGACCCGTCCAACTCCGCGGGCGCATCGACACATGCGTCCGGCGATGAACTGGCAACACCATCAGTTCGCCATTATGCAAGAGAAAAGGCAGTAAGCCTCGGCGATATAGGCAAGGGTTCAGGGAAGGGCGGTCGCATCGAACGTTCAGATGTGGACGCGTTCCTTTCTGGCGCTTCGCAAAGCACGTCCACTTCTGCTTCTCCCGCCTCTCCTCAGGAAGGCGAACACACAATCGAACTCGGTAGGACGCGTATGGCGATGTGGAAGGCGATGACGAAGGTATGTGGATCATGGCCATTCGTTTTGGTCAGACACTCACCAAGGCACTGTATCTAGAGCTTGGACATTCCTCATTTCGGGTCCGTTCCCGTGACCAGATACGTTACGACAACTAACCCGTACGATTTGCAGCTACTCTTCGAAGCTGGATGTCACCGCGCTCTCTGCACTCCTTCCAGACCTTGCTAGCCACATCCCGCCCGCATACTCGACGGTGTCTGCCTCTCATGAACCACAGTCCGTCTCTCCTTTCGGAATCTACGGTGGAGCACCTCCCGCAACGCCTGAGCCTCCAGCGCACTCGCAGTATAACAAACTGACTTTACTGCCGCTCCTGCTGAAAACGCTCTCCTGTGCTATGCTCGAATGGCCCGTCTTCCGCTCGTCCATCACCTACTCCGAGGGCTCTGAGAAACCGTCCTTGACTGTACGACCGACGACGGATATCTCCTTCGCCATGTCCACGCTCACGGGACTGTACACTCCGACGCTTTCGAACGTCGGCTCGCTCTCGACGTATGCGATCCAGGGCGAGCTCAAGCGGCTGCAGGCGCTTGGGAGACAGGTGCCTTCTGGTCTTGGCCCGCGCGAGCTCCCGCGTAAGGGCGGTACCGTCACTGTGTCCAACATTGGTGGCATCGGACGCGGGGAGGACGCGTTCCCGGTCTTGGTTCCCGGTGGCGGCGTGGCGATTGTCGCTCTGGGTCGCGCGCGCTGGGAGGAAGTCTACGATAGCGAAACTGGTCCGGGACGCAGACGGTTGATGCTGCCTACGAGCTGGAGCGCGGATCATCGCGTCGTCGAGGGCGCCGAACTCGTTGCGTTTGTGGAATGCTGGAGGTCGTGGGTCGAGAACCCTGCTCGACTTGTTGGCAATGGACGCTGAAGCCGACGCATGGAACGTGTTTGTATTCTAGCTAATGGTACCCTCCGCGATGAGAGCTCAAGTCAACTGCTGTCCGCATCAGGGCAACCCCGGCGCGATATCTGTCTCGTATCATAGCTTGGTCACTCAGCACTCTGAGGCCGACACTGCGACGTATAATTCTCCTATTGGTCGTGCAAGACTCGGACATACAGGTGTGCGCTTAGGGACAGGGATCGTTACGTGTGACTGCCTCAGAACGAGCCACATCCTGACACCCAGGCTCCCGTTTGACCTCCGAAATCTGCAGGACGTGAGTAGAGGCTCCCGCATCAGTTCCTCCGACTCACTGAATGGCTGGTTTCCCGTGCCAAACGCCATAACACCCTCGTTCTCCTTTTTGAATTCGAGCTCGGGGTCGCCTTCGCTGTGGGTAGGCAACTGGCCCATCGTGCAGCACGATGCCATGACGTTGTTTGCCCCGCCATTGGTGAACTGGTTGTACATCGTGCTCGCTGCCACGGCCGCGAAGTTGCTCTCTTCCGCCTGGCGGTCCATGTTCCACGCCGTCTGCGAGCCGTCGTTCCAGATATAGTCGAGCACGACACCAGCGTCGCCGAACTCGACCCGCTTCGACTCGGAGGAGATTGCGTAGTGCGTAGCGCGGAGCTGGTGGAGCGTGCCGGAGTCGTCGCCCTCCTCCGTCACGACGTTGATACGGCGATGCATTGCGGTGACACGATGCGTGCCGTTGTACTCGCGCGTGTAGGCGTGCGCCCACGTGCCGGCGTTGGGACGTGCCATGAGCATTGCACCGACGGTCGTGTGGTTGCCGACTGGGAGGTGCTGCGTGTGGACGACGCTGACGTGCGCCCCGAGGCGGGGATGCCTAAACGAGTAGCTGTACTGCACCGAGCCGTCGGCACGCCGCATGACGACGACGTCGCGCTGCGCGATGCCGTTGTTGACGAAGAAGTTGTTGTCCCAGGCGAACATCGCGGTGTCGATGACGCCGTCGAGGCAGCCGAAGGTAAAGGGTCCGAGCGCCTGACACTGTACTGCAGCAGCCCACCCCTTTTCAGCGAGCTCGCCCAGGCCCATCGCAGTCTGCAAGGGGACGCCTCCAAGGAGCGAAAGACCTAGTCCGATGACCAACTTGAGTAGGCCTCGCTTCTGAATCTTGTGTTCGTCGATATCGATGGCGGCGAGCGACGTTGAGTTGCTCATGGTGGTGTTGTGTGCCTCAGTGCCGTAAACGATGATATCCTTAGTCTCGGGTGGTGTGAGCGCAGGAAGAGCACTTCCGCAGCAGACGGTCGCCGCGAGCAGAGCGCTGAAGAGAGCAGTGAGCTTCATTACTGGCTGCAACTGTGCATCAGCGGTGAGAGCAACGGGGGTTGGAGACAGACACATCACGTACGATGTAGTCTGTTCGAGGTATGATAGACGACGCTGAAGTGCGGTCTACTGTACAAAAAGACACAGCCCATATATACGGTAGCCACAGAATTGAGAGCGCACTAGGCAAGACTCCGAGCGCTACACTAAAGGGAAGATGACATGCATTCTCCCTGAATGTCCGTATTTCTTTGGCTCGCGATATCTATTACTGCATGCACAGGAAGGAACTTCGACTTTTGCATAGATTCGAAATAGGTTGCATCTTGCAAATGCGGCAAGATTCAGTGAAATTTACGGTGAATGTACAATCCGAAGTCTTTGAAACAGGAGATGCTCAAATTTTGCGTCGCTTGGCAAGACCCTGAATCCCGCGGAAGGGACAAAGCCGATTAGAACAAAGGATGGAAGATTCAACCTTTTCCGGCCGAATCTTCCCGGGAGTGGACATATCGGTGTCCTCACATAGGAAAAATCCGTGTATTCGGAATTTTCCAGCAGAATTTTCCCATTTAGGGAAAGTTTTCACGGCTTTTCCAAAGCGGATTGTCCCTGAAATGTCCCGACACGGGAAGATTCAGCCGGAAAAGGTTGAATCTTCCATCCTTTGTTCTAATCGGCTTTGTTCGTTCCGCATGACTCAGGGTCTTGGTCAGCACTGCAATATTCAACCGTCTCCGGTCCTCACGACTTCGGATTGTGCAAACACAGTAAATTTCACTGAATCCTCCCACAGCGGAAAGAAACAGCCTATTTCATATGTATGCAAAAATCGTGGTTCCTTCCGGTGATGGCTAACGGGATCCCACATCCCTATCCCGGCTGCACGTGAGCCATCTCAGTCCTATGTATTCCGTCGACCCGGCGTGATCAAGGAGCCCTAATCAAATAGCGCCATGTACATGGGAATCCACCACACAGGGATGTACGGTAACCCGTCTTTGTCAGCGTAGGTGGGAAGAGGTGCAACTTGCATCATAGTAATGTTGAGTACAGAACTGCATTTCTATCCGTTTTCCCCGTTCTACGGCTCATTTCACAAGCTGTCGCAGACATTTAATCCGGCCGTAGACTATTCTAGAGTAATGATCGTGACCTGCTGTGGTGTAGCTATAATTATGACTATCTGCACTTTTCTCCGGAGTCCGGACCTCACTTGAAGCGCCCTATCATCGATTCGATTCATCTTTCACTGGTCTGGATCTGTCTCAGGTACCGCTTTAGAGAGTCTTCATTGATTACTCATGAGTTCCGAGCGTGTCTCTCAAAGGTACGCTTGAGATCCGAGAGATCGGTGGAACGCCTGAGCAGACTCCGCTTCTCCGGTATTCAACAGCTGCGTTCCGTATGTATTAACCCAATGGCTACTTGCTGGATCTGCATGACTGTCTGTGTGCGGACGACTTTAGTAAGCGATGAGCATTCCTGCCGAAGCACAACCTCGAGAACAACGGCTGCGAAACTCCACTCAACCTGCAATTGCAAAGTACGTCGGTCTCAACTATACGGTCTTCTAAGTCCACTTCCCTTTATTTCCCGTTCTCGTCGCGTGGCGTCTACGGACGTCCTGTATATGTCCCTGTGACATCAACTGAGAACGTCGGCAATAAGCGGGCAAGCAGCGGACTCAACGGAGTCCTTCCTTGGGCGCTAAAGCTGCTTTATCCTTTCCGCCACCGGCCACGATGAGCGACGCGCGGTTTGCCCGGTTACGCACGGACCCGCGATTCCGACGCCCCAAGAAAGCGAAGGCCAAGGTCGTCGTCGACGACCGCTTCAAGTCCATCTTTGACAAGGACGACAAAAAAGGTGCGCTCGCCTTTTTGCGCGCGCTGCTGGCTGTAGCTCACGACGTGGAGCAGAAAAACGCGTCGACAAGTATGGTCGTAAGGTGTCAAAGTCTGCCAACCGCGACAACCTGCAGCGCTTTTACCGCCTCGGCGACGGCGACGACGACGACGAGCAGGAAAATGACGCGAAACCGGACTTGGCGCGCGGCGAAGGTCTCGTCGAGTCCTCATCCGAGGAAGACGACGACGATGCAGCGCAGGACGATGAGGACGACGAGGACGGGCTCGTCGTGCTCGGGCGCGACGCCTCGAAGCCCATTCCGGTCGGAGAGGACGAGATCGACCTCGACGAAAACACAATCGCCGAGCTCGACGCCCAGGCCGCATCTTACTCGCGCCAGGCCGCTCGAGAGCAGCAGGGCAAGGACGAACCAGAGCCTACTACGCGCATAGCTGTCGTTAACCTCGACTGGGACCATGTGAAGGCGTCGCTACTTTTCAAAATTTTCTCCAGCGTCGACAAGATTCGCTCTGTGCGGGTTTACCCCAGCGAATTCGGCAAGGAGCGTATGGCGCGCGAAGAGCGCGAGGGCCCGCCTCAAGAGGTCTTTGGCAAGGGGAAGCGCCAGGAGAGCGATGAGGAGGAGGTGAACGAGCGCACCATCTACGAGGTCAACGACGGCGAAGACTATGATCAGGACGCACTGAGAAAGTACCAGCTCGAGCGGCTGAGGTGCGTTCACCCCCATTCCTTTCACTTGCATGGGCTCATGGAATCCAGATACTACTACGCGGTCGTTACGTGCGATTCAGTGCAAGCTGCGGAACATATCTACAACGAGCTCGAGGGCACGGAGTTGGAGCGAAGTGCGAACGTCCTCGACCTCAGCTATGTACCTGAAGACATGACATTTGACGACGAGTGCCGGTGCGTTCCCTACAGGTGTTGAGATGGTAGACTGATATACACACAGAGATGAGGCAATGGAAGAGGTTGCGGACTTCAAGGCCGTGGACTTCACCACTGATGTGCGCCTCACTTCATATCTTGCGAGCATGCAATACCAACGCTTAACTCTTCGTAGGCACTCCGACATTCGAAAGTTAAGCTCACATGGGACGCCGACGACCCAGACCGCACGCGCATCACGCGCCGTACCCTCACACGCAAAGACCTGGACGAGATCGACTTCAAAGCGTACATCGCCTCAGACTCGGAAGAGGACGACGAAGACGACGAAGCGCGGCGCGAGAAGATGCGCAACCTTCTCCTGCGCGACGGGTCTGACGAAGAGAACGACCAGCTCCCGGAAGGCTGGGGTACGGGCAAACCGGACAAGGCGGGCGAGATGGAGATCACGTTCATGCCGGGTCTGAGTGCGAGCACGAAAGATAATAGCGGCGGTAAAGAGAGCGACGACGAGCAGGAGACGACGCTCGAGAAGTACAGGCGCAAGACGAAGGAGAAGAAGGCTGCAAAGAAGGCGGCACGCACTGCTAAGCGCTCTGGCGGCGACGCTGGCGGCGACGACGAGTTCTTCGGCGCCGGATCGGACTCTGACGACGCGAAACCACGCAAGGACGCGTCGAAGCAGGACCTCGAAGCGCTCATCGAGGAGAACGAAGCGGACGGCGGTGACGGGCTGCAGCACTTCGATATGCGCGCGGTCGTGCGGGCCGACAAGGTGTCCAAGGCGAAGGGCAAACTCGCCAAGAAGATGAAGAAGAAGCTTGAGCGCGGCGGGCACGCAGACGAGACGGGAGAGGGGTTCATGCTCGATGTCGCCGATCCTCGTTTTGGCGCATTGCACGAGGACCCCGCGTTCGCCATCGACCCAAGCAACCCGAAGTGAGTCCTCCGGAACTTATGTATTGGACGGCTAGTCTGACCGTGACGTGTTTGTGCAGGTTCAAGCGGACGAAAGGCATGGATGCGTTGTTGGAGGAGCGCTCGCGTCGGCAGCAGCGTGCGAAAGGCGCACCCGAGGATGGCGAGGGTAACTTGAAGAACTTGGTGGAGAGCGTCAAGCGCAAAGTTAAGGCCAATGACAGTAGCGGCAGGGCGGGTAAGAGACAGCGCGTCGACTCTTGAGAGCTAGTAGTACATCACAGCCCCTGTTGGTACTCATAGGTGGTGAAATGCGATGCCCTGCGCGTCCACCTCTGTCACAGTGAAGCCACTGAGTTTCCCACGGTGATCATGCGTCTACAATCCGTTCCACTCCTACATTGGGGGGCATGTACTCCGGCAAGTCGCACCGGGGACTTTTTGCTTCCGCACCTTTGACTTCAACCGCCATGAGCACTGATCGTGTACGCCGCAATCTCCATGCCGCCGCCGCCTGATCCTCACACATGGTCCATCTTGGACTATACCCTGGTCATATTGCATGCACGAGCACGCAGTGTTCGTAACGTCCAAGATGCACGCTTTGATTTTTCGTACCCGTTCGCAGTCTTGCGCCCAGTACGTTGCTTCTCCGTCGACCAGTCACCATGACATGTGTTCTTCTCGTGTTCGAGCTGAGCTATTGTGCAAACGTCGGACGGTGCTGGAACCGTGAGTTCGTTCGACGCTTGTGCACTTGGCTCGCTCTGGGCTGCATGTCGCGCTCTGGATAATCCTCAACTCAGGATCTACCTCTCGTATTTTATGCGCACGAATACAACGCACCATATAGGCCTACATATTTTGCTGTCGGGCGAGCCTTTGCGTCGATGCTCCGTCCAGAATCCCACTGCGCGCTCATCGAATTTCGTTGACTCTTGGTGGACGCCTTGACGAGTTGATCCATCGAGCAGGAAGTGACTCCCGCCGTGCAACATTGCTTGCGCTTGTGCTCGCTCTGAGATGTGCGGTGGCCCCGACGCCCTCAACCTTCACAAGGTCGGCGACTTCGCGTTCACCAGCGTGTGGCACAAATTCCCCAGACACCGGGTGACTGGACGTTCTCGAGCTCTGTCTGCTGATTATGGTAAAGGCGACGTTTTCTGGACTAGTGTTGCGCACGCTTTCGAAGGTTTCCCGCTGAACCTCTTCTACGTACGTGCATGCTACTATTCCCCGACTATGTCGAAACGGTTCTAAGCAACATCATATCAGAACGGCGGCCATGGACGGGCTTCAAGAGCGTATGAGATCCTGGAGCATTGGCATTTATGACAGCATCGACTGGCTCTACTTCAACTGGCTTCTAAATGTGCTCGTTACCTGATTAGTGGTGAGTTTGGTGCATCGGGCCTTGTATGCCGGCCGTTCTGCCCCTCGTCGCACCCTCAAGGTGACACTGAGCATCCATTTCCAGCGTCTCTATAGGTAAGCTCGGAAAAGCACGTAGTCATCAGAATCCCTGGCAAGTGGGCGTTGATGATTCTTCGGCGGTCAGCACGTCAGACCGGAAGGCCGCTATAGGTCACTGCTCGCCGACGCCGACACGGGCTGCCTTAAAGACAGAATCGCAAATCCCTGGCAAGTCTCCCCTTTCAACGCCTGGGGCCTACCAGCTATGCCGTCCATTGGTGCCCTCATATGGATGTCGTGCCGTCCGCTCATAAAGATGTTCGTGCCAGAAGCGTCAGGCTGCACCACCGAGAAGTGCTCACCCACCCTCAGGGCAATATCGACATCCTGCGGATTCATTCTCACGCGCATGGGCTTGTTTGGGCCCATGCACGCTCGCGGCTGTGGCCAAGTCCTCATAGTACGCGTTATCCTTTGTAACGAAGCGACAACTCCCTTGTCTGACATGCCGTTCGTACAGAAAGTGCTCACCCCCGCGCTCATATTCTCAAAGATAGTCACAGGAATGTCGACTGACAACGTCTCCGTGATCGGTATGCGAACTATTTGCGCATTTGCCACTACTGATCTCAGTCAGCACCCCTCGTCGTCGTCAGCAGTATCTATATGATATTGGGTGGTCTTATTTCCATGGTCATTACGCAATTCTTCTGGGTACCGCACCGTTTCCGTTACGGTATCTACGCCGCTGGAATCTTCGGAGTGGGTACGCTTTTTCTGCCCAGCTCTTCAACTCACACCCCGCCACAGAACTTCGGCGACATTCCGACGGCACTCATTGTGTCTGTTACCGCAATACCCCCTTTTGGCGGGCAACAAGACTCGGACCTCGCGGTGGCTTATATCTCAATCTTTACTTTGAGCTTCTTCGTGAGCACATCCATCGGCCACCGATGGCCGTCGGGCTTCTGAACCCCTCCAAGCTGTGTCTCTTCCCCTTCGGCGGTCATACTCTCATTGCAAAAGACTTCACTGGACCTGACCGCGACGTCGGCGAAGTTCGAAATTCCGTGCGCGAGCAACTGCGAAGGAGCGGCCAAACAGCCAAGCGTTTGATTGCCAAAGTGCTGGTCATAATGCGCAGCAGACTTCGGTTCATTGTCGGCTGTCGAAATATGGTCGTGAGACGTAGGAAGACGATTGTCGCGACTGAACCAGATGGCCTGGGCGGACAAGAGGACGCCGATTTGTCCCAACTTCCGAAGGACATCGAGGGCGGCTCGAACGCGAAGGAGAAGGTGGACATCGACGTGCAGGAGACCTCTCACGCCGTAGGTATTGACGCGAGCAGCACCGACGGAGATACTTCCGTACCTGCAGACGCTGTGGCCTTCCGCGAGCGCGTCGCGAAGATTGCCACAGTTATTCAGACTCTCATCGCCCCGATCACAGTCGCCATCATCGTGGGCCTTATTATTGCCGTTATTCGACCACTCAAGAGCTTGTTCGTCGCTCTTCCCAACTCGCCAACGCCTCCCGCACCTGATGGGCAGCCAGCCCTTGCGTTCATCATGGACACGACTAGTGAGCCGCGCTCATAACCTTCAAGTTTTCAACATCGTCTCATACTAGATTAGCGTTTCTCGGCGGTGGTGCTATCCCGCTCGGTCTCATATGTCTGGGGTCCGCTCTTGCGAGCATCAACGTGCCGCGCAACGAATGGCACATCCTTCCCTTCGGAGCGATATCATCCCTCCTAGTGGGAAAGCTATTCGTAATGCCGGTATTAGGATTCCTCCTAGTAGATGCGTTTGTCCGCATAGGCTTTATTCCGGCGGACGACAAAGTTCTCCGCTTCGTGTGTCTGTACGTCTATCACATCCACGGCCCACACTATACTAATAAAGTCGGCGAAGCTTCATGTCCTGTGTGCCAACGTCGACGACACAAGTCTTCCTGACGCAGATGTACTCTCCAGATGGGCGCGCGGACCACGTGGCTGCCTTCCTTCTGCCTCAATACGCCGTAATGTAAGTACCATCTCATGTCGTGTTGTCCGGGCCGCTAACGCTCGATGAAAGGTTTGGGTCCATGAGCTTTGTTACAGCCTACACTCTGCACTCCCTCTTCTGAAGGCGATATGCCTCGCGACTCGTAGCCTTCTGAGACGCTCCTCCTCGGATGTACGCGTACGGTCGTATCGTGGGAGGATTCATTAAAGAAATAAATTACTAGATAGCAATGAACAACGACGCGAACCCCGGAAAGTGGATATGATTCAAGAAGACGATGACGACCACTCATCATGGGCAGAATGTGACTGTGTGGTGTCATAAACCCCTTGTCAGTTGTGTTTGTCGTACTCGACGTACCAGTGAACGCCTTGTTTCCAGCTCCACAAGCGCGAACGGGGGAGTCGTTACCGCAGCCGCTCATGTCACCCGGCTTGTACGCCTGCTTGCACTGTAGAGATGGCAGTTGAGGTCGTGTGGTCTAGCCTCCGCGCATATCGGTAACGTACCGGGCAGGAGACCTTCGAGCACTTCACCGTGGCACAGCCCTGGGCGCTGATCGCCATGGCTTGGGTGAACCCTTGAATGTTGGAGATGTCGTAAGCTTGAGGAGAGTACTTGTTGCCGGTGTCTAGGAATTCGAGAGTCAGCTTCGATTAGGTGAACCGGCGACGATGGGTTACGGGTCAACGTACCGAGGTTAAACTCACCCATGGTGCAGTTCTCGCCCTTGGCTCCGCACCGCTTCGCCTTATTGAAGATGCGCCCAACCCACTGCGAACCTTCAGTCTCCGCGAGTAAGCTGTAGGAGAATGCGGAATGCGGACCTTCTTGTTGATGCGGACCTGCGTCTTCTGGCCGTGCTTCAAAGTCTTCGGCTGCTTGCCGGTGTACTTGGCCGCATCGGCGCAGCCTTTGTCTCTATTAGTGGTGCTTCTTGGGTGACTGCATACGGATCCTTACGCGGGCTGTAGCCACACCGAGTGTCGGAAATGTGCGGGGTGACATTGGACTTGCACTTGTTCACGAAGGTAAACTAAAAACGACATCAGCGTCCCTCCAAATTCGTTCTTTTAGCGGTCGAGACTCACGAGGTGGCCATTCGCGGGGCCAGTTACGGCGCGGGACTCGAGAGTGTGCTCAGACCCATCCAGCTCGTACTCGTACTCCTCGATAGCGATGTTAGTGCCGTTGAAGGGCGCTGCATGTGTCACGACAGCAAAGAGAAAGAGTGCTACAAGCGTGAAGAACTGCATCTTGTAGAAGTCGAAAAGGCGAACGCGATGAAGCAAAGGCAGCGAAGATGAAGGGGATAACGAAACGTTGAGACGGCGGGCGAGACTTTATACTGACTCCCGCGCCGTGGGACTGCGATCCAAATAGCCGCAAGTGGAATGTCCGCGCTGCGATCTGCGCATGAACTGTGCAAACTCTTGCGGATCGCTCCTTCCTAATCGGGCTTCCGCGGCCCCCGCAAATCATAACTGGATGCAGCGAAAGCCCCGTTCGAGGTGGTGTATGTAAGCGCAAGCTCGATGGGCAGAGCTGGGCCGTTATCAGACCGAGCTGGAACGTACCCGGTGACGTCCAGACAGCGCCGGTGACAGTTTCACGACTCACTGACATGGTTCGATGACTCCAAATCCAATCAATTCAGGCCTCACTATCAGCTGACTGAGAGCTCTGTACAGATGTGTTCTCGGGAAAATATGTATCGGACTAAAGGTGAACTGCGCTCTACGGTTCTGGGTCCCGCAGCCGACGTTCGCGTTGCCAGCGCTGTCCTGCACCCGACAGCGACCCCCGCAGTGCGTCTGTGCGTCCTTCAGGTCAGCGACGTCTCTCAACGATTCCTTTATTACTTAGCGGTAAGCGGGAGTACCACTTTGACAGTCAGGAGACGCCGCGTAACAGACCCCGAGTCCACGCTCCTGGCGACGTCGAGCCTATGGATTGATAGGAGGTTGAACAAGACTATCTTGAAGTACGGTATCATTAGTGCGGAGGTTGCGTGAAGCGTGGATGTGAGTGAAGTTTCGAAGCTCTGGATAGTTGACGTTGAAATGCGGCCCTCAGGCTGAATGGCACGGGTTTACGCATTTGTTCGTGTTCGGAGCCAAGGCGCAAATCCCGTTGATACACCGGTATTTCTTATTTTAGAGTTATTGAGCCGAATAAAAGATTGGCTGCTTTGCGTGAATCAGGAAACTGGAAAATTGTTCTGGACTCGAGCGGAGTTTCGACTTACTTCCGAGCCTGCTTCCTGACAATATCGGCCTCGTTTGGACACCCTTGCCTATCACGCCCCGTACACACACAATGGCCACCCCACAGAACGATGTTCATGCCATGCGCACGCGAAGCGACGGCTTGGTCATCGCGACACTCGAGCAGCACGTGGCGGACCTGCAGGTGGCACACGGCGAGGCGAAGAAGAACCTCGAATCAGCCAAAACCGCATTCGAAGACCTCGACGCAGAGCTCGCTGTGGCACTTGCCAAGCGCGACAGCTTCCGAGAATTCCTCGTGAAGTCTTCCCTGTCGAGGCGCCTCCCGACACTCCCGGCCGAAGTCCTTTCGAACTGCTTTGAACAGTTTTGTTGGGAGGGGAATCCGTTTCAAGCTAACCTTGGACCAGAGGTCCAGCCCGACATGCGCATCGCGAACGCACCGTTTACCGTAGCCGCGGTATGCAAACGCTGGAGGACTCTGGCTCTCGCAACCTCGTCTTTATGGTGTTACATGGCGCTGCCCGAGCCGCCAGAGGAAGAGACCCCGGCTGCTACTGCATATACTGCATACGTCCTGACCATCATCGAGCGCTCCAAAACGTTTCCTCTCTCCATCGTCATTGATTGGACGGCGTTGGAAGATATGGAGGACCGCCACGACTGCACTACCATCCTGGACGCCATCGGCAGTCAAGCCCATCGTTGGGTTCGCTTCCAGATGAACATCAATATTTCCTCAGCTGGACCAGACATGGACTGGATGAACATGTTCCGCAGCCCAACGCCGAAACTGCGCACCATGAATTGTTACGCCCGCGGCCAAGGCGAGCTGGCGGTGGACTGGAGGAACCCATATCCACGTTACCTGCCGGTAACCCCGAAGTTGGAGGGCTTGCGGATGAGTTGGTTCCCGCTTATTCCTTCCGGCCCCCTGCCGCTGTATGAGTCATCAAGTGCACATTTATTCCCAGGGAACACATGTTTTCGTTCCGAGAAACCTTTTTGAGCGGGCCAAACACATCTATAGATCTCAAGTCTTCCGGTACAAGAATTGTCATTGAACTGTGTCTCTATGAGCTCTGCAGCCTGAGAACGACTGCAGGCGGATAGAGACCGACTCTGGCTACCCGTCAATGCAGGGTAGACAGCGTGCGATGCACCAGAGGACGAGCTTCGAAGCGTGCGCCTCGGCGCTTGCTTGACTAAGCGTCCGTCCGGCTACTCGGCGGACGGACTTCACGGCCGAGGAAGACAGGCGCCGAGTCGGATCTCTGCATTTGCGTCCGTAATGCGCCCGCTCGGGCGTCATCCGGATGCCGTACGGGCGCTTGTGGACTCAAATTCGCTGCTGGAGGTCGAGTATGTTATCTGCGAGGATTTCGACCATGGTCCCAGTTACAGAGGGTGCGTCTCCAGAGCGTCCAGCTCTTAGATCAGCACAGGGACCTCTGAGAACTCACTAGGCTGGTGTGTTTGGTCCGTAAATCTTCACAAGTTGTTTCGCCCGCTCGAAAAGGTTTCTCGGAACAAAAACATGTGTTCCCTGGGAATAAATGTGCACTTGATGACTCATACCGCTGCTGCAGAATGCATACCTATGGATGTCCAACCCGCCGGTATCTGTCGTCTGGGACATGCTGTCCAAGGCGCCTCAGCTTCGCAACTTGTTGCTCGAGGCGGATAAAGCAGAAACGCTGACGTTCGTGCCGACCAAAGTCTCGCTACCCAAGCTGGAGACCCTTTACCTTCGGCGATCAAGTGTTGCGTTCATGTCCTCGTACACCGCTCACCTGGAGTGCCCGAAGGTCCACTACCTGAACTGCGCGGCGGACCAACTCGCCCGTATCGACCCGTTTGTGCAACAGCGCGCGCACAACATCAAGACATTCGTTATTCACGAGGGCACAGTCAACGTGGAGGCCATATCTACCCTGAAGCTGCTCCAGAAGGCTTCGACTGTGGAGATAAACGGAAGCGCCGTTCAGGCTGGATTTTGGGACGCGCTCATGGCACAGGACGAAGTCGTGCTTCCAGCCTTGACAAAGCTGCGCTTAGTGAAGGTGGAGCTCGATTCGGACGACGATAGCCTGCCCCGCTTTGTCAAGTCCCGTCGCGCTATCGCATCGGCACAGACGACCACTCCAGCGACAAGCCAACAGCCCGTTGCGCAGCGCCTTCAGCGCGTCGAGTTTGTATCTGCCGACGCACTCCCCAGTTGGTTCGTGGCGGAGATCCAGTACATTATGGCGCAGGATAAATAACGTATGTGTCGCCATTACTTCCCCATTTCCGCTGTCCATCCTGCTCACTGGTTATCGATAGGATACCCCCAGAATATGGCGCATTTACCTACCTTACACATACAAGCTACAAAAAAAAAGGCTCGCGGATCGACTTTGTGTTCACTTTACCGACCATGTACTTCTTCGCTGATGCCAACAAGTGCACTCTCTACTTGCCCGTATGTTACAACTTTACTGTAGTACGACTAGGATTAATGGGAAAGGACATTTTGGCGCACTACCGTGCAAACAATCGACCTAAGTACGTACGCGGCCATTCAGGCCAGGAGCTCCCTGTCAACAGCATGCGTGTTCAGAAATGCCATACCATCCCGCCGCCAGGTATCTGCCTCCACGAAACTTCCATTGGAATTCAGCACCATGTTCGTCGGCCGCGCTAGGCTGTACTTCGGCCAACGCGGAAGCGACGCTCCCAGCGCAGGCATTCCTTTCCCGTTCGGATCCCTCGTAGCCGCAAAGTTCGCGTATGCGCGACCGATGCCAAAGCTGAGCGTCTTATACGACTCGAACGCCGGCAAAGGACCCAGCGCGCCGCTGATATTCTGGAACATGAAGACGACGTTGCAGAAGTGGTTTGCGCCGGTGGAGGGTGCGGCGTTCCATAGCGGCGTGTCGAAACGGTACGAGAAGACGGGCTGGCCGGCTTTGGTGTACGCTTCTGCCATCTTGCGGCGCTGGGCGTGCATGACGAGGTCGCCGCCCAAGGCAGCTGAGCGACGCCACTGCGTACCGAACTCGTCGAACGAGACTGACGGCGGGACAGCGTAGGGCGGCTTGGGCGTGCTCGCGTCGTCCGGGTAGAGTGCAAAGAGTCGGCGGATAGATGCTGGGGAAAGGGCGTACTGGCGCCAGACGAGCAGCGCGTCGAAGAGGGCCGTCGCGTTGTCGAGCCCGCGGATGCTGAAGCTTGTACCTTCGTCCGTGTTCGCGCCTGTGATGAGCGGCACTTTGACGAACTTGCCCTGCGGCGTCAGGTCCGATGGGTACGCGGTGAGGAAGTCACCGTCCACGATGGGATTCCAGACTTGTGACGGGTTCGCGTCGAAGAGCGTCGAAGCGGGAAGCGCGCGCATGCAGGACAACTGGTCGCTCGCGGTCCAGCACCCGACAGTGCGGGTAAGGTTCTCGAAGGGCGCGAGGTAGTACGTCAGCGGCGAGAGGTTGGTGCCCGTCGGGCCGCCCGACTCCATTATAGCAGCAGAGAAGAGTCCGTCGTGGCGTCCATCGTACGAATGCAGGTGCAACCCAATGCTCTGTGCTCCGGCACTCTCGCCCCAGATCGTGACTCTCTTGGGGTCGCCGCCGAACGCGGCGACGTTCTCCTGTATCCATCGCAGCGCCATTCGCTGGTCGAGCAACCCAGCGTTGGCACTGCCCTCTGCAAGGAGCTGTGTCGACTGCAGGAAGCCCCACAGGCCTAGGCGGTAGTTGATGCTGACTGCAAGAATGGGTTGACCGACCTCTTGAGCAGTTCGCACGATCCCTGACAGGTTGTATTGCGGATCTGAGTTGGAGCCCGACACAAGACCGCCTCCGTAGATCCAGACGAGGACCGGCAACGGATGACCGGTCTGTGTACTGGGTCGAACGACTCGATATACGTGTCAACAGGAGTAAGAGATTAGGAGAGAAGTAGCATACTGTTTAAGTTCAAACAGTCCTCGTCGATTTTAGAAGGAAATCCCGCCGTGCTTGAATGTTGCATGCACGTATTGCCGTACGCGGTCGCATTTCGCACCTGGTCGAACGCAGTGTTCAACGACTGCGGCCATCTGAAGCGCAGGTTGCCGACGGGGGGCTGAGCGAACGGGATGCCCAGAAAAGCGTCCTGACCCCAAGTCGGTAGATGAAGACCTTCGTATGTGCCGTTCAACGTCTTCGCCGTCGGTTTAGGGGCGCCAGCAGCAGCAGCGACAGCGCATGCCCACAGAAGAAACCCGACAGCGAGCTTCATCACGGAGCAGACTAGGTCGGGTCCAAGGAGGCGGAAGGGCGTCCATTATATATGAGAACGGTGCGTCAGACTTCGCCAGAGTGCAGCCGCGAGTCCCTGAGATTCTTCGCGGGCTCCCAGAGCATCACATGGCGTACGAGACGTGTCCCGGACCGCCGTTCCCGCACAGAGCCACAAATAGCAGGAATAGCATACGTTGAGGGAAAATCTAAGGTTTCGGGAGGATTCTGAATGATGATGGTCATGGTATGAGGTCAAGACGCGTCGCGCGTCCAAAGTCCGCTCTCCCTGCTTATCCGCGCATGACATCGCGCCTCGTCCTGCGCGCGTTGCGGCGACCGTTACAGCATCACCATGTGGCTTCCCGACGCGCGCTGTCTGCCAAGGCGACGAAGCACGAACCGATAGTGCTGCGACCGTACCAGGAAAACTGCATTGAAGCCTGCCTCGACGCGCTGGACTCTGGCTGCACCCGCATCGGCGTATCGTTGCCCACGGGCGCGGGGAAGACCACTGTGTTTCTGTCTCTTCTGGAACGTATGAAGTCACGCGGGACGAAAGCCATGGTCATCGTGAACAGCGTCGAGCTCGCAAAGCAGGCGGCGGCACAGGCAGAACGACTATTTCCCGAAATGACGGTCGAGATAGAACAGGGCCAGAAGCATGTTGCTACAGCCAACGCAGACCTGTATGTCAGCTTTCTAAGGCGACCAGCTGCGGCTCACACTTCTGCAGCACGATTGCGACCTACCAAACGCTCATGCGTGGTACACGGATTCACAAGTTCGACCCGGCCGAGATGAAGGCCGTCATCGTCGACGAAGCACACCATGCTGCAGCACCATCGTTCGTGAATGAGCAGTGTGTTGACAATGTCTTATATGTTGGGAACAGGTACCAGCGCGTTTTAGGGCACTTCGACCCTAACATGAAGCTGGATATCGAGACCCGCCCACCGTCTCCGGTGCCCATCATTGGATTTTCGGCCACCTTCAGTCGCCACGATGGTCTTGCCCTAGGAAAAGTGTTCGACCGTATCGTATACCACCGCGATTTCCTTGAGATGATCAAGGAGCAATGGTATGCAGGGCCTTTCTTATAAATTTGACATTGTTGACCAATGCGCTCCCGTTCTGCCAGGCTTTGCACTGTTCGCTTCACAACTGTGAAAGTGAAACTCGACCTGTCGAACGTCACGCTCAGCGGAGTCTCTGGCGACTTCAACCCGACAAGTCTCGCGCACGTTGTCAACACGGAAACTATCAACCACCTCGTACTGCAGGCATGGATTGACCGCGCTTGTACGTTCCACTAGCTATGACCTTTCCTTGCTCGTGCGCACACTGACATCCAAGACGCGCGCACATAGCCGCGCGCAAGTCTACGCTCATCTTCTGCGTCAACCTCGCGCACGTCCGTGACCTCACTGAGGTCTTTCGGCAAGCTGGGATCGACGCTCGCTACTTGCATAGCGGCACACCGCCCAAGGAGCGGATGGACTTGCTAACAGCATTCCGTGCTGGAGAATTTCCTGTCCTCGTCAACTGCTGTGCGTAACTACAGTGCAGCCTACGCATGCCAGAACTCACGAGCATGCACTGAACAGCCATCCTGACCGAGGGTGCCGACATCCCTAACATCGACTGTGTGATCCTCGCGCGTCCGACGCGTTCGCGAAATCTGTTCGCACAGATGGTACGTACTTTTTGTATACGATGCGTTAACCTGTTATTGACGTCGATTTGGCACAGATTGGACGAGGCATGCGCTTGTCCCCACAGACGGGTAAAGAAGACTGCCACATCCTCGACTTTGTGGACAGTACCACGCGCGTCAACGGGGTCATGACCACGCCCAGTCTGTTCGGTCTTACTCCCGAAGAAGATGTCGAAGGTCCCAATACCATCCGCTACTCTGTATATCCTGCTGACCCTCGCTCATCAGATGTGCCTCTCGAAGAACTCGAGAAGCGAGCGGAAGAGACACTCGCCCGAGCCGAATCTTCATCGCCAGACGTCGACATCCCCGATCCGAAATCCGTCACATACAGGGACTACGAGAACCCGTTCGTGCTTGCAAAAGACACCTCCGGAGCGCCACACATCAGCGAGTTGAGCTCGTTCGCTTGGTGCGGTGTGGGCGACGACATCTACGTGCTTGAGTGCCTTAGCAAGGGCTTCATCCGGATCCAGCCTTTCGTCGATGAAAGCGATAGCGATGACGATGGCTTAGACGAGAAGCCAGCCTATGTCGCGGTGTACGTCGCGACGAACACCTACTTCGGCAGCAACGCGCCGTACGTCAAGCCGCGTCGCATCTTGACCGCTGCGAATCTGGCGGACGCCGTACGTGGTGCCGACCATTATGCGAAAGACCGCGTCTGTCCGGGACGGATGTCTTCAGGGTATGTCCAGCCTTCTTTCTTGGGTCCCGATATCGCGACAGTCAACTGACTGGAAGTTAATTGAAAGACTCTTCCGTTCTGCAAAATGGCGCAAAGAGCCTGCGTCCGACGGCCAGAAGGAATTCATTGCTAAGCGGTGGGGCTTACGCTCGACCAAGGCGGCCATGGTCACGACGGCCGAGCACGAGCAGAAGCAGCAGCAGGTCTCCAAAATGACCAAAGGTGACGCGGGCAATATTATATCACGGCTTAAGCACGGCGCTGCTGTACGTCCACCCTTCGTTGGCCTGTAACGAGCCGAGCCTGACGTCTCCCGTAGGGCCGTCTCGCGAAGAAGGAGAAGGCAGTCGCGAGCGCGGTTAAGAAAGCGGCAAAGACAGCTGAGAAGGAACGCGCGCGCCAGGAGCGAGAGGTCGTTCGCGTTGGACCTCTGCGGCGCGGTTCGGTGGCTGCGTAGCGAAGTCGCTTACGTCCAGCGACATGTTGGACTTCCCCGCGCTGCAAGCTAGAATCGACACGGCGTTGGGGAGCCCAAGCTTCCCCACATTCACGCGCAAGCGCTGAGGCATTTGCATCAACGCGGCCTATGCGCCTATGCTTCGTGGTGTCCCAGTGCTGCCACGACACCGCCCTCTATAACTCCCGCCGAGTTCGCCTGCAGCAAAGGAGGCTCATCTTCCACCGGCACATGATTCATCTCGACCCCGTCCTGGCAACTGTTTTCCTATATCTCCTACGAATACCCGCCATTACCTGACCATACTCGACAAGGTTGGCGCGACAGCGTACGTGCTACGCAACGTCTCTACAGCTGCTGCTTGGCCCATCGTGATGAGCGTCTGGAGGCTTTCCGGATCGGCGAAGGTACTCGGCTTCTTCACCAAGCCAGCAAGAACTGCGCCAACCAGCGTATCTCCAGCACCGGTGACGCTGACGATCTCTTCTGGCGCGAGATCGAATGCGGGGAAATGCCGCACGACAACGGTACTCTGCTCGTTCGGCGCGTGCGCTACGATTTGTCGCAGGGACATGTTTGATGTGGCTTTGCTCCATGCGCATGGCTCGGTATGCTGCATCACGACCAGGACGCCTCGCGGTAACTCAGCATTGTATCCCAATATCGGACACGGTCAGCCGACGTACCTTTGTCGCCAAGTTGGATCATAAAGTGCTTCACGAACGGCAGCAGCTGCACGGCCATCTGCACAACGCCCTGGTCTGTCAAGAACTTCAGACTCCCTTTGCTCGTCATCCCGGCTGGCGAAGCGGGACGTTCAGCGAGTATCTCGAGCTGCGCGCGAAAGGCGGACTCAAGGGCCAGACTGTCGAGTACAGTCCACCACCACTCTGTGTCGAAGAGGCCATTGTTGCGTGCAGCCTGCGAGAGGACGCCCAGCTCACGAATGTTGGGCGAAGCGTATGTCACGGCTGGTCCTGCCCCACTCGCACTCGCTGCGCTCATGGCTGGGAGAAGGGCGGTGACCTTGGCGACGCTGGTCGGTTCGCTGGCATTGGACATTAGTGTTTGTCACTCGCGGCGCGCAACGCTGGACGTACAAGAAAGCTGTTTCAAGCGGACTCGTGTCAGCGAAGCCTTGGGCAATGCGGGAACCGAGGAACACGCACTGGGTATGCCGCTATCCCGACAATGTGCCAATACCTCTTGGATTGTGGTGGGAGCAAGGTTCGCATCGAGAGCCACCAGCTTGGGACTGTGTCGCCGAATCGAGTCGATGACCTACACGTCAACGTATGGTTAGCAGTGCCCCTGCTTCAGGTGCGGCTGCAGGACGCACAGTCTGGGCGTCCATCGCAGCAGGGGCATCCATATCCGCCACACCGCCAACGAGGGCGCCTCGCGAGTCGAGGACCATGTTACACACCGGCGTCCTCACGTTCAGCCCTCGATGCGCATCAAGCCTCATTCCAAAGGCGGCGCTCTCGGCCAGCAGCGTCTGCCCAAACGCGTCCTCTCCGACTGGCGCAACGAGAACCGTCAAAGAGCCTGGCGAGGAGAGTCGATGCGCTGCCTCGGCAACGTTGCGCGCGACGCCGCCAAGCGATGTAGTTATCTTTCCAGGTGCAGTTGAGCCGGAAGCATCCACGTTGGAGGACTGTTGTGCAATAACATCAATTGCGGCGCAACCGGCGATGAGCAGGTCAGCCGTGGAAGCAGGAACGGTCTTTCATGCGTAGATTCAGATGTAGAGTCACGGCGAGCAGTTGCGAATGGCGCACATGGACAGTTTGCGAGTTGGGAGTGAAGTCGTGTTGGGCACGCGGAGATGCCGTTGCAGACGTAGATGTAGTAGATACATAGACCGAGCTCTAGTGGAACGCCGAACATGTCGGTTTCGCCCTCACTGTACGAGGAGCCGGTCATCTTACCGGTTGCGGGCCGTCTGACTCTTTAGTCAGACGTGCGTATTCCACGGCAACTTGTGCTCCTGCAGAAATGTCAGAGGGATTGCGTGTGTATCCCCAAGACGTACGCACCTATCACCGAAGTGTTCTCGATGAGTGCGATATCTGCGAACTGTATAGCATTAAGGAGCAGTACTTGCGAGTGGACGTACTGCTCTGCAAACTCTTGCCCTCTGTAAGCTCCATAACGCGCGCGAGGAGCCACGGCGTCACATCCTTCCCACGCGTGCTGACGCCGTTCTCTTCGCTCTCCTTCACCGCTTGGTTGATAGCCGCCTGGATCGATGCACCGTTATATGCGGCATGCTCTGGAACCGGGGCAGCGAAGAAGACGCCGGTTTGCAGAGACAAATGGTGGAACTGGTTGTAGAGAATCTGTGCAGCGAGGGAGGGAGTGTTGACGTTCCAAGGACTCTTGCATCCACTGTCTCGTGCATAGAAAGCTGGGAACGTGTTGTTATCGGCGTATGTCAGAACCGGGACTCCTTGTGTTTCCTGTGCAAGATCATGAACAGTGCGCTCGAGGCTTGGAACTGCACAACCCTACAAGATACCTGTAAAGAGTGAACAACTGCAAAAGAAAAGTCAGGTCATGGCTCCAATGCTCACTCTAAGGTGCGCGGAATATCCAAGATACTCTTGATACCGGATGCTATGACACCCACAGGCGTGCGACCGAGTTCTGTGAGGTCCGCTGATATGTCGAGCGCTGGGGACGAGTGTCAAAAAAAGTAGCGAACAAGACAGGGCGGAACGGACTGTTCTGCCCGTTCCGATGGACGCCTCCCAGACCACCAGTAGCGAATACCTGCCCAATACCGTAAGAAAGCTGAAGCAAAGAGGAAGCTGTTTCAATGTGGGCTGGCAGACCTTGATGCCGACCAGATTCGCTACAACCATTGTACCGGCGATAGTTGTACCTGGCAGAGTCAGGCGCGACACTGAGCCATGATGACCACAGGCTCTCCTGTACGTACCTCCCGTTCTTCCCAGCGCAATGGCAGGCGCAAAGTCTCTGCGGCTGACCTTGCCACGCCCGGTTCCACCGCTGCTCCCCTCGACGGACCAGTCTGCGATGCGCTCCAGCTCGGCGTCGCTCAAGCCGACCTTGACGCGACCGTCGATGAGGGCAATAGTCGCAGGTACAGCTCCGCCCTCTCGCACAATACGCTCGCATGCGCGTCCGACGGCGAGATTCGTCGGTGGCGGCATGCCATCGGTCACCAGCGCCGATTCGAGCGCAACGATAGGCCGACCAAGCGCAAGAGCGTCCTGGACTTCTGGTTGCACATCTACAAAGCGTCTAAGGCCGCTGATTGGTCGCGCGTGGACGGGAATCCGGAGGAGTGAACGGCGTATGAGCATGTTCGGTAAGAAGAGATGAGCACGGAGTTTATAAAGGCTAGCGCCGATAGTGCTTGATCCAGCAGCAACACGCAGAATTACGAAATTCGATGTGTTATTATTGATATTATTGTGCGTAGCCGGTACGCAGATACAGAAAGCCGAAAAGTTCTACATTTCAGGCAATCGACCGTGATGAGAAGCAAATCCGGAAGCACTGTATGTGTAAGAGATCTCCTCTCGTCCGTCAGAATATCGTCGACGAGATGCTGCTGCTGCATGTCGAAGCATCCAAGGATTGAGTGCTGATTCCTTCCGACTCGGAGGGAGGCGTTGCGGTGGCTTGAGCCGGGCAGCGACGATGCTGAGACCGCGGTTGAGACTGCAACTGGGGGAGCGAGATGCCCTTGGAGTCCTGCTCCACCTTCACGGACTTGAGTTTGTCCGTGAAGTAGTCGAGACCACCGGCGGAGGTGAGGGTGTGGAGAGAGGTCGGCGACTGCATCTTTCAAAGATGAGAGTGAGGGCGGTAGTAGTAGTTTGGAAGGAGTGTTGGTAAGAGTTGATAATGCTAGGATGCTCTCACACAGTATGGCTTTTATACCTTTCAATTGCCCAGTTTGAGTCGGCATGGTTGCGATGTCGACGGTCGGTCGTGAGGTTGTTCAGTTTGCGTACGAATCCAAGCTGCAATCGACCTCCTTTCCACTGTAGCTGGTCTGTAACGAGTTCTGAAAACTGAAGCATCGGCACTTTCAGCGGTGAATTCTGATACTGCAATATCGAAGAAGAAGAACACCTTCGAGCGGGACAGTGGCTGCAAATGCCTGGCGGCGTTGGACTAGGGCTCCAACCAATTCAATTAATTACTGATTATAATCGATTATAATCGGTTACTGGTTACGATTAAATTACGCGAGGCTGTAATCGACCTGTAATCGATTACTATTGAGTATAATCGGACCACCTTATATGCAGAGCTGAGACAGACGAAAGCCCAGAGAGATTGTCATACAGACCTTCCTGGTAGCATGAGAATGACCTGGAGCCTATCCTTTCAGTGCTTTGGGGTGTTCAGAGGTCCCGTCTCAGGGAATGCACTGAGCCCCGCAACAATGTCATGTGACTAACAACTCTCACCGTCAGTGTGAAGGTCTGCCATACCCCACAATGGCCTTTAAATAGCTGTCAGTGGCCTATGAGTGTATTTCCCACTGCTTTGTTACGTGCTTACATAAGCACACCTGAGGCCGGAGAGGTACATGCTTCCGGGACCGATTATAATCAGTTATAATCGATTAATTCCAATTACATTACTGATTACGATTAAATTACACGAGTGTGTAATCGTAATCTAATTGGTTGGAGCCCTACGTTGGACAGCAAAGGACGCATAAACGACCCATCGTTGTTCAACCCGTCGGCCTTCCGTCGGCGGCTTGTGGGTCGTCCGCGGTAAGAGACGTCTTGTCGAACGCCTTATTCCAGGGAACGAGCTAAAAGGAGTTGAAAAGGAGTTCGAGGTCGGACTTTGCCATTCGAATCTTGTCTCTCTCCGTCATGGCCTCCGAGCTTTGGTCTCTGAACTACAATCCATGGATGACGACTCTTCCACACCCAGGGCCTGCAGACGAACCGTAGATTCTACATGACCCGCATTGCCGAAATGGGGCTTACCCACGTTTGAACGCGCTACGCAACCTGTCCACGTCGTCCCTTGGGTCATCAACGGCGTTGCTCGACCTGATATCCTCGACACCAGACCATCGACTCTTTGTCTTTTGATCGACTCTTCGTCTTTTGACAATATCCGCATCTAGTCTGCCGTTTCATTGCTTTCTTCCAAAAAGGTCTTCAGGTCGGTGAACCACATTCCGTCATCGTCACTGGCACTCCCGGTATCTGTATGTGCGCTGGCAGGACAGCTTTTCTTGTACTTCTTGATTATCCATCTCATGCAACGTGGACAGCACTTCGTCGTGTATCGAAAACCCCAAATTTATTTCCCTCAGCCAGCGGGTTCTCATCGTGCGCGAAATTCCGCTGGATCATCTCCTCGACATTCCGCCCGTCATCAAACTGTTAGTAGATGAGGATTGCCGCCCCTCCTTTCCCCTTTAGAGTGTGTTCCTCTCCGACAAGTTCTGTTGCATCCAGGCTTCGGCGGCTAAACTTGACAACTACGAGTGGACCATGGGGCGAAAGCGAGGGCGAATAATTGTGATGAATCCTCATCCGGATGAGGAGGTCCCTGCTATGCAGTACTGTCTGCTGTGGCATTTCAGCCGACTTCAGCCCCGGCTCACACGCTCGCACAGCGACTTGATCCCTCGACGGAGAAATCATTCGTTTCTGTCGTCCCTAAGGGACGCTCGTTCTCGTTCTCACCTATCCGACCAAGGGACGCGGTGTGCACCAACTCTCAACTCACATGTCGTTTTGGGCCCTAGAGATTCCGCTCTCGGACGAATGTATGTCTTTTCCATTCCTGAGGTCGTGACGACTTCGTAAATGACAACGTCTCGTCAAATTTGACACGTTACTGGGATGTACATAGATGTCTCCTTAAGCAGCGTGTCGAGATGGAAGACTTGGTGAACGTGCCCAGCGATGTTCCGATGGGAGGTCTGATAACTCACAGTTGCTGTGTCTTGTAGAGAGTCGAAGTGTTATGGACCTTCGCTTCCCTCTTCTGTACTCTCTCCATGTATACACTTTGCCTATGAACATAATTTCTTGTGGACTCTGACTGCTGCGGGACTGAGTCTGAACCGCCACACGCCGGCATCGTCATTGCTCCCTTGACTGCACGCACTTCGAGCTCGACGGCGAGGGACAGGAGCACGCGATGAAGGGATTCGTAAAGTCCATGAAGCGGTGCGCACTATCCCTGGCGACTGGCTGTCGAGCCTGAAACGCATGCAGGACGCCGCATCTGGTGACGACCAAGGTCGGCATGGCCAAGAGTGCGTCGGGACCTCTAGTTCTGGGCGGTTCTCGTCGCTTATGGCGCCTGGCTCGCAGAATCTAACGACCCCGAGTTCGACGAGTACGCGCGCAAGTTCCAGGCGATGGAGGGCGCGACCGAGAAGCTGCTCAAGGACTCGAAAGTGTTCTGCGACAACGTCATGGGTGCGCGCACGCCGTCCACCCCGTTCCAGAGCGCGCTCTGACCAGCCCCCAGCGCTGCTCACATCCGGCCACGGCTTCGCGGAACACTTTGCGACGATATTCCACCCGATCGCGGGCGAGTACGACCTCGTCGGGAAGAACCCAGCCGCAGGGCTCACCATCAAGAACGTCGACGGCTACCAGAGCGCGATGGAGGAGCTCAAGTCCACCCTCGGCCCAGAGCTCGAGCTCATCGAGTCGCGCGTCGTCGGGCCCGTCAAGGAGTATCAGCAGGTCCTCAAGCAGATCAGGAAGAGCATCACCAAGCGCGACCATAAGCTCGTCGACTACGACCGCTTCAACAACTCGCTCACCAAGTTGCGTGATAAGAAGGAGAAGACGCTCAATGACGAGAAGAATTTGTTCAAGGTGCGCCTGCCCGCGCGTCTGACTGAGCGCCGGCGTGTGTCTGACGCGATCAGCGCAGCTCGAACAAGACTTCGAGGTCGCGGCGAACGATTACGATTTCTGGAATACGACTATGAAGAACGAGCTGCCGCGCTTCATGACGCTTTCGACGCAGTTCATAGACCCGCTCTTCCATTCGTTCTTCTACATGCAGTCCGTTATCCTCGCCCTCTCCTTATCATTCCCGTACTTACGCCATAACGCAGGCTGAACATATTCTACCTGATGATGGAGAAGCTGCAAGGCTTCACAGACGGCAAGTTCAGCACGTCTATGTCCGGGAACGAGATCGCGGCCGAGTACGAGGAGAAGCGCGGCGATGTCGTCGAGCGCGTCGAGGGGCTCACTATTACGCACCGCATTATCTCGACCTCGCGCATGATGCAGCAGCACCGCTCCACCTCCGGCCTCACCGCGCCCTCCGGGTCCGGATCCGGCGGTCTCTCGCGTTCGACCTCGACTGCGAGCTCGGCGACGGGTACGTCGCGAGCTTTGCCGCCCAGCAGTACCGGCTCTGTAGGCTTCAAGAAGGCTCCTCCGCCTCCACCGAGCTCACACTTCGGCGGTGGAGGCGGCAACGCCGCACCTCCGCCATATTCACCCCCGCAAAACGGAGTCGGCGCGAGCGCTGCGATGGCTGCGGCGACGAAACGCGCACCGCCGCCGCCACCGGGACCCAAGCCCAAGCCGAAGCCGGAGATCAAGTACGTCGTTGCGCTGTACGACTTTGCGGCGCAGGCGGAGGGCGATTTGTCATTCAAGACGGGTGACCGGATCGAGCTGCTCGAAAAGACGAACAGCGCCGAGGACTGGTGGACCGGTCGGGTGAACGGGAACAAGGGTGTTTTCCCTGGTGCGTTGCCCTACTGTGCTCAGAATGTTCGATGGGAAATGCTGACGATGATCACGACGATGCAGGCAACTATGTACAAGAGACTTGAGCAGCCTACGCCGCTGTCTGTATCCTATGCCTTTCTTTTCGCACTAAGACCCATTTCTTTTCTTTGGCCCCCTCCAATTTCTTGCCCGCGAACAGAACAGTTACAATGTACACACGCTCGGGACTCTCGAGCCTTTTGCGGCTGCCAGAATACAAATTGTTGCAATGCTCAGGAATGTCGCGCATTCGTGCTCCGCTATACGCATCTTGACCTGACCGGCATCGCGATGCTCCCCGTACCGCACGCCGACCCGTTCAGCGCGCTCAACACCGTTGCGTACGACCCGTCAGCCGTCGCGCTCGCGCCAGCGTTACCGCCCGTCGACCCGAACAACACCGCGACCTTCGCGCACAACGTGCAAGTCGCACAATCGATGGCCGCGCGCATCCAGCAGCTCGCGCAGAACGTCATTACCGGCGTGTATGTCTGCTGTGCTGCATAGGTCTTTCTTGGAATGTTCACCGACGCGTGGTGTAGCGAGCGCGCGTTCGAACCGACGACGGACCCGCAACAAACTACCGGTAAGTGCTCATGCTGAACTTGGATGTAGACTTCTAACGATGATATGATAGCGGATATGCAGGCGCTCAAGAGTATGCTGCTCGATTTTCGCGAGCACCTCGCGCAGACCGGCGTCGGCGCGCTGCCACTCGACACGCCGCCTGGGATGACGGAGCAGCAGCTCGCCGCACGCAACGAGGTGCTCACGCGTACACAGTTCCAGCGTCTTATGGGCCCGAAAGAGAACGCAGAGGTCGTGGCGTCGATGCTCACAGCACCGGACCGTACTAGATGACAGAACCATATGCACTCTCCAAGATCTTGTACGCATAGTCCACCTGTATTCCCTAGCGATGACTGAATCCTACGATATTAGTAGCGTAAACCGGATGACAAGATTTGTCAGCAGTTAGTCATTATTATCCCGAATCCCGATGAGTACTAATGACGTGCCTTCCGCGCAATAAGGACTTGCGCGGCTGCGACTGCAGATCAATGATCCTCCCTATATAAAGAGAAGCAGATCCCCAGAGTCGTCCAACCCGACCCCATCCTCCAACATCATCATGTCGCTCACGTACACTTCCTTCGTTGTCGCCGGCGCTGGCGGCCTTGGCGCACTCATCACATCTGAGCTCCTCAGCATTGGGGGCACCAAGGTTACAGTCTTCACGCGAGGCGGCAACAGCAAGATTCCGTCCGGTGCCACAGAACGCGTCGTCGACTACACAAAGCCCGATGAGCTTGAGAAAGCTCTGAAAGATACTGGGGCACAGGTGGTCGTCAGCACGCTCTCCGGGCCCGGGTTGGCGCTGCAGATCGGACTGGCGGATGCGGCGCAGAAAGCGGGCGTGAAGCTCTTCGTACCATCGTACGTCGTGTCCTTCGCCACGGCGAGCATCATAGCGCTGACTATCAGTGTGTGCGATACAGAGAGTTTGGCTCCAAGTCGCACGAGGCGCCGTCTCTTGGCCTTTTCGACTTGAAGAAGAACACGGTGAAGCATCTCAAGGAGATAGGACTTCCGTACACCGTCTTCTACACCGGGCTTTTCGCTGACCTTCCGCTATACGTGTGCGTCCTCATCTATCGATCTGCTACGTAGGAGCTCACGTGGGACGCAGATTTCCTTCTCTCCTCAACCTCGAGAATCGGACCGTGACGGTTGTCGGGAGCGGCACCGTCAAACTCTCAGTCGTCACACGTCCCGACATCGCGCGCTTCGTCGCCCACGCTCTCACGCATACGCCGCATGCGCAGCTCGAGAACACCATCATCGGTATCGAGTCGGAGAAAGTCACCTGGTACGAGATCGCGAAGGTGTACGAGAAGAAGTACGGCGCGCCGTTCGAGGTCAAGCTTCGTGACGCGGACCAGGTTAAGAAGGAGGTCGATGAGAAAGGCGCAGTGGCCTTTTTGGATTATATTCTGTGGGGCATCGAGCAGGGATATGGGAATGTGGGCGACTACAAGAAGGTCGAGTTGTTCCCCGATTGGAACCCGCTCAGCTTCGAGGCCGCTGTTCAGAAGTATTATCCGTAGTTCGTGAAGTGTACTGAATTTGATGTATTGTATTCTAACTTGTCGGGAGGCACTAAGCCAGACCCCTCTGCAATGTACGCGGCATGATCGACGTCACCTGCGAACCATACGCGCAAAAGGGAGGAGGAGTCGCGATGGGACGACCCATGAATATTCCCATGAAGACTCCACCAATGTTGTTGGTGTTGAGGAAGACGTAACGCTGTCGAGCAAGTATCGAGCTCATCGAGAAAACGTGCTGCTTGTTGTCGGCCGCTGCGCACGACGACTTGAGTTCCCAGCCACTCGGGAGCGAGACGGTTGCGAGTCTCCAGGTCGATGGTGAGAGCCGACGCAGCGAGCGCAAAGACGAGAGGGGAGAGCAGCTGAGAGAAGATTGCCGTATCGAGCGCGGGGGTCGTCGCTGAGGTGGATGCTCTTCAACCCCTCTGAAGAGCATGCCGTTGATATACGAGAAGTTAAGGAGAAAGAGACTCGTCCAGATTATCAAGTGCGTCGCAGGATAATTCTGGGCATGCGTCCTTTGTACTTCCCGCGACGCTGAGGACATCTCGCGAACAAAGACGTCTTGGAAGCGTTCGCCAAGGCCCGAAGCGTGTTTAAGAAAGGAAGAGGCGATGCATGGAAGCGGCGGGGATGCAGGCACCAGTGACACCAACACTGACAGCCTGACAGCGGGATATTGAACGGACGGCGTTAGACTTTTTTCCGTTGCAGCGGATCACCGATCAGATCGAGTGGGTGCAGTGCGCGCGAAGGTGCCATTCATTATAGATGTATTGCTGTCTGTCGTCCGTCGTCCGTCAAAGCCATTGGCATTAGTGCTGTTGACTGTGCAAGCAAGTTGTGACCGTGATGACTTTGAGCTTCGGTACTAATCCTCGAACTGCTGGGCGAATGAGGCCTTGGCTTGATGACGAACGAGCGTCCCTGGCAGTCACGTGTAAGCCGACATCATGATCATGCGCGTCCAGAAAGGGTCTTCAGGGAGCTGGGCTCATCCGCGCGACCGCGAGCTTTTGGCACTGCCCAAGGCATCCACAGTGCACACATGAATAGCCTGCATGTGCCAGCACCTCATGGCCCTGGGCAAGCAGTGACACGACCGTATTGTGTGTATTAGCGACGTGCGTAAATAAGCTCCTCCAGACAGGACGTCAGATATCAGACGTTTTCTCGCGCTGGCAGGTAAGCTGCAAGCAAAGCACACCATACGCAATAGACGCTGCCCTGAATGTACCGAGAAAGAGAGCTGAAAGCGAAGCGAAGCGCGAAGACGCGAAGTATTGCCGACGGCGTGGCCGGGTACTGCAGGTAGGCGGAGGGGCGCGGGCAGATGGCTGAGTGGGCCGAAGGAATGCGCGCGCTGGGGGATGATGCCCGCCCTGTGACCATCCAATGCACGGGCGAGCGTCACGACAGAGCGGTACCGAAGGGGCGCGGCTGGAATGCCACTGTGACCAGGAAAGTGGAGGCCTCGCAGTTGGAATTTGCGCAGCGCAGTAGAGACATACGCAATGGTCACGGTGGCGGAGATAGAGCGTACGTGTCCTGGCCATGGGACGAGCAACACGTAGCCCGGGCGCGTTTTATGAGGCGTCGATTGCAAGCGCTGGACGGGGACAGTGCAGGCAGACGGCGTCAGAGTTCATTGGACCCTGTCACGCGTGCAGGGCCGGGTCGTCGAGCACTGGCAGGGGTTCACGAGTCGAGGCGGCTTGTCGTCGGCCGGGAACTCCGCCGGGCTTAATTGTGTCTGGCTTGAATGGCGCCGTGGACGAGCTCTGAAGACGAGCAGCTCCTGAACCAGATCGCGATTCATGGCACAAAGGATCGCTGGCGCCAGATAGCAGAGGCCATTCCTGGCAGGTCAGTCACAACCACAAATCTCGCAACTGGCTGATTAGACGCCCGTCCGCCACCCAGGACGAACAAGGCCTGCCGCAAGCGATGGTTGCACTCGCTCTGCCCGGACGTCAAGAAGAGCCTCTGGACCGAGAGTGAAGACGAGAAGCTCGTCGCGCTGCACAAGCTCTATCCCGGTCGCTGGGCAGTCATCGCGCGACACATCGACGGCCGCACCGACGACGCCTGCTCCAAGCGCTACCGCGAGGCCCTCGACCCCACGCTCGTCCGCGGCGAATGGTCTCCGGACGACGACAAGCGTCTGCTGCGCGAGGTCGCAAACTGGAAGAGCCAGTGGTCCAAGGTCGGGCACGCCATGAATCGCAGCGGACTGGGCTGCAGGAACCGGTCCGTCGCATCTGCATTAGTCTACAGTCCACTCACGCCCACCAGATTCCGCATGCTGCAACGCAAGATGGACGCACCCGCTCAGATCCTCTCCCCGCCGCTTATCCCACAGTGGCAACCGGAATCGCCTGCTGTCGAGACACTGGCAGTGACACCCCCATCGACAGATTCCAGCACCATCGAACTCGCATGGCCCCAGCAACAGCCGTACCACTACGCGCATCCCAACCCGCTTGTTGTGCCTGAACATTCGCCGTGGGACGGGCCGTCTAACGCCAGTACACCTGTCTTTGCTATCGACCCGAATTTGCAGCAACATTCGCATGCGCATCCACATCCAGCACTTCATGTCGATCTGCACGTCGACCAACACCTAGGCTTTGACTCCAATGCCACTTCTGCGGTCACGTCGCCGCATGATCATGAGAGCCCTGACATCTACTACCCGCCGATTCCGAGCCAGCACCAGTCTATGAATGTTTCTTACCTTCCCAGTGATCTGCACGACATTCCGCATGCGCATGCGCATGCATTCTACGACGATACGCCTTCTCCCCCTCCGGTTGCCAATGACGATCTCGCGGTGGATGCACACTCCACTGCCGCTTTCGATGTCGTCCCTGCGCATCCCACCGAGAACATGCTCGACGTTTGCATGCAGGCTAGCACTAGCGACCTCGCGTCGTCATCTATATCTGTCGGTTCTGGTTCTGGTACTACGAATGCGAATGTGGAGGAGGACAGTGCTCCGCCGCCAGCCAAACGCCGCCGCACGACGACGACACGGCGCCGTAGAGTGCCGGACGCTGATACGGCGCGTCTGTCTGCCACGCGCAGCGTCACCGCCGACTCGTCCGTCCTGGCATACGCGTGCGGGCACGCACGCTGTTGGCCTGCACTCACATATCGATTCGCAACGAGCGCGGAGCTGCTGGCGCATAAGAAGGAGGTGCACGCGGACGAAGAGGACGGACTCGGAGACGATGTGAAGATCTATCGCTGTGCGCTGCCTGGGTGTAACAAAGCCTGGAAGGTACGCATCACACATCATATGCGCCTCGCTCACACTTGCACTCTTCTGTAAACAGAACATCAACGGGCTGCAGTACCATCTCCAAGTGTACGTCTTCCCTTACACTCATTCTAGTTGTCTATTATCTGATCGTCACGTTTTGCAGGTCGCGCGCGCACTTCCAGATCGCCGTAAACAGGGCGAAGCAGAGCGTCAGTGCAGATCATCCAGGGCCAGGGCCAGAGCGACAAGGGGAAGAAGCGCAAGCGCAAGTGGAGCTGAAGCCGCAGAAGCAGCACCGCTGTCCGCACGACGGATGTCCGAATTCGTACAAGCAGCTCAGCGGGTTGCGGTACCACCTCACGCATGTGCGTTTGCTTGCTCCTTTTTGGGTGTGAAGTTTTGGGTGCTGAATCGATGAATGCAGGGCCACCCGGAGAACGCACCGGCCCAGTTGGACGAGCTGCCGCCGCAGTTGAAGCGTAAGCTCGCGGTGAGCTAGTAAACTATCAGTACTCGTAGTATTCTCCTTTGTCGTGCTTTCTTGAAGACTTCAGACTCCAGTTTATTGCGCGCTTTTACCTTCGGCTGAAGTACTTATAATTCTACTGTATCCCGTCCCAAACTGTGTTGCGTACTGTTCTCCTCTGTGTAATGACCGTACGTAGTTGAGTGTACTAGGTAGAAACTGTGATTTCTTCATCTGCGTACTACGTAGGCGAACTAGAGTGACGCGGAGCCGTGGAGCGAACTCCGAACTTCTGTCACTCTCAACCGCCCGCTCGCGTCGTCGCGCATTCCCTCCGTCTGCACAGCGCGGACGCTATGATGAACCTGGTGGCATATGGCTCTGATTCTGAGTCGGACGATGGCGCAACCAAGGTCGCTGGCGCGGAGGACGCGTTCGCCATCTCGAACCTCCCCGCTGCCAAAAGAGCGCGCACAACTGGCCCTGCGACCACAGTTGACGCTGCGCCAGACGTTCTGGCAGAGGTAAGAGCCACGATCCACTTTTTGAACGCGTCGACGTTGATTTCTTGCTGTTCAGGACATTATGAACCTCACGTCGCTCGTCACGCGCCCGTCCGACACGCAGATGAACGTCAATATCCCATACGCAGATATGATCGTCCCCGTCGCAGGCCCCGCGAACCCGTTTACCGACCGCAACAAGCTCCCGAACCAGAACGCTATCGCCGGCCACGTCGAGGAGCACGCCATGTCCGACCATGCGTTTCGCGCGCAACATATGTCGCATGTCGTTCTGGGATACTCGCATAACCCCAGCCAGGATCCCACCGCGCCGTCGTTCGTTGGTGACGCGGGCCGCGCGGCGGAGAACGGCGGGACGACGGTCGATGTGATGCGCGCGTCGCACGCGTCGCGCAAGGAGCTGAAGCGGAAGCGCGGCAAGAAGGGCGATTTGGAAGTCGTCGAGGGCGAGGGCGCGTATGTTGGGCCTTGGGGCGTGTGGCAGGGCGACGACATCCGCGAGGACGCGCCGGACCAGGAGGAGGTGGACGCGATGGAGGCGGAGGACTCGGCGCTCGTCGAGAGCGGGCTCGCGGACCCGGAGTCGGTGCGCCTGGGGAAGCTCAAGCCCAAGAAGGGGTTCTTCGGCTCGGAGAAGACGCAGTTCCATGGGAAGAACCTTACGGACTACCAGGGGCGGTCGTACATGCACCCGCCGTTGGGCGAGGCGCCGCAGCTCGCGGCCGAGGCGGGCTCGCAGGAGTGTTTCATCCCGAAGACGTGCATCCATACTTGGACGGGCCACCAGGGCGGCGTCAGCGTCGTACGCTCATTTCCGCACAGCGGTCATCTCCTGCTCAGCGGCGGGATGGACACCAAGATCAAGGTGAGCGGCATGACGCGCCGTGTTGTTTGCGGTCCAGGTTGCTGAAACTTCGGCTTGCGCGCGGCAGCTGTGGGACATTTATCGGGAGGGCAACCTCCTACGGTCCTTCATGGGGCACACGAAAGCTGTCAAGGACGTCACGTTCACGAACGACGGTCGCAAGTTCCTCTCGTGCGGGTACGATCGTCAGATGAAGCTCTGGGACACGGAGACCGGCCAGTGTCTCAAGGCGTTTTCGAACGGAAAGACGCCCTACGTCGTGCGCTTCCACCCAGACGACGACAAACAGCACATATTCCTTGCGGGCATGTCCGACAAGAAGATCATCCAGGTACGTTGCCTGCGTTTCTGGCTGCAGGGAGCGCTCTGTGTGTCACGGCATGCGGGCCGCCTCTGCTTCTGCTGTCTCCCCCTATTCCTCTCTTCCACACCCGCTGACTGAGCTTCTGTTCCGTTCCGACGACACAGTACGACATCAACACCGGGGAAATAACCCAAGAATACGACCAGCATCTCGGGCCCGTGAATACAATCACGTTCGTCGACGACAATCGGCGCTTCGTCACGACGTCCGACGACAAGACGATCCGGGCATGGGAGTTTGACATTCCAGTCGTCATCAAGTACATTGCGGAACCGCACATGCACTCGATGCCGGCGGTGACCTTGCATCCTAACAGTGCGTATCCCTCTAGTCCCTTGCGGTCGTGCCGCGCCACCTTGCTGGTTAATCAACGATCTACACGCGTGCGCTGACCACGTCTCCCCTTTCCTCCCCGGTCGTCGTTTGCAGAAAAGTACTTTGCGGCACAATCGCTCGACAACCAGATCCTGGTGTACAACACGGACAACTTCCGGCAGAACCGGCGCAAGCGGTTCGCAGGGCACGGTGTGGCGGGCTATGCGGCGCAGATTGGCTTCTCGCCCGACGGTCGCTGGATCTCTAGTGGCGACTCGGGCGGGTATGTTATCTTCTGGGACTGGAAGACGGGGCGGATCAAGAGCAGGCTGCAGGCGCATTCGAAGGTGGTCATTGCGCACGAGTGGCTCCCGCACGAGACGGTGCGTGCGAACACCCACCCCTTGGCCCCGAAACTTCCCCTTCGCCGTCCTCCTTACTCCCGTGCGGCGTGGTGGAGGCTTCGGGTGCTGACGATAGACGCCACACTCACACTCACGCTCATTCTTTCTTATACAGTCCAAAGTTGTAACGGCGTCGTGGGACGGGCTGATCAAGCTCTGGGTACGTTGCGCGGGCCAATGGATGGCGCACAGAGCTACGCTAACTAACATGTTGCAGGATTAGAAGAGTTTCACACGCGCGTCTGTGCGTGAGGGAGAGAGCGCCGTGGCTGCAGAAACGCAAAGTTGCGCGATGGATGGTGCGGGCCCTGGTGTGTGCAGTGTAACATTACAACGACGTATAGTACCCGATCGCGGGACACCTTGCTATGTATACGCACTCGGACAACCCCCCCCTTTGGCTGGGCATGGTGTTACAGCGAGGTTGTGAGTTAGTCGACGGGCGGCGGACTCGGACGCGGGATCTTGCAGTGCCAGTGTCGTTGGATTTGTAGATCTCTGATTAGACTCAGGGATTGCTCTGCAGCTATCGATAGGGACGGACGAGCACGTGAGATGTGTGCGAGTGGAGAGGCCAGCAAGCAAGTGTGAGCAGGTTTGGACGTGCCGGGAGGGCCAGGGCGGCGGCTGGGTCAGAAGACTGGGTGGATTGGGGACTTGGATGACGATAGAAGATATGTAGGACGAGGGCTGCGTGTGGTTCTGATCTGCTGGATGCATGATGGACAAGCATGTGTGCATGTGCTGCTTCAGAGCTTCAGCTGGGGGGTAAGTAAGTAGTGGAGACTTTGAGAGAGGCTCCGGAGGAGCACTAGAGTGCGCTGGGCGGGAGAGACGAAGGTTGTGCCTGGATTCAGTTGTCGCGAAAGATCCCAGCGGGATAAGTCCCCCCTTGGCGTGACTGGGTGTCACACGGCGGATGGCGGGTGCATTTGTTGTGCCGGGGCAGGCCGGGGGAGGTGTACCTGGAACGAGCCGTCATAAAACGCTCATCCGAACCGCGCTGGCCCTCGTTCCCACCCCATCCGCCCGCTCTCCTCGCCGTCCAGCCCGTCCGCCAGACCCACCATGAAACTCACACTATTGGCCCTCGTCGCCTCGCTCGCCGTCGCCTACGCTGCCCCCGTGCGTCCAGTTCCCACGCCCGTCGTGAGCTGGCAGCTTATCTGGTTCAATTATAGGTCGTCCCCGCCGCAGAGGGCATCGAGCGCAGAGTATCCGACTGGCGTCGCGCAGAGGCAGACGCAGCAGCACAGGTCCGCCATTCTCGCCCGACTCGTAAGAGCTCATCGCCGCTGACCGCTTGTTTCCCTCAAACAGGCACGATCCACACCGGAGCAGCTCGATGCAGTGCGCACCCACTCTCTCCTATCTAGCCCCTACAATCCAGCCTGACTCGCCATCCCCCACAGCGCGACGATGTCGAGGCTCGCGACGCAAAGCCTGTATCCGACTGGAAACGCGTATCGGACTGGAAGCGCGTATCGGACTGGAAGCGCGCCGATGTCGACGCACGCGAACCAAAACCCGTCTCTGACTGGAAACGCGACGACGTAGAGGCGCGCGACGCAAAGCCCGTGTCCGACTGGAAGCGTGTGTCGGACTGGAAGCGCGTCTCCGACTGGAAAAGAGACGACGTCGCCGCCCGCGCAGCAAAACCAGTGAGCGACTGGCGGAAGCGTGTATCAGACTGGAAGCGCGTATCCGACTGGAAGCGCGGCGACGCAGCCGTCCAGGTGCGTTCTAGCTCGTCGGCGAGTGACCGGAATGCCGAGCTCACCCTCGTTCAAATAGGCTCGCGACGTATGAGCGTCATTGCCCACTCGACGCTCGTCTAGACAGGTGTCCAGGAGGTGAGCTCGTCCTTGGCTCGTCACGCATCAGTTTACTTAGTCGCGTTCTTGGCAGTTGCAAGGCCCTGGCACCGTCTTTGCTTTTTCTTGTAAGCATCAATCTAACTTGCGACGGTCCCGCCCACCAGTGCTAATTCATTCCGCACCAGATTCGGTCCTGCGTATTGGTGTCTCCTTAGTGTTAGCTGAATTCCGGTCTCCCAACAACCCGACCCTAGTATCACCCCCGGCCGAGCCAGAGTTGCGCTGGTCCGCCTCGATCCACTCCCTTAATCCCATGCCGTACCATCGCCTTCCGCCTCCCATCGCACCGTACAACCCAACCCTACCTACCACGTCTTCTCCCCCGCAGCGGCTCCCAGCTCGGCTGTTGTCTCCAATACTTCCACGACGTGCCACCCGACTTTTCGGCATCTGCATCCACAGCCCTGTATTACTTCGCCCGCGTAGGCGGGAGGATTGTCGCGCAATCGCTATACCATCCCCAGCGCTGCGCGACTCCGCCACCGCTGTTGGAAATCAACTCCCGTGCCGCGCTTTCGGGGACCAGCCCCGTCGTCATCATCAACTGCGATCCGTGCGTTCGTTTCGCATGGCAGATGTTTTATGCGCCCTTCGTCGTTTTCTCCTCCTCTCGCGCGAGGACGCTGTACACGCTCGTTTGTTCGAATTTGACCTACATACTACACACCGCACGCGCACTCTCCTCCCCTCTCGCGTCGGCCGCTCTGGTGATACTACGCTCGCATCGTTGTTGCACTCGCACATGCTGTTCCATACTCATCTCTCGCAACAATGTACACACACTCAAGTGCAACATCAGCTTGATCTTGCGAGCCCAGCGTCATCCCTTGCGCAGTGAGGTGAGCAAGAGGTCACAACAGCGTACAGATCTCAGATACGGGTATACCGACGGCCGAGATCATGATGCCACTCTCGTGATCACTGCGCCGTGTGGTCGCTGTGCAAGTCCATGCCGCCCTCCGCCGCCCCTTCCTCGTGGCGCGGGCGTGCGCAAGGGTCTTTTTGTTTGGGCTCCTCGCTTTTGGGAGGTGGAGTCGCAGTGGAAATAGCCTGCA
This sequence comes from Exidia glandulosa HHB12029, assembly GCA_001632375.1. Classification (NCBI taxonomy): domain Eukaryota; kingdom Fungi; phylum Basidiomycota; class Agaricomycetes; order Auriculariales; family Exidiaceae; genus Exidia; species Exidia glandulosa. The sequence continues at coordinate 325,837 of KV425887.1, read as the reverse complement.
TGCCGTCCAGCCGCATCGGCGGACCTGAGGCCGAAGGGTCCCGAAAGGCACGCCGAACCATGCGTTCGTATGCTCCGTGCTCACCACGGGTGTGACGATGGCACGTGTGGGATTGCTCGGTCAGGGCAAGCTGGGAGGATCTTGAATCTGATCTCCATCCCTCTCGAAGTTCTCAGACAGTCTCAATCCGGAAGTGAGTTACGGATTTTACGCGCAGAAGCGAAGCGCTTCAGTCACAACGAGCTGTGTACATACACACTACGTATACAGTAAGGTACGCGAGACGCATGCTGCGTCGCCAAGGTCGTTCTATTGTACCAATACAATAGGAAAAAGGTACGCGGGCTAGCTGCAGCTGGTCCAGGCCGCGCGCCGTGGACCTGGAAGATGAGGCACTCGAATGAAACGCACATGACAAAGAACTCTTCAAGGCGTCTCTAGTCAGGAACGACAAGTAGCGGCCTCGTGTTCACTGTTTCGTTCGTCGTCGGCAGGATACTTACTTCGTCGAGGCGCTCTGCCAGCGATCTCAATTTCAGGCGCGCGCCCACGCCGCCGCAGCCTTTGGACTTGTCCGAAGATTTGCGCTCCCGGACTGGCACAAAGAATTGGTGCTACTGCAAGAAGGCGGTCAGGAACGCGATCGCGACGCGCTAAGCGAGGCGCCAAGGGTTGCACTCGACAGCTTGCACGATCGTCCCCGTCTTTGTCTCTGCCAGTGGCGGCGGAGAGTTGGGAAAGTTCATGAAACCCTGAGAAGAATATTACTTAATTCCAGAGCGTGACAATGACACATCTAAGTGATGAGACAAAGGCAGGCACTGCCAAGTAAGGCCATTGAACTTCATCGATGACGTTTGCGACGGCTCAGGCTGCACGCAGTGAGGGATGCTGAGAGAGAGAGCGGGTGCATGACGTCGTGCTCAGTGTGCAGACTCGGCGAGTCCGGCTCGGTGAGCTTCGTTGACGAGATCTGCAGATTGTCAGTGGCAAAAGCCGCTGGCCCGCAATTCATGGCGTCATTGCGTAGCCACAGCTTTCATGGTCAGACTGAAGGCAAAGACCCTGGTCGTCGCTGGCCTATTTTTTCCCCAGTCTAATGTCCTCCTCCATTGTCTCCGGACGATGACCGGCTACATTGACGCGCGGCGGACCCGGACGTCGACACGATCTGAGATCTTGTCTTTGTGTATCCCGCCGTCTTCTCTGTCCTGTGTCCCGTAACGAAGTGCGCGTCGCGGTTTTAATCTCTTCGAAGCGTCAACAAGAGAAGCGTGTCATGTAATATCACGTCGAGTCGAAGACCATAAAGCTGGCGAGCCGCGGCGAGACGGGATTATTCTTGTCCCTCACATCCGGCGCTGCCGACAGCGCCCGCCGCGGGTGCGGTCTGCGAAATGTATTGGCTTTAAGCTACAACAGGCGCTGCGACCAACACGGTACCTCCGGCTTCCTTGCGTCCTCCAGTGCGCAGCACTATACGTCGCTATGCGAGTCATTGATTGGCCCATCCCCGCGGAGAAGGCGCTGGGAACAACCCTGTTGCACTGTTACTTGGTCGTCGGGTCGAGGGCAATAGTTCCCCGGCGCTGTACACGTTCGACGGTGATAACTTGTTCGAGTATTAGCACGCCCGCGCAGTTTTAGATGGCTGCGCAGCGTTGCGTTTGCTAATACGGGCCGTAATTTCGAGGTACCCTGTATTCAGAGAGGTTCTCCCAGTGGAGAAATGTAGGCGTCAGAGGACGTAGGGTATCGACGTCGCACGTAGGTCTGTCAGGTAGCCACTCGTAGACTCTGCATATTCAGGACCTCGATGAGCGTATTGTAGCCCTACTAGCACGTCGGTGTAACCCATTAGGAACTGAATGACCCGACTGTACGACAGGGTTGCAATGCGACTTGCCAGATTTGTCGGATCCGTCAGCGACCCGTGCGCGGAACAGGTAACAGCGAAACGCAAACTCTGTAGTGACAAGGTGCCACTGCCAAGGTCCCCAGTGAAAAGATCGATCAATGAAGGGTCTGCCGTCGGTACGAGAGTTTGCCACGGCTGGGGAGGGTCGACAGGCGCGTTGTAGCCAAGAGCGTCACAGTAATCGTACGACTTGCTCTGCAGAGTGCTATCAGGTATGCTGCGCAGGGCCAGCAGAGCGTATACTCCCTCGCTACAACAATGTGCAAGCAGAGGTGCTGCAGCATGATGTCGGCGCGGGTCCATACGTACGTAGAAATTCCGCAGAACCGCCGAGCACTGTGCACCCGTAATGAACAACAAGAATGGACACTCGACCTCCGGATCAAGCAACGTGCAACTGCTTGCAGTTCCCGGAAGCCCGTGCCTTTGTTTGGCACGCAATGCAAAACATGTTCGTTGAGCGCATGTGCGTGCGGCGTGCCGCAATCGATGAGCAAGAATGTCGGCAGGCATGCTGTATTGGGAGTCACGATTGCGCAGAGATTACGGTGGACGAAGTGTTGACCCCTGGCACAGAACGCGGACGCCTTGGTCAGTGAAGCCGTGGCCGGAAGATGCCTCGATCCAGATGGATTCGCAGTGGCTGACCTTCGCACCCTGAGCGGCAGAACCAGCAGCAGCGGTCTTTGAGCGATCGTGCAAAATCCGATACATAAGCCGTATACTACGAGACCTTTATAGCAGCTGTATCGTCAGCATGAAAGAGTCGTTTCTGATCGACAGGTCGTCGCATTTCAAATAATCGTCAGTCCAGAAACTGGGGCCAGGTGAAGGGTCTGGTCCGACGAGATATACATAGTGTACCCGGGTGCTGTGACCGTCACATGCTTGCAAAGCGATAACAGCGCGGTGACAGTCTTGCACGAGCCTAGAGACGTGCAGAACGCGTGAACTGGAATCGAAGAGCCGCGTGACAGCTCGACGTCGGGCGAACTTGGAGATTGGCGTACAAAGGACTCGAAGAGTAGCCTGAGGCAGGTCGCTAAGATGGACTGGGCAACGGTAGCGTCTGGTAAGGAGAGAGCCAGCAGCACCGCGTCACCTGTACGCGTTTTGGCAGGAAACGAGCACCAGTAGAATAGTGAAGCGGTAGCAAACCCGCTCCGTGCAAGAAGCGTCGTTGTGTAGCCACAGAAATCGTTAGGCCAAGAACCTGTCCTTGATGTTGGAAAATCAATGGAGGACCAAAGCAAAGTCCAAGCGCAGGCAGAAGACAGAGCCAGTAATGAACGGCTTGTGGCCAAGACGCGTTTCGGGCCACAGATTTATTACTGCTACCGACAGACACGTTAGACGTGCTCAGCGTAATCACCGACGACGATGGCCAGCGGCTCTCCGTTCGCCACCGAGCCAGCCATGGCCAGTGTGCGGCTCAAGCGTCGACGACCCCTGACGCAGACGCTATCCGAGAGCCAGAACGGGAGCCTACCTGACCGTTAGACCGAGGGCTCGAGCGTCCGACGCCGTAAGAGCGTTATCTCCACCCGTCGTCCACGGCTGTTTACCCGCGGCGCGATAAGCAGTGGTGCTCTTGACCAGCTTCTCTGCAGTCCGCTATGGGTCTCGCCAACTGGACGAGTCGCAAGGCGTGGGAGCTCGAGCCTGAGCCGTCGACGTTCGCGCCAGACAACAAATGGAGCAACAAGGTGAACGTCCGCGCCGGATGCTTTTGAGGTCTCGCGCTGATGATTCCAACCACCCATGATAGGACATGGATCCGTGCCCGCCAAAGGCACGGACGTGGACGACGTTCAATTATATCACTTACTGGATCTCTGACGCGTTCAATGTGGCCACATGGGATCTTGCGAGCTCTATGCTCGCTGTGGGATTATCGTGGCGACAGGCCCTCCCCGCCATCGCAGTCGGACACCTGCTCATCGCGCTCGTAATCACAGCCAACGGATACATTGGAGCGCGTCTGCACGTGCCGTTTCCTGTGCTGAACAGATCGTCGTTTGGCTTCTACTTCTCGTACTTCAGCGTCGTCAGTCGGTGCGTGCTTGCCGCGTAACCCATGCGACGCAACCCTGAAAGCTCTTGCAGTGTTGTTCTGGCCATGTTCTGGTTCGCCGTACAGACGTATACAGGGTCCGTTTCTTCTACGCTTCTGTCTAAAAGTTCCGCTCCTAACACGCTTTGCAGGAGCGAATGCGTGTACCAGATGATCAAGGCCATTTGGCCCAGCTTTGCGCGTTTTCCCAACCGCCTTTCGGATTCCACTCCCATCACCTCTGCAGGTAAGTGCACTTTACTGCCTTACGCGTATCCTAACGCGATGACACTTTTGCAGGACTGCTGTGCTACTTCATCTATTGGCTCATTCAGTTCCCCTTCCTCCTCGTCTCCCCGCAACGCATTCGATGGCTCTTCCTAGCAAAGTCCGTCATTGTGCCCATTGCGTGGCTAGCTATGATGATCTGGGCCTTCGTTAAAACATCTGGACGCTCCGGCGAAGGCGCGATCTTCTCGGCATCCTCGTCTCTGCATGGGAGCTCCCTGGCCTGGGCTTGGCTGTCCGCCTTGAATAGCGTTCTCGGGAACTTTGCCACAGTGAGAAGCCTCATACCTTGCCGCTGCCCGTAAGTGCTGATCGTCCCTCCCGCTCCCCAGCTCGCCGTCAACATTCCCGACTTCACGCGGTACGCGAGGTCGCCGAGGGATCAGTACATTCAACTTGCCATCATCCCCGTCGCATTCACTCTGGCTGCTTTCATGGGCATTGCAGTGACGAGTGCAGGAGCCGTGTTGTACGGCGATATATACTGGGACCCGCTCCGCCTCATCGACCAGTGGGACAATCGTGCCGCGGCGTTCTTCGCATCGTTTTCATTCGCACTTGCCACGCTCGGCACCAATATTTCTGCGAACAGCTTGAGTGCCGGGAATGACTTTGCAGCCATATGGCCCAAGGTACGGTCAAGTAGCTGCGGTACTTGTCCAACAGCCAACCCACTGAAACGTTGGCATTTTCCGCAGTATCTCAATATTCGGCGAGGTCAAGTTCTTTGTGCGTTTATCGGCGGATGGGCGCTCTGCCCCTGGGAGATCCTGGCGAACGCGATTGGTTTCTTGACTTTCAGTAAGCACCGACTTTATCTTGTAGTTGCAGAACTAACGATGGCCGTAGTGGCTGGGTACACGGTCTTCCTCGGTCAGTTACCCTGTTGTAGTCCCGATTCGCTCAAGCTGAGCTATGTTACAGGACATCAGCAAAATGGATATCTGCTCACGAGGCTCATGAGTGATGTGAGTTCTTCAAGCCTGATAGAGCATCTCTTCGGCTATGCGAATTTGGCAAGCTTGATGAGATCTCTGAGCTCACTGAGCTCACGCAACTCAGCGTGTCTGTTTGGTACACCCTTCTGCTTTTGATCGCTTCGCTTAGGAACTGGGACCCCGGGACACGAAATACGGTAAAGTCAGGTCTTATTGTACTACGAAATGACTATGTACAGAATATCGACCATCTCAGACTCGAAAGAAACGTGAGGATGGATAGTGGCCGCTCTGATAGAGCGCGAGGAACGTCAGCGTTGGCGATGGCGATGGGGCTCTAGCATGCGGTTCACGTACAACGAGGCAACCGCGCAAGAGCGGCCGTGAAAACGGCGGTACTGCACGACGGGCAATGATGAGACGGGCATCGTCGCGTAACGACGAGCCGCACGGCGCACGCAACTCGGCCGTGAATTGCGCCGGCGACATCGGCTGCAAACATATGTGTCAGACGCGCGAAGCGATGTGCTCATGATCAGCACGCACGTACCAGGGTTGACGCTGCGAATACGCCGGAGAGAGGCAGGGGATGGAACGTGAGCACTAGAAAGAAGACAGCTACGAAGCGACGTACAGTTTTCCTTAGCGTGAGGATTGCGCCGAAGCTGGGATGGCATTATCGCGCCTACGCGATGCCTACAGAACGTATCAGCATGTGATGGGTATCAAGAACGACTTGTGCGCACGTCAGCGTATGATCAATATAGTAGGGCGACGTACGAGAGAGTAGCTGAATATGGTTGTGCTGCGTGACGGTTGCGTCGATGTCGGCGTGTTGCAGTCGTCTGCGCCATAGTTAGAGGTATGCGTGAGGGCAATGTAAATGTAATTACCTGGCTACCTGGCACAGTCGCGACGCGGTAGGCAATTCGGGATGAGGGGAGAGAGAGAAGGGGGGATTTGAAGCCGAGCTGGCGACTTGACGGGATCCGGCGAGACCGTGGCTGTCTTTAGGGCAGGTCTTGTGGAACAAAATGGACTTAGCAAAATGGGAAGAAACGGACGACCAACGACTTGGCGTATGACAGTTGTCCGTCCTCACGATACTCAGCATCACTTGAGTAGCTTGAACATGACGAACCGCCTGATGTTTACTTTTGGTTCCTCCCAAAGCAGATTTAACCGTGTTCGAAGGTTCTCAGTCGATGCTTGTGGAGCTTGAGCAATCTCACAAAGCTTCACAGACTCAGGATGCCCACGCATCTCATCTGACAGTCCTGAGGGCCATGAGTGTTCTGAGCGCCAGTTCGTTTTCCTGATGGACCCATTGCGGGGATCATGATCAGCGACGTTCGAAAGCCCCTCTGCATACCTCTAATCCAAACTAACTACATCCCCGACAGTACTACCTTGTCCATAGGTCGAACGTGGACGTGCCGTCCATGTATCGTCCACATGGCCGGTACCGATATACTGGAGGCATCGTGAGATCTTCGTCCAGCCGCATTTTCGTCCTGAATGCTGATCGCTCTGCAGAACTGGCGCGCAGGGGTAGCATTGCTCGTCTCGGTCCCGCCAAACCTCCCGGGACTCATCAACGCCATCAACCCGAAAATCGCTGTGGGCGGAGCGGTGTATCTGTTCGATCTTGCTTACATCCTCGGGGTGCGTCCAGTCCCCCACTAAACATCCCCTGCATAACTGTAACGGAGAACGGCAATTACTGACGGTGCCTGGATGTGCCGGCGTTCATCTTTTGCAGTTCTCTCTTGCCGCTGGGACGTACTACTTCACGAGCGTGTTCTGGCCTGCGACGGAGACGATGCTAAGCGAGCCAATATTCAGTGATCGCGACGACGATGATGAGGTTGTGCCGACGGACGTGGAAAAAGATACGAGCAGCGTTGAGAAACGCGGAGGGAGCGTTAAGAGTGGTGATGACGCTCCCAGATATGACTAGATGATTGTGGACAGTGTTTATGGTCATCTAACGCAATGTAGAGAGTACTGTACTGGGTTAGTCCAACCCAGGATGTTACCACCAACGCTCCTTTAATTTGAAGCTTTGGGCCGTTGACATAGGGATTCCGCCTCAAGTAACCCTTCGGCTTGATGTAAATTGTACTGTAGTAGTGGTAGTAGCAGCATTGCAACCGGCACCTCCTCTACTGCCGGCGCATTGCTTCGCATCTCCGGCACTGCGACGTCCACAAATCCCCCTGCTGTCGATCCTTTTCGGGAATCACAGAAGTAAGGAATCGAGCGCTCTGCTTTGCTATCGGTGCAAATATCGTGCCTTAGAGGCGCGTATTCACTGCTAGGAACACCTGGGCCGCCGAAGACGGTACCGTGCCTGTTGGAGGAGCGTACGCACAGCCTTTGTACGCGGAGATGCTGTATACGTCGACGAGTTCTCAGCTCTGAAGAAGGGAGGAATAGGGGTCCGGGCCGAAGGTAGATCAGAGAAGCCGGAGCCGCTGCGTGCCTTGGAACGTGCGGGAATGCCGAGTGTGCTGGCTGGCTAGGAGTATTGCGCAGAGGGCGTTGTGTGAGTTGAGAAGCTGTGCGACGGGCGTGCCTGAGATAATTGCCGGCGTGTGCGTCGACGGATTTGGCGGAGTCCGGCTTGTCGGTCGACTCCTTGCAACGGGCGCAATCAGCTACTAGCCGCTTGGCTGTCTCTCCGTTCCCACCTCACCTCACCTCACCGTCGCGCACGACGACGCCAGCATGCCTCGACGGCCGCAGACGTCGGCGTCTGGACGCCCGTCGACGAGCGGGTCGACGTTCAGCGAGCCCCATTCTCTGTTCTGGCAGCCGGGCCAGGCTGGCGCTGCTTACCAGCACAACGAGCACGCGCTGTACGAGGACGAGGAGAGCGACGAGGAGAGCGACGACGAGGACGTGTTCGCCTATCTCCCGCCGGGCTCCGCGGGCCAGCCGGCGCCGTCGTCGTCGTCCCACGTCCACCTCGCAGTCCCATACGTCCCGCCGCCCACTGGGTCCGCAAACTCGCTCAATCCCCCGCCGAGTCGATTTGGCACGGGCAAGCACTCGCTCACCTCCATCCCCGAGGACGAGCCAGCGCCAGGCACCACCTCCAGCGACCTCCACGTCGCCCAGACCGTCGGTGGCGAGGCATTTCGCATGTCGCGTCTCGGTCTATCCACAGCCTCGTCCGGCGACACCTCCAGCCGGGAGGTCCACGTCTCTCTACCCTCCCGCGGCAGCGACATGGACGGCAAGCGAGCCAGTTCCGACATGGGCTCGAGCGTCCTTGACGTGCCTGATTTTGACAACCTCAAGTGCGCCATCCCAACCCTGTACCGCCCACATTTGTGCTAACCGTCAGCGGAAGGGTCAACTTCGACGGTGCAGAGTCTGATATCGATGAGGACTCGCCGTATCCCGAGGTGCGTCTCTTCATGTAATCCGTAAAGCAGCTGCTTAATCTTACCAGGTCCGGGCGAGCGTCAGCAATATCGACGATGTCACCATGCCTGTGTGCGTAGTCTTACAGGACCGCATGGAGGGTGCTCTGACCTTACGACCAGGCTGACGTTCCGAATGTGGTTCCTCGGCCTGCTGCTGTGTATCGTCGCGAGCGGCGCCAACATTTTCTTCAACTTCCGACAACCGTCGCCACAGGTCGTCCCCCTCGTTCTCTTGTGCGTACACCACGTTATCATTGCTCCACACACTTCCTATCGTCGCCCTGCGCGCTTCGGCCGCGCACGAGCGTGCGTTCGACAGGGATCTCTGCCGCACTACACCCCCGCGTTTGGCACATCTGCTGCCGCCGTCCCCTGCCAAACCCACAGTGCACCTTCCCGGCGACATGCTTCCTCTGACGCGCTTCCCCTCACTCCCGGTGGCATTCTTTCGGCCGTCCGAGCTGCCTGACTGACTGGTCCCTCTGCCGCTGCGTACAGGCTCATCTCGTATCCTGCCGGCAAGTTCATGGCGTACACTCTGCCGTTACGCACCTGGAAGGTGCCCCGCTGGCTTGGAGGCTTCGAGTTCTCGCTCAACCCGGGTCCATTCAACATGAAGGTCCGTCCTGTCCAACGCCACTCACTCCGCACGCTCTCGTACTCTGGCTAAACTTGCGGCAGGAACATGTCTTGATATACATTATGGCCAACGGTAAATCCGAACTATCGTAAGCTGGATGAAGTCTGACGCAAGCAGTTTCCATCGTTCCCGCGTACGGAATGACTGCCATCGTCGGTTCGTAAGCTTTTGGCCCTGCAAAGTAACACATACTTACTCTCCATTTCCTGTACAACGTACAGTGGCTGAAATTTACTACGACATGAAGATGGGCTTTTGGTAAGATTCTTTGGCTGCTGTGCCCATAAGCTTGTGACGCACGTGCTAACACCTGGGTGTAGGTTCGGCCTGGTACTTGTCATGGCTACACAGCTAACTGGCTTTGGACTTGCGGGATTATGTCGACGGTTCCTTGTATGGCCGGCATCTATGATCTGGCCACAGAATCTCGTCGCCTGTTCCTTGCTCAACACTCTGCACGCAGAGGACGACAAGTACAGCGGCGGCATCACGCGGTTCAAGTTCTTCATGATCGCGTTCACGGGCAGCTTCCTGTTCTTCTTCTTACCGGGTTACATCTTCACCGCTCTCTCGACATTCTCCTGGATTTGTTGGATTCGCCCGAGTAAGTCGTCTTTCTTCGGAAGGCAACAGGATGGCCCTGATGTCGTTTCGCAGACAACGTCGTAGTAAACCAGCTGTTCGGCGTGCAGAGCGGTCTTGGACTAGGTCTCTTTACCTTTGACTGGTCACAAATCAACTGGATCGGAAGCCCGCTCATGGTTCCGTGGTGGGCCGAGCTGCACGTCTTCGCAGGCTTTGTGCTCTTTTACTGGATTGTCTGCCCTATCCTCTACTACACCAACGTACGCTTCTCCGTTTACTGCTTGCCTCCTAACATGTCTGACGCGCGGCTGGTTAGGTGTGGAACTTGTCGTACTTCCCAATGCTCTCGAACGTGCCGTACGATAAATTCGGACGTCAGTACGACATCGACCGCGTCTTGGGTCCGGACCACCGCTTGAACGTCACCGCATTCGAAGAGTACTCGAACCTGTACATGCCTGCAGGATGGGTCATGACGTACTTCCTTGCATTCGCGGTTTCGACGAGTGTCATCGTCCATACCGCGCTGTACCACGGCGAAGCTTTACTGAACGGCGTCAAGAACATGCGCATCGAGAAGGACGACGTGCACGCGAAGCTCATGAGGAGCTATCCGGAGGTGCCGGATTGGTGGTATGCGATCGTGTTGGTGTTTTTCTTCGTGCTTGCCATCGTTGCTGTCGAGGTGCGAACCCCCCTCATTTGCGAGACGAATTTGTGCTGATACATAGCCGCAGCGGTGGTCCGTAGGGGTTCCGGTCTGGATGCTCCTTCTCTCGTTGATAGTATCGGTCGTCTACACCCTACCTGGTGGCTTCATCTTCGCGATGACGGGACAAGGCGTGAGCGACTCCTCGGCGTTTGCTTGTGCCCTTGATTCTCACGCGTTCTTCAATGCGCAGATCACCCTGAACCAGGTCGCGCAGATTATACCAGGGTCGCTGCTCCCCGGCAACGCGTTCGCCAACATGATCTTCAAGGTTTATGCCATCCAGACGCAAATCGAGGCCATCAACTTCGTGCAAGACCTGAAGCTTGGGCACTACATAAAGGTCCCGCCGCGGGCTACCTTCATCGGTATGTTCTCTGGCGCCGGAGCCCCTCGGGAGAAGCATAGCTGACGCATACGCACGCGCAGCGCAAGCGTCTGCGACCCTTGTCGCATGCTGGGTGCAGGTCTCGGTCAAGACGTGGATATTCGACAACGTCGAGGACATCTGCAAGCCGAACCAGATCGACTCGTTTACGTGCCCGCACAACCAGGTGTTCTACACGGCGTCCATGATCTGGTGCGTTTGGCGTGACTTCATCTCGTGCCGAAACCCGCTGCTGAAACTTGTCGCATCTGCAGGGGACTTATTGGCCCAAGCCGCCAGTTCGGCAGCAGCTCGATCTACCACCCCGAACTGTACGCGCTGGCGCTGGGTGCCGTGCTGCCCATTCCGTTCTGGCTGTGGCAGCGGAAGTACCCGCAGTCGCGGTTGAAGTATGTCAGCATCCCCGTTGTCGTAAACGGCGTCAGCCAGATCCCTCCCGCAACCGGGGTGAGTGCACGTTCCTCTCCTAACTGGCCGGGTCGCGTCTCGGCAGAAGCTTACATGTCCCGGATACTAGATCAACTACAGCAGCTGGTTCATCGTCGCGTTCATCTTCCAGTTCCTCGTGCGCCGGCGAAGGTTTGCGTGGTGGAGCAAATTCAACTACGTGCTGTCGGCAGCACTGGATTCCGGCTCGGTCATCGCCATCCTTTTTATATTCTTTACGCTGCAGTGAGTTCCAAGTTGAAATCTCGGTTACGATACCTGACACTTTGAAGGTTTCCGAAGGGAATCAACCAGCCGCAGTGGTGGGGGACGACGGTGTTCAAAAACAGTACGTTGACGCCTTCCTCGCTCTCCCTGTCGTCCCTACTGACATTCGCCTCGCAGCGGCGGACTGGAAGCGGTTACCACTTCGTACAGCTCCAGTGGACGGTCTCGTAGACTGAGCCGGGTGGTCGATTTGTGCTTTCTTCTCCGCGGACTGAGCCGTCGCTCTGCCTCACCTCCTTTTTTGTGGTCTCCAATCTGTCGACGTCGTATCTCTCGTGTTCCCGATCTGTTGCCCCATCATTGTACCGCTGCGCATACCTCTGCAATCCCCTCCTCTCCCTCTGCGTACCTTAGCACCCCTACGTTGCTCATCCGCTCTCACCACACACCTTCCTTCGCCCTCTTCCCCTTTTTGACCAGTAGACAGGGCGTACAGCGCCAACTCCAACCCGATCTCCCCCAGAATTTTGTTGTGCTAGTAATTGTGCGGGTGCCCCCTGAAATGGGACAGAAAATTCAGATTGCATGCTATGAGTATGGTGAGGGTAGGAACGGGATAGGTCGAGCCCGCACGTCACCTCGAAGGGGGTGATTTTTCGGACCGCGAATTCGAACTCTGCGAAACTCGCACGGGAAATTGTGTGCAATGCTCGTGACAGCGGCCAGCGCGTCCAGGGCGGTCGCCTCGCGCCAGCGCGTGGCGGCCGCGAGACGGTTCGCGACCGTCGTCGACGCTACTGGCTTCAAGGTCGCTGCCGTCGACCGCGGCGAGGCCACGACTTCTATAAGCGTCGTCGCGAAGGCCGGGTCGCGCTATGAACCCCTCCCTGGTCTTGCGCATGTTCTCAAGAGCTTTACGTTCAAGGTGCGTTCGTGCTGGATGCTCTAGACCGGCGCTAACGGTGTCGGGTAGACGACTGGCAGCAAGTCTGCGCTGAGGACTGTCCGTGAAGCCGAGCTCTACGGCGGTCTCCTCTCTGCCTCCCTCACGCGCGAGCACGTCATCCTCACCGCCGAGTTCCTCCGCGGCGACGAGTGCGTCTTGCGTCTGCTCCAATTCCTGAACTGACTGTTGGTGCAGGGAGCGCTTTGCTGGGTTGCTCGCGCAGACGCTGAGCTCGACAAAGTATCTCAACCACGAACTGCACGAGGACGTTCTCCCCGTCGTATCCTCCGAGGCCGCCGAGGCCATCTCCTCGCCCGCCGTCAAGGCCATCGAACTCGCCCACGCCGCCGCCTTCCGCACCGGTCTCGGCGCGTCGCTCTACGCGTCGCCGCACGTCGCCGTCCCCGCCGACGCTGTCAAGGAGTTTGCACGCTCTGCGTTCTCCAAGGGCAACGTCGCCGTCGTCGCCCAGGGCATCTCCGCCGACACCCTCGCGCACGTCTTCCAGCCCACGCTCAAGGACGCAGCCGCTCCCACCTCGAGCGCGAGCAAATACTTTGGTGCTGAGACGCGTGTTGCAGACGGCCACGGCCAGGCCGTTTTCGTCGGCTTTGGTACGTCGGGAGCTGCGACGCCTGAGCTTGAAGTCCTCGCGGGTCTGCTCTCTGCTACGCCAAGCGTCAAGTGGTCCAAGGGCGTCGCGCCGCTTGCAAAGACCGTACCCGAGGGCGCGTCCGTCGAGACGCTGCTTTACTCGTACTCGGACGCCGCGCTTTTCGGCTTCTTGATCCAGGGCGCGACACCCACGGTGGTCTCCGCCGCGACAAAGGCGGCTGTTGCGGCGCTCAAGGCCGTCGCAAGTAGCGCACCTGCCGCGGAGGACCTGAAGTCTGGCATCGCAAAGGCCAAGTTCCGCGCGGCGCAGGCGACGGAGGGCCGCGACGGCGTTGTTGCATCTCTTGCCTCTGGCGTACGTCGCACTGTTCCATTGCCAAGAACGCAACTGATGCTCATTCTCTTATAGCTCCTCGGTGGCCCGTCTGGTGCGCTCGAGAGCACGCTGTCCGCCCTCGGTGGCGTGAACGCGTCTGCGCTCAGCAAAGCCGCGGCCGCGCTCACAAAAGCGAAGCCCACATTCGTCGCTGTCGGAAACGTGCACGAACTGCCGTACGCGGATGAAGTCGGCTTGTGAACTGTAGACTAAGAGTAGAGGCTTCGCGCGGTATTCCGTCCAAATACTTATTCCATTCTTCGTTCTCTAAGTCGGCTCGTTCTCAGCCTGTGCGGCACTGCCACTGTGGCCCACTTCGCGACTGTCTACTACGCTGCGCTCCTCGTGCCTCCTGTTTTGGGTTCACACTTTCTCCATACGGTAACGTATTATACCGAAGTGAGGTGCGATCTTGAGCGGGATGTGGTGGCTACCCCGCGTCACTCAGGACAAGATGACCTTACGCGTTGAACACAGCGACCGAGACCAAGTCACGTACAACTTTGACCTTTACGCCGCCGCCGACGCTCCTTCGTTCGTCGTGCGGGACGCTGTGCTGGTGTCTCAGCCATTCACGTACAGCCGTCTCGTCCGTGGCAAGCTCAACACCGGCACCGGACAGGACGAGGTTCCCGTTGTGATCAAGTACATCCTCCAGACCGAGTATTTGAGCCGTCTTTAAAACGAACGGGACGTGTACGGCGGGCTATACGACCTTCAGGGCACTCGAATCCTACGATGTTATGGGCTCTTTGAGAGCACCTCGACCAGCACGTATGATCCCAAGGCTGCACTGGTGCTTGAAGATCTTGAAGCTATAGGCGAGCAGCCCGCTTGTCCATACTGGCAGCTTCCTTTGGAATTCCGGTTCGTGGAAAAGTGGCGAGTACCGTGACGGACATTCTGACGCAGTCTATTACTACACTTGGCAACCAGCAGAAACATTCATATCAATACACCGCCTCGGATATCGCATTCGGAACCAAGTGGCTATCTACAATGTTAACGGGACGCCGAGGATTTGCGGGTTTGCCAATGCATCGCAACATCAATGTGCCTCGGTCAACCACCCCGCGCTCGTGTGCGGAACTCCCCAACCGGAGAGAGAGGACTTCGGCTGCAAGGACCTGCTCGACTTGTGTACGCAGGCCGAATTTTGGATTCCTCGTGCGTTCAGTGGTGCTGGTGAAGCCGAATCTACTAAACAGAACTTTGCAGGTTATGTGCAATTCCTTGGAAAGCGCGTCGAGACAGAGAAGCTTTACCTTGACTGGGTAGCCATTGCCGACTCTGCATTGCGTCATGCGACGCCCGAGGACATTCTTGTTGAGTTACGCGATGCGCAACTGTTCATAGCGCAAACCTACATGCCGGCTGCGCTTCCTCAACTCCTGCGTATGTTTCAACTCCTTCTTCATCTTACTATTTCGTTACTTATCAGAAGAATTCGAAGTCGTAGACTCAAAACTTGACATTTATAAGACCAATCGACAGCCTGCTATGGGTCCAGATGGGCGTCCAGTTCAGCCGCGCAAACGGTGGCTGCCGTTCGCCTTCAGAAGCGCCCACCTCTCATGGCCGCGTCCCCACACTGTACGCGTCTCACCAACATCTACGGCAAAGGGAGCTCTGTCGACATATACTTTTCCGCATAGTCAAGCTCCAGCTTCCTATCCCAAGGACATCACAACGACGTAGTCTACATCGAATGTCGACCCGCCGATAGCCGGTCGCGCTTCGCCTGAACTCCGCTGAACCTTAACGATTTCTCGGTAGTGGTGTCTCGTGTTGGCCATCTGTACTTATTTACAGTGGTAATATAGCGTATTAGTATCCAAATACGCGTGTTTATGACCTCAAATACTACTTACGAGTTGTGCCGAGTCGCGAGGAGGTCTTGCGGTGTCGGCTGAATCGGCACGTAGCTCCGGCTTGCTTCCGAACCGCTTCCTCCGGTCAGCTTTTCGTCGCCCTGATCACCCCGTAAAGTCAGATGCACACTGTCTGTATGAGATACGTTACACAGAGACCCCTTATATAGTCGTAGGGCACGATATTCAAGGTTTTCGTGTTCCGAAGCGTCGCCGTGTCGCAATAAGGTTTGTCGGCTATCACCGAGTCGCGACCGTCTATCAGCGGGGCGTGATTCGAAGCAGACTTTACATTAGCATCGATTATCATGCGTCCGTAAAGTCTGCAACGGAGACTAACAACGACGTGACGAATGCTGTACTGTCGACCACTCCTCGTTCGGGCCAGAAATTCAGTAACCGGACAAATGAACTTGGCTGCGACGACCTTTTCTTCCTTTACGAATCACTGGCAGCCGGGGTATGGATTCCTCGTAGAAGGTATCGCTACGTATACAAAGTTAGGCCCAAGTTGAAGCTTCAAGTGCTGCGAACTACGTGAAGGACGTTTCGAATTCTTCGGACAAAACCCTGGCAAACGACTGGAGATTGAGGACTCTCACGTTAACCGCAGACTCGGAATCGCTAGTATCGTCCCCGTCCTCATTAATGCTGTTACAGGAGAATACCGAATACCTCGATGATACCTGCTATCTGTGTGCGACTGAAAGAAATTCTTGTGATGCTATGTTTTCAAATGCTGAGTGAACCGCGTGCGATTGATGACCACACTGGCTGTCAGTGCTAAGCCTCACGAGTCTGCCACTCACTTACTCTATGCTCTATCAATGCCGCACGCATTCGACAAAGCACGCGAGACAACACGTCTCCACGGCGTAGGTATTTCAGGGTATGCTCTAGCCGTCTCGTCAATGGCAAGAAACTACATATTATACAGCAGTCATCGAAGTCATAATCACCGCCATCCTAGTAACTCCCGCGATATTCACGCCTCTGAGCCTGATTCGGAAAACGGCTGGGAGAGTCGTCTGCGAAGTAGCGATGTCGAAGTACTTTCCTCCTCTGCTTCAGATTTGACCATCACCATCTCCTTCTCGGTCGAACCTGAGCTCTCTGAGGATCGGTCGTCATCGTCATCCGATGTCTACATAGGTCGTGAGAAAAGAGTAAGAAGAGGAGGGCCAGAAAGACGTACGGTACTGGGCGTGAGCAAGGACGCTGGTTCAATTTCGGCTTTGGGAGTGACGAGAGGCTCGATAGCAGGTTTGCTCGGTTGGGCGTCGACGGGTCGGGAGGTCGCGGCGATGTATGAGTATGCGCCGGCGAAGGCCAAGAGGCCCATGACCGAGAACGCGAAGAAGGCAATGGTAGCCACAAGTGTGGTCAGGATGGGGAAGGCCGCTATGAGAGCGCTGGATAGTCGTTCAACGACCTGAAGACGGAAAAAATGAGACAAAACGCACCGGACTCCCGAAAGTTTGACTTCGCCGACGAGGTAGGCTTCGAAGACCGTGACCTCGCGTCCTGCGCCGGTCCCAAGCGAGCGCCACATGTCTTTGCGTCCAATCTCGACGGATGCGAGGAGACGCGTTGCACCTGGGACAAAGTCCTTCAGGAGTTGCACGTGATGTACGACGGTTTGAGGTGTGCGCAATGACAGGAGTGACGTCTTTGGCGGGAGAATTACAGACTGCATGCGGCGAAGTTAGCGAGGACGGGGGTGAGCAGCGTGGGGGAGCGTACGGGCTTGCTGGCGCTTATGATGGTCTTGTTGGATATGGTAGAGAGAACGAGCGAGGTCATAAAGTTTCCTTCTGGCGCGATGAGCACGGGCTGGAATCACGTGGTGGACGCGCACCGAGGTCGTAGTTGCTCTGCGACGCGGGCACGAGCATGTGGAGGGCGATGTTGTACGCCTGGTCTGCGACGAGCGCGCGCAGAACGGTCTCGCCGTGCGGGGTGCCGTCGCTGGATGCTGGACGTCATTGCATGCTCTGGTGCAGGGACGGAACGCGCGCACCCGTATTGCAGGAATATTGGTTCTCGCCAGCCAACCGGCACGCTCGTCCAGACCATCCATCCTGCGCCGAGCGAGAACAGGGCGAGCACTGGGAGCAGCAGGACGCCGAGGGCGAGCGGGACGAGATACGGGATGGCGAGCTTGGACTCTGACCAGACGACGTCGAGCAGATAATACCATGGCGCAAGCAGCAGACTGGCGAACGTCGGCGCCGCCTGCTGCTTCTCTGCTCGTCGTCGTTGGCGTTGCGCGTACATGGCGCTGGGTCGCGTGCGGCGGTCGCGGTATCAGTTCAAGGGGCGGGTAACAACTTGGCTTCTTACTTTGCCGACCTGGATGTCACACCCCACGGCCTCGAGCTCGACGCTCGCCCAACACGTCCAACAGAGCTCGTCCTCGTCGCCGGACAAGACAACGCCGACACCGTCCGTCCACGTCGCCACGTTCGACGTCGACGACGCGCCACAGCGCCCGGCGTCTCGGCTGCATCGAGCTGCCGCCCGCTTTGGGGACTCGTTCCCGCGCCTCCGCAAGTTCTGGCTCTGGGTAGAAGGCCCGCGCCCTAGAATAATCCTCAGCTGTGCGCCCGGCTCGTCTGGCTCGTCTCTGGCCTTGCTAACATGCGCACAGCACCGAGACCGTGGCTGCACTTCGTGACCGCCGGATACCCCATAGAGTCCAACTGGAAACGCTGGACGCGCCGTCTCACTTCCCGTTACATTCTCGTGGCCTTCGTAATCGCCTATATAATCGGGCTCTCGTTCCTCGTGCGCACGAACAGCTTCCTGACGCCGCCAGAGTCGGTGATATCATGCGGAGGTTTGTCGCGCCGCCCCTCAATCCAGACCCCCCTCTCACGTCCGCACAGCCGTATACTGGACCAACGAAGACAACTGCGGCGTCAACGGGACGCTGTGCGAGCCCTTCACCGACACCTCGTTCGATTTCCGTTGTCCGGCAAACTGCAAGAGTCTCGTACTCGCTAACGCTCGGCCCGTTGGCACAGAGGAGGTCGCATTCGTTCCCCTCGTTGTGGGCGGTGGAGACGACAAGGGCACCTACCGCGGCGACAGTTTCATTTGCTCGGCCGCAATCCACGCGTGAGTACCGCTCTGTCATTCCCTTCGGCCACCCGCTCATGCGTACGGCAGCGGCATCGTGAGCAACTCCAAAGGCGGGTGCGGTACGGTCAGCCTTGTGGGCACGTTCCAGAATTTCCTCTCCTCCTCGGCGCATGGAGTCTCCAGTACAGCATTCCCTTCGACCTTCCCGCTCTCGATGCGCTTCTCGCCTTCGAATGCATTGAAGTACTGCGCCGACTTGCGCAATGAAGCCCTTGCGTTCGACATCATCGTCACATTCATATTGTTCCTCCTCTTGCGCCCGCCACCGGTCGTGCTCTTCTGGTGTCTCGTATGCCTTGGCTACTGGCACATCACGTTGTTCAGCGACTCGCGCGACATGCCGCCGGACCTCAGCGGCGCGTTCGGCGACTTCCTCCCCGCGCTCTTCGTCTCTTATGCTTTCTGGCGCTTTGCATGGCGGCACACGCTGCCGGCCTTCAGCGACCTCCCGCTCGAGCGCGCAGTGTGGTACCTCCCATTCTACTGGCTCGGGGTCCTCTTCAACATCACGACGCAGAAGATCCCCATCGACCGCCTCCTCGGCTCGGATATCAGGCAGCGCCCTGGCGCGCTCACCGCTCTGATCGTCATCGTTATTTTTATAGTCGTCGCCATACTCAATCAAATGCGCGTCGCGCGCAAGACGGGGTGGCTTACGTTCTACTTCTGGCGGTACCTCCTCGGCGCAGCGGTGGTGCTCGTCCTTTCGCAGATGCCAGGTCTCGTGCTGAGGCTGCATCACTACATCGCTGCGATTCTCCTTATGCCGCTCACTGCGTTCCCCACGCGCCCGAGCGCCGCATACCAGGCGTTTTGTCTGGGCATGTTCCTTAACGGTATTGCGAAGTTCAAGTTTGACAGCTTCTTACAAACACCCGCGGAGGTGCGTCGAAACCGACCTTACATCCCCTTGTTCGTATGTACTCGTCTCGCTGATCCGCATCGAATTAGCTGCGTCGAGACGCCCCTCTGGGCTCATCGCTGCCCGTATTCCTCACAAACTCCACGAGCTACAACGCCTCCGTCCCTTTGCAAAGTCAAACCCTCTTTTGGGATACGTTCCCAAACACGGACGAGGGGTGGAACGGGTACAGTCTCGTTATAGACGACGTACAGCGGTATGTTGGGCTCGCGATGAACTTCTCGCTCGCGATCCTGGACCCGGCGTTGCCGCACTTCTTCCGCCTCGCTGTAAGCTTTGTCTTCCCTCGCGTATTTGGGTCGCGCTGACGTCTGCGTCCCTGCCTGACAGTTTCAACGAGACGGAACGAGCGGCGATTACACGCAGGCTGCCACACTGTGGCCGAACGGGACGTGGGTAGACCCTGCGCCGGGCCCTGCATAACTACTCATAGTAGTGGCGTGTTGCCGCGTTCGTGCCTCTTCGCGCTTTCTGGATATCTGCTTTCCGTGCATTCACCTGTTGTAGCACTAGTAGACGCTCGTATTATCGCAGCATCGATTCTCTCGATTCGCGAGTGTTTACGGCATGCTCTGTGCGCGTTCTGCGCTGTCATGCTTGGAGTCTATCGGTCTCGGATCTTCGACATTCGCGTAGCGATGAAATCGTGCTGGCTGGATATGGGCGATGGCCACCAGTAGTTGGCGAGCAACGTGGGGAGGTGCTTCGCGTCCGGCCCTTTCCGCGCCGCCAGCACGCCGTAAGGCAGGCATGCCCCGTTGCATGTAAAGCGGCGCGCGCGCCGTCTCTTGCACTCCCCTTCCCACCTCCGGCAGCTCCTCTCCTCCCTCTCTTCATGTCTGTCGCATCCGTGAATACCTGGACGTCGTCCGTCCGCCCGAACCTCGCCGAGCCCGAGTGCACGTCGCGTCTCTCCTTGTCCCGCGCATTTCGCATCCTGACGCGCTCGCTCTTTTGTCTCCCTTTTGCCTCCCCTTGTACAGACTTCGGACGCACGAACGGCAAGGGGACGTGGTACTGTGCGGCGTGCACGACCGAGGCGCTCGCGCATCTGTTCTCGTTCGATCCTGCGGGTGCGGAGGAGCACGAGCGCTCCGCGGCGCACCGTGCGCGCGTGCACGCGCTCACGACGAGCTGGGGCCTCGGCGACATCCCGCCCGACGAGGCAGCGTGGGAGATCGTGCAGGAGACGCCGTACCGCGACGTCATTCAGAAGGAGAAGCTGCTCGATGTGTATTCGGACGCGAAGGTGCGCCGGCGCGTCAGGGAGTGGATGCGCGGGTGCGTGCTGGCGCAGGGCGGTACATGGGAATCGGACGACGAGGAGACACTCGAGACTGCCGTGGCCGTTGAAGAGGACGACGATTCGGACGAGTCGGGTGTGCAAGAGGGTGACGATTCTGTTACGACGCATACGACCGAGGAGTTGCATGAGACCCGACCGTTCAAGTTCTTCCCGACGTCTCACGCTCCGAATCAATTGATATTGGACGACTCTGATAGCTCAGATACCACCGACTCGGATGCGGCCAAGGAGGCAGCCCTCAGAAGTGTGGTCTCAGACGAACCTCTTCCAGGTGAGTGCTGCATGCGCTGCTGCCGGACCATGTTCTGACGACGGAATTCATCAGCACATTTTAACTTCGAGATGAAAGCAGTGCGTATATCGCACCGAGGGACGAAACTCGCGATGTCGAAGGATGCCTTGCGTTGGCTTATCGTGCGTCAGCCTCAGCGTTTCATGAAGCTAACACTGACGGTCAGAGTAGTGGCCGGCTCAGAAGTCGATCGAGCGATTTTCTCGTCTTTTGCATCGACGTCGAGATTGGCGCAGGGCGCCGCGGGTGTGATGACTTTCCTCTCGTATTTCTGCACGTTCTGCATCTCATGCATTGCCCTTGTGCACTACCATTTATTAAACGGTTGGTCAAAGTCTCGGGAGCGACAGATAGATAAAGAACAGGTGGTGAGGCGATGGTAGGAGTCATTTATGCACAGGCGGGCAGATAAACACTTTCAGAAGAGGGACGCGTATACAGCCAGCGCGAGGATCACTGCACTCGCCTGCCCTAGTGCGTTAGCACCATGTCTAATAGCCACAGAGGTATCAGTTGGTTGCGCACTGGGAGGGACGCCATTCGTGCTATTGCCTGCATTCGCGCCTGAGCCTTCGATCGGAACGTCGTCCGGAGCGACAAGGAAGAACGTTCCAGCAATGAGAGTCAGACCACCAACGTCATCGGCGAACTTCGTTGCGTTGAATAAGACGAGGTTATCGAGGACGGTAGCGTCGTTGGGCTTGAAGTCTGCGGGCGCTTTCACTGCTCCTGGCTTGTCCTGCAAGTAGAGGAGGATTGTGTACCTAGTATACAGTAAGTAAGAAAAGTAGGAGGTGTCTGGAAAGTGTGGGAGTACCGATGAGCGGGTGACCCAGGCGGGGGACCAGGAGGGAAGTAGTCTGCGAGGGCCGCGGTTTGGTTCGTCAACTGAAAGTGCCCATCCGCGTCTGGAGTTGCGCTGGTAAAGTCGGGAGCAACGAGGTGGCGGATTTGGGAGAGGTTGCGGTTCTGCGGCGTGGGCGCTGGGGTGGACGCAAAGTCAGCACGGCCCGTACAATGGCAAAACCGCCTCTCCTCACCGTCGGGATCAACCATGACGACTGTGAAGGCAGAGTGCGTAATCTGTTCGGCACTGAAGATGTTGGGAAGGACGTCGAACACAGGCCTATTCTTCGTCTCTAATGTACCAGTCAGTGGTTAAAGACGTCGCGGAGCTTGGGCACGTACGGTTGACGGTGAGCTGCACGCCTGCCTGGACGGAGATAAAAGTGCCGTCGTCCTGAGGAAACTTGACTTGAAGTGGAATGCGAGGATTGAAAGAGGGGACAACGTCCGGGACGATCTTCGCATTGCTGAAAGCATTGCGGACGACATCGACCGAAGTATCCGGGAGCGCCGCTGGGGCTGCGAAAACGAGGGAAGCAAGCAAAGTGAGGGCGAGAAGAGAAAACATGGTGAGTGCTGAAAGGCTGGAAGGGACTGAGGAAGTAGGAGGGATGGGAACGAGTGTTTTATACCTGCAGGCGGTTTGGCGAAAGATCGACGGGTGCACAGCCTCACACCGAATCGCAAACACTGTTTACACTAGTACTCCGCTTGTAAACATACCATGGCTTTACCCCAAAAACCAATCTACGTATCAGCGCGGTCTGAACGTTGAGACCCTCCTGTTCGATGCCTCGAGCCTGAGCTCCAGTCCCGCAGAAACCGCTGAATCCAAGGCCAGAGACGAACAACAATCTGTTACACCACTTAGCGCACGCGCATAAGCACAGGGTATGCTGTATCAGCCCGCGATGGAGCTTTGTCAGCCGCCGACAGACAATCTGGAGGGTCTCCATAAAACCAGTGCAAAGCGCAGCTTCGACGCCGTTCAGGGGCGGAGCGGGCGCAATGCTAGAAACCGACGTGGCATGCGCCTGCACAATGACGACTCCTTCGCGCAGAGGAGTGTAGCAAAGATTCTGAACTCAAAACGAGGCTGCAGGTACTGGTTGGATTTTGTGTCCGTGGAATTAAAGATCCGCGGAGTCAATGCATGTTTCGGGATCTATAGACGGCATGAGTGCGTCATGGCCGATCGTCTTGTGCGGAGCTCAAGCCACATCTTGACCTCCTACCACCATGAGCGGACCCGTGCCAGACGACAAGTAAGTCGATGTCCTTTTATTGCTCAACGTCGCTCAACGCAGCCTAGACGCCCTCTGCCCGACGGCTGGATCAGGCAATGGGACTCCAAGTACGTCGCCATCGGTCGCATCTTGTCCAGGCACTGCTGACCATCGAGCAGCCAGAACCACTTCTTCTACGTCGACACGCGCGCCACGCCTCCGCGTGCTATCTGGACGCACCCTCTCGACGACCCCGAGTACCAGCGCAGCCATAAGAAGGACGCCGCCCCGTCATATTCCGGCTACCTCGCACCGCCCGGGCCTCCGCCGTCGGGCTCGCAGTCCAACCCGGAGCTTGGGCACAAGCGAAATGACAGCAAGGAGGCGAAGCGTGGCGCCTTCACCAAGCTGAAAGACAAGCTCATCGGTACGAAGGAAGAGCGCGAAGCCGAGCGGCGAGCCGAGCAGCTACGTCGCGAGCAGGAACGCTTGCAGCGTGAACAATTGGTATGCACACCTGTCCTTTCTTTCTCTCTGTCATTCATTAGCTGGCATCAAGATGAGGGAGCGCATTGCTCGTCTTCAACAACAGCGGCAATCCGCGCCCGCTGGATACTACCAGCAAGGTCCTGGCGGCCACTACCAGCATGGCCCAGCATATCAGCAGGGACCATTTGGCCAGCCTCAATACATTGTTCAGCAGCAGCCTCAACGTAGCGGTTTTGGCGGCGGCGGAGGAATGGGTATGGGCATGCCGCTTCTCGGTGGTCTTGCTGGCGGTCTCCTCCTCGGGTCAGCTCTCGACGCCGGCGACGGTGGATTCGGAGGAGATGATGGTGGAGGTGACTTCGGTGGAGGTGACATGGGTGGAGGCGACTTCGGCGGAGGCGACTTCTAAACCGGGACTCAGAAGTTGCACAATGCCATCGCCTAGCCGCTTAACCTCCCTGTACGAATTATCTTGACGGACGTGACGACCTCCATATGCATACATGAATAGCCAAATGTAATTGTATCTTCTTTCTCCCTGCTTAGACGCGCAGAGACTTGGAGGTTCCGTAGAATACACGTTGTTCTGACTTTATGTGCATGGATCGTGTGGCAGGCTGAGAGTACGTAGCGCAGAGCTGACATGTCCAATCACTCGATGGTAATGCATTTAGTCTGGGTCTATTGAACCTCGCGCTGAGCACCCACGACTCTGCGCATGCTCGCGCGTCCTAAAGACTTATTAGAAGGTTCCGAATAACGAAAACGCTCGTAGAAACCGCACTTCTGGCTCGGCGAGAACAAGGCGTGAGCCCTCGTTCACGTTCAGTACCTCATGACGTCTGTTGTCCGGACGAGTGCGACAGTCTCCTTAGCGCCTTGGTGACGTGGGAAGATCATCGCCAGCAGTGGGCATCGTGCAGGTTCAGGTGCGAGAACGTAGATTATGGGTAATATACATCGTAGGAAAATCAGTACATGTGAAGATGGAGGAGTGAATTGTTCAAGTGCTAAAGCCACAAATGATGATCATCATGCTGAAGTCTCGACATCTTCATCATCGCCCACAATGGTAGAGTTGAGATCGCGCTTGAAAGACGAGTGCTGCAATCATATGTCAATGGCAGTACAAGCAGCTACGATACGGGACAAACCTTGTATAGCTGGACGCGATGGCCAGCGCCGCAGGTGATGCGGTTATCTCCCGGGCAGCCCATGTTGCACTCACTGGAAGGGCGAGTTGAGGGCTTCTTGCCGTTCTTGTAGCCCTTGCCGCACACACACTCGTTGCTGAGAAAGATTGAATCAGCGTGCCGCCAGCGTGTCTATGATGGAGAAATGCGCACCTATACTCGACACCCGCCAGCTTGTACCCCTTGGACCGGCACAGCGTCGTGCACGCGAGCGGAGTATTGTTCGCGAGCTCAAACACGCTGGTGCTCTGGAAGAAGTTCTCGCCCGTCGTCGGATCGTTCACACACGACGAGACGACGCTCCACCCGCTCGCGAGCTTCGGCTTAGAGGTGCGGCGCGACGGCTTGGAGCCCGCGAGGCGCGAGTTGGTGTAGACCTGGCTCGTCTTGACGCCGCCGCACGACTGCTTCTTGTCGCCCGAACACTCCTGGTTGCATTCCTTCTTCGAGCGGCCGCTGACCTTGGGTTTCGACGAGCCGCACCAGCACTGTCCGGCATGAGGTACAGAAAAGAAAGAGAAAGTACGAAGAAACGAACCTCAGTACCGAGACGGAGAGCAGCGTATCCGTATCCATTCTTCGCACACAGGGAGAGACACTTCTTCGGCGTGTTCGTGTTGAGGAAGACGTGACGCTGTCCAGCGAGTGTTGAGCTCATCGAGAAGACACGCTGCGTGCCATCGTCGACCGCGCAGGAGGACGACAGCTTCCAGCCGCTCGGGAGCGAGACAGCACTGGCGTCGATGATAGGGCCGTCGCGAGTCTCGATGGTCAGAGCCGAGGCAGAGAGGGCGAAGACGATAGACGAGAGGAGAATAGAGAACATGTTGGCAAAATTTGCTGAGTCGCTCGATGGTGTTGTCTGCTGGCGATGTGAAAAATCACTGTCGGAATCGCGACCATCTTTATATGTGCGAAATTAGGAGAGCCTGAGGAGCGAGCTCAATGTTCGAGTTGCCAAGTACCACGAGTAAGCCCTCGGCGTACGTTCTCTACGACACAAGACAATGCATCCGCCGCGGGATCGACAACCTTCAGAGAATGACACCCCTTGGCGGACAGGTCCCAAAGGCGAACGTCCGGTGAACGTCCGCCAAGGCATGTGTTAGGAGGCCGGGACGAGTATTCAACGGGTCTCGTCGTTCTGGGCGCTTGAGCTCGGCGTGCATTACGAACATGACGTTGTCGCTCGAGGAAGCGTCCAAGTAATCAGCCACTGGCAGCGTTCAGTTTCATATTGTGTGTCCAGAGATCAAGAGCGCGTGCTCTCGGTGAGCCTAGTAGTTGGTGACATCCAGAGACGAACAACGATGTACGGGACGATAGCAAAGCTCAAAGGCATAGATTAGCATCAGCGCTGGCGTCGTCTTGGTCATGGTGCCTTGAGCAGCCGAACTCCGTGCCCTGGAGCAAATCGACTTGGCAGGTTTGAGCGAGGCAGGCGACGGCACAAGACTAGCACGGCGAGACACGAAGCACGTAGGCAAAATCCTGTAGAAAGCGCGCGATTCAAGGGAAAGTTCGATATGGAAGGCGTGCGTCGCGAGTTAGGAATGGGAACTGGATGAAGAGCACGAGTCAACAACCGTAAACACCATCCTCTGCTCCAACCGCTGAATACAAGGTCTTCCAGTTTGCGACCTCGCGCAGCAGATGTTTAGCGTCGTCCGGCGACCATTTGCCGCGGACGAGCGTGGGGTCGAGGGCCTCGCGGTACCGCTGGGAGCAGGCATCGTCGGTGCGGCCGTCGATGTGTCTAGGTACGAGACTATCGTCGGCCCCGCGCGTCAGTCGAGCTCTAACACCGGCTCCAGTTCACTCCATCAATGCCTCAAGGGTGGCCTGTGTTGATGCTTGGAGGACGTAGCCCCACCTCTCTTGACCTCGTTCAATGTCGGATGCCTTGCGAAGGAACAGCGGAACCCAACGGCTGCTACCTAACGAATATTCCAGGCAGCTGCAGGCCATATGTGGCGGCCACGCGCTTTGGGCGCCTCGAAGGGTAGAAAACGGCGGCGGTTCTCTGGGCGATGCTGGCTATATATCGCAAGGGTCGTTCTACAAGGTATGTGTGACAGAATCGGACGAGTAAAGCCTCGCTCATCCGATGAATTGCACTGTCAGGAGTTCAACGTATACGAAGATCCTCCAAGCAGCACTACTCCATTGGCGAGACCTACGGTCGGCGTCTACATGAACGAGCAATTCAACATGCCCATCATGCAGTCGTCGCAAGAGAGCAGAGTCGAACTTCGACTCAAAGGCAGTTCCGACGTCGTCCCCCTCCCATTAGCCGTCGCTCCGTACGTCGACACATGCCGAACCTCTGCATCTCTCTGACCCACAGGCGCATAGTCTGAGCGTAGAGCCAAGCGTCGTGCTCCAGAGAGAGAAATTGGCGTTTCTCGTTCCTCCGATGCCAGCCCGCCGCGATAGTTTGAACCGCGAACGTCGGGACGAATTCTGCGACTGGTTGTCGGTCAACCGGCACAAGATACGCGAAGACACCATACTCGTGACTCAAGCCGTGCGATCGTCGGGCTGGGTTGGTGGTGTCGTCACCGGCAAACGTACTGAGGTGACGGGAGATGTGACTGCCGACGTTGCGGGTGTTGCGCGTATGAGTGTCGGTGCGAGCACTGCACTAGAGACTGTGCAGGTATGCCCTCTAACTTCACTGTCATTGAACTTGGCTGACGCAGCTCCCCAGATGGCACGGATACAAGGCCCTGACGACTGGACGCCGGGCGCCGGCGCAAACTATACGCTTATCATCAACTTCACAATGGCTCGCAGTCGCATGGAACGCCTCATGCACAGGCTGAAAGTCCAAATATCCGACTTGGGCCGCTCAGATAGTCCAACCCCTGCTGTTAGTGCGCAGTTCCTCTCGCTCTATCATTCCTTACACAGTCTTCAGAAAGCTGCGGGACCGAGTGCCGCGCCGAACCGGCAAAGTAAGGCTGGCGGAGATGTCCAGACAGGATCTCAGCTCGAAAATCTTCCGGTGGACGCGCTCTCCCTTTTCGACGAGCCCCTGAGCATGGCACCTGAGAGTGCGACCCGCCTCTCCGACTGGGATAATGCGCCCGCGCACAGCGCCAGTACGAGCGACGATGAGAACGACTTGACGTTACTGAAAGTGATTCTTGACGAGGTGTTGGACGATAATGATGATGTCGACGTTGCTATCGCCGATTCATCCATTATCACTGAATTTTATGAGGTTTGTGATTAATTGGTGGGTTTCGTCGTATTGAACTGCTTTTCAGCACCAGCATGCATTCCGTTCCGGGTCACACGAGTCATCGCCGACATACCTGATGGATCCTGTCGTCACGAAGAGGACGATCGTCTCCGGGTCAAGCACTGGTAGGATTATACATCACTCGGTGTTAGCATTACCTGACCTTGAAATAGGACCCAGAATTGAGACGATAGCTTTCGTCGAGAGCATACAGCTGAAAGCAGACTCGAAGCAGTTAACGACTGGTAGGATTCTATAGTGAATGTTTAGAAGTCGGGTGCTTATCATCTGGTCAGATTAACCGTGGGTTTAGGGCCGGTCAATTTCAATAAGACCCACGCACCGTGCAAGTTCAAATCCCTCCGCTTCAAACTATTTCGGACCCATATCCATGCCAGTATGTAAGCTATGTTGTTGCAAAAGTGTCCCCATGGTTCTCGGAGGGCAGGACGGTGGAGGAGCGGCCGGGAACATTGCTTCCGGGGCCGGCCGCGCACCCGCTGCTACTCCGTCACACGCTGATCAGGTCAAAATAACCAATGGGATGCATACATATTGAGTTTTGGCATCCCCCAAAGTATTTGGGATGACTTGTATTCAAGGGAGACGACGAGAAGAGGGAGGTCGGAACAATTGATAAGGACCCGGGTTCAATTGTAGACGTTATACGGTAATACCCGCCAGCGCAGCCAGTGTATTACCGTATCACGGCTACGTCCCGTAGACTAAGGATTCTACATCATTCAGTGTTTGCATTACCTGATTCTGAACCAGAGCCCGCTTTCCCCGAGAACACTCAGCTGAGAGTACTGAAGTCTTCAACTCCTGATGCCGATTCCTCTGACTGGTACAGCAAGCTCAAGCCCATGCTAAAGAAGATGCTCAAATGGTCACGCTACTCCGACGCCCGCTGCAACGATGTTCTGACATTCTTCGCGTCCAATATGGTCCAGTTTCTAGGCCCTATGCCAAACCTTGCAAGGCGTCGATGGCGTTCCTTCATTAATCCGGACAACACCCCGTTCTCGCTGTCTCTCGCGTGGGGCGCCACCCGTCCCGCGCCTCGCACTCGGCTAGCCATCGATATTATCCCAGCTACCACCACCGACGACAATGTTGATGCAACCTGCAAACGTTCAGTTGAATTTGCGGGTGCGCTGCGACAGTACATGGATGACCGAAACGCCGTTGCTATCACCGATCTCGACCTAGAGCCGTTCTACGCCGTGGCCGAAGAGCTATTCATCCCCGTGCTCCAAAGTCCCGAAGCGCGCGAGATCGTAGCTGATCTCGTCAGCGGGCCATCTCTGTCATTCTTTGGTCTTGACATCGAGGAGTCGGAGACCAAAGTTGAAGCGTACTTCGTTCCTGAGCTCGCAGCGCGCGTTCAGAACGAGGACGTCCTCGTCACCCTTAGCAAAACGTTCATGGCTCTCATTCCCGAGGACGCTAGACATCGAGCAACTCTTGGGGAGTTCGAAGCGTGGCGAGAAGTCGTGTCATCGTTTTGCACACTAGCAAACGAGGAGATCCCTCTCCCGTTCATGCTCTCAGTTGACTGCGTACCGAGCTTTGATGCGCGTTACAGGGTGTACTTTCGCTGCGTTTCCCGCTCTCCAGAGGAGCTGCAGCGGTTGATGTCGCTTAACGGCAGGGTGCAGCTGTCGCCGCGACATATCCAGGGCGTAATCGATCTCTGGGATATGCTCCACCCGAGAGTAGACCTCCTTCAGTCGCAGTCCGTCCTCAGCGCGTACGGACTCTGCATCTCCTACGAATTCAAGCAGTCATCGCCATTACCCACAGCGACGGTCTACTTTCCTGTGCAGCAGTGGGTTTCCAACGATCTCAAGATCGCTCACGTAATTGCACGCTGGTTGGAGAAGTACGGACATCCAGAAGCAGCTGCGACGTACGTCGATATCGCGACCGACATTTAGTGAGCAAATTTTGTATTGCGGTTTGAACCAACAAGCTGATACAGTAGTACGTGCAGTGCCCCTCGCCGGCTTGTCGAAAGTTCTGGATTCCATACATACGTCGCCGTGGCTCCGACAGGGGACGGTGGATGCGAGGCGACAACGTACCACAACCCCGGTCTTTTCCGCCATGAGTCCAGCTTTGCGTCGGGGTCGACAGGCTAGAGAGTTCGACGCATCGCATGCACGGGACGTTCCCTGTGTCGGAGCAAAGCTCAGCTTCCTCGACTCGGTCTTCTTCTGTGTCATCGATCACCTTGTCCCCCTGCTATCTCTGCGCTGTGCCCCCCCACACACTATTCTTTCATCTTGGACTAGTCCGCTCGATAAACGGTTTGAAGAGCAACGAGTCGATGTTTCCGGTGGATTTGATGTAGACTAGGTTCGGTTTCTTCTCAAATGGTCCAGTCCATAAAACCCGAGCAACGAACGTCGTATCCCTCATCAGCCAGGCCTTCAACTTCATCTGCCACACTCTCCTACACCTACATCTCCGGAAGATGTCTTCGCTCAACGTCAACCTCGCGTCGCTTCACACGCTCAACGTCCCCGGCGGCATCGAGTACTTCACGCAGCGCCTCCTCCTCGTTCAAGAGGAGCAGAACACAATCGGGCTCTCGCTCCCGCAGGCACCTCGCGCACTTTCGTCCGAATCGCTTAATACCACCAGTCTTACTCCCCCGCTCGTCTTCGAGACCATGACGCTGGAGTCGAGCAGCAACACTACCAATGCCATCACACCCACGGAGGAGAAGCCTGCACCTACGTGGAATGCATGGACTGCATCTACGCTGAAGCGGAAGGAGACCGAGCAGGACTCGTTTGAGGGCGAGGGAGAGCTCGAGGACGACAAGAGCATCTGGCTCACGAACTTCAAGTTCACTTGACCACCACTACTACCACACACACAGCAGCAGGACTGCTCCTACCTTCTACATCACGTTTCTTGTACATGTCTGTCTCATTTGTTTTAATTAGCCCATTGTACTGCGACAAGCTACGAGAGTACCGAATTACATTGGTTTCGATTATACAGCTGCAAGCTTGAAGCTAGTCCGCGCATGATGTACAATGAGTACATGCACACATAAGCAGTAATTTCGATTACAGTAGGCTCAGACGGCCATGCGGACCTTAGCCCGCCCTCTCTCCTCCTCCAGGTCGGCTTCGTCGTCGCCCTCTTCCTCCTTGACTGCATCTTCCGCTGTAACAGACTCGTTATCGAGTTCCTTCGCGTCGTCCTCGACGTGTGTCGCGTCCTTCTCGATGCGCGCCTGGCTGAGCGGGACGCGCGCGCGGTGCTCGAGATGCGCTGTATGCCGCGCAGCCTTCTTCAGCCGCCGGCGCGCGACCATGACGGGGACAGACGACTTCTGGATCAGATAATGCGACGTCGAGCCAAGTAAGATCCTGCGCCAAGTGTCAGCTGCACGTCGACTTGAAACAACTTCCAGTGCAGTACTTACCCTTTAAGATCGCCCAGCCCGCGGCTGCCCACGATGAGCATGACGGGCTCGATCAGATCGACGAGGTCGAGGATGTGGTGCCGCATGTTCTTGGCGTGCCACGCCTGGCAAGTTATCGTGACCTGCAACTGCGTGCGCTGGAGGAGCGAGATGACCTGGCGCGTGAGCAGGTACGCGTGCGTCTCGCGCTCCTGCTGGTTCCGGAGCTTAGCAACGTGGTCGACGGTGCCGTCAGTCGGGTCCACTACGTAGAGAGCGCGTGTCAGTCAGCGCATGTGTTTGTAGCACGACGGGACGGCGGCGCACCTTTGACATCGGACTCCATGACCGTCGCGACGACGCTGTGCCGGGGAGGAAATCATGAGGATAGGGGCTAATTGAGGCCGAGACCGCGCGCTGGCAAGGGATACGCACAGATCGTCACCGTCGCGCAGGACGACGCCGATAGCCCAGTCGAGCGCGAACTTGGAGTGGGCGCTCATATCGGAGCATACAAAGTACGTCTTGCTGCGTTGCGTGCGGTACGCGGCGGGCGTGCCGTGGGTGACGGTGATGGAGCAGCAGTCGCGGGCGAACGTCGGGCGGGAGGTTACGATGGGTAGCTTGCTGACGACGTGCAGCGAGGGGTGGTGCGCGCCGCGGCGGTGGCGGGAGCCAAAGTGCGGTTCGGGCTTGGCGAAGAGGACGTTTTGCCCCTCGCCGAGCGGGTCAAGCTCGAGGAGAGGGTCATCTGGCGGCAGCGGTGGTGAGACGGCGTTGAGCTCGGTGTTGTCGGCGGTCTCGTCCCCCCAATCTTCGAGCTCGTCGTCGTCCTCTTCGTCGCTGTCGCTGCGCTCGGATTCTGAAGCCGACGGCGTAGAGCTATCGTCACTGTCCTCCCTGCTCGACGAGGGCCGTCCCGGACCGAGCTGGATGGGTATGTCCTTGAAGTCCTTGCGCAACGGTCCTACCGGGCCCGGAGACTGCTCGCGCAACGAGGCGAACGACGTCGACGGCGAGAAGAGCGCGCTGAAGGACGATCTGCGCGATGCCGGCCGCGAGTCGACAGGTGAGCCGTCTGAGCCCTTGGAGGCTCTGTCGCGTGACGGCGAGCGCGACGAGACGCGCTTGAGCAGGTTGAGCGCGCTCATGGGTGTGGTCTGGATGCAAGAAGTCTGGAGGCTCGGCCCGGACGCAGTACAGCATGCCACAGCACGACCACGAGGCCTCGGTCGGGCTCGCCGGCTCCAACGACCACGGCGACGTGTGCTCCCTTACGTTCGACGCGCTCGACGTCGCCGAGATATCGAACAGCGTCCTTAAAGCGTCCTGTGGCGCGACGGCGCTCTTCATCGGCACGACGCGCGACTCATTCCAAGGTCTGCATGCACCCGTATTGTCTATTCTCTAGCTCTCTGAGCGGTACATGCAGGGAAACGCGTAGTAGAGCTGCGATATCAGTCCTACTCGTCCCTCGCGCTCAAGGCCATGCTCGGCATCGTCGAGTCAGTTCGCACCGCCCATCCCGAGTCAGAACTTCACTTCGCGGTACACCACCGCCTGGGAATCGTGCCCGTAGAGCAGGCGTCCATCGTAATCGCCGTCAGCGCTCCGCACCGGCGCGCGGCATTCGAGGCATGTGAACATGTTCTTGAAGAGGTCAAAGCCCGAGCGCCCATCTGGAAGCAAGAGGTGTACGCGGAGGGTCTGGGAGACGCAGAATGGAAGGCTAATGTTGTATCTTCGCAAAGAAATCAGGTATAGAGTATGTGCGGTGAAAAGGTCGACAGTGAGCCGCGACTGTGAGCCAAGTAGGACTCCCAGGGCTCTCCATCGCGCCACAGAAGACTCTGCAAGCGCGCGTTCAGGTACACAACATCTGATGTTGCCATAGGGTCATCAGGAGCATCGTAGGCTGGTAACGGGGCAAGATATTGAGGCGACCCAGCAGCGAAGGCCCAGGAGATAATCTGCTGCACACAAGATGGACACCAGGATGGAGCTGATCCCGGTTTATAGACATCTCAATAGTGACAGTCGACAACAATAGGTCGTAAGCAGCTATGTCCGTGTAGAGTGGTCGACAATGGCGGGAAGCAAGGATAAAAAGGTCGGACTTCCACGGACGGACCACTTCATCCTCTTCCTCCTACTTCCCACTTTTTTCTTTCTCTTCCCGTTCCCGCTCTCCAGTCCCATCACCGTCTTGTCTCAGGTCCGTCTCAGTCTCAGTGCCAATACCACAAAATCGCACTTCTCTAACACATCTGAGCAGTCTTTCCATCGCCGGACGATCCATCCACGCCCACTCGCACCAACACTTACGAAACCCCTCCCCACGCACAACAACCCAACGTACAATGTTCCGCCTCTTCTTCCTCCTCACGCTCGTCCTCGCGCTTGTCCTCTCTGCCGTCGCAGCGCCCGCTTCGCGCAACCCGCTCATGCTCTCGCACATGCGCCGTAACGACTGGGACGCCGCCGTCACTGCTGCTCGCAGTGTTAAAATTCTCGAGCAGGCCGCCCGCCCGCGCGCGAGCGCCCGCGGTCTGGCTGTGCGAGCTCGTCGCAGCGCGGGATGGAAGAACCGCGCGGAGGAGGTTCTGAGCGAGTACGAGCTCCCCGAGTCGTTGTGAGTATGGAGTGTACCACAACCACTGGCAGTACGTCCTATCCCCTCCTCCCCTCCGTTGTCTGGGGCCGTCGCGCAGCCCTGGACTAGAACGCCGATCCCGTTGACGGACGGCGCACTGCCAACCTGTCCGGCGGCACGTCCATCACACTCCCTCCCTGCACACATCACAAATCATCCCTTGTCGCATAATACCCTATCCACTCCTCCGGCTCACTCCCGTCGTTCTCGCAGCGCGCAGGCGGTGATGAACAACCAAGACGACGACGACTGCTCCGACGAACTGTAGACATCATGATGAGCGCGCTAGCTCGCGCTCACTACAGTACATACTAGACCGCGGGGCTTATGCACAAACGACGGACTATGGGACTCTGACGGGACACTCCTTTACATTCTTTTTTCTTGATTGTAGTACGCTAGAGGACGGTGCAATTGACCTTGCATTCGCGCGTAGCTCCTTGCGGAGATCATCGTTGCCCGCACATCGAACAGGACTGAGATCAACGCAAACGCAGCGCGCCGTAGGCCGTGAGTCCATAATCGCTGATCCACCTGATACAACTTGAATTCGACACAGTGGATCGACGGCATGAATCTCCCCGCGCTTCTGCTGTCTTGGACTCTTGGTAAACGCGGGGGACTCCTGAAGGAACAACGATCTTTAACAGTACGGTTCGGAAAGGATGGCGAAAGCAAATAATTGGGAATATGCGAGACCTGGTATCACTTTCAATGGTAGCATCGGCTCCAGTACAGAAGCGGCCGTTGCGCGGACGGCATGCAGCCCGAAGCGATCTCGAGCTCGACGCGCGTAGCGCCGTATTGGGCATGGATAGCCGATATTACCAGCGCGAGATACGATGTCCTGGGCGCGCACGACGTCGCCGTACTGTAAAACGACGTGGGCTTGCATCCGCTGGCCGGGCTGGAAGGAGAGCTTCTCCTGTGCTGATGGGGCTGGTCGAGGAGTGTTGTCTCGCCCTGCATCGTCTGATTCTTCAGTGTACTGACGCCGCATGCCTAGTGCGAGTATCAGCGCTGCTCGAGGTCGAAAAAGAATTCTTTACTGTTATTGGTATGGTCGCAGTCCATCTGTCGTCGTAATGCAGAGCTTGTTCCACCCCTGCAGCATGCCGCTGCTATACTACAGGCTGTGGTATTCCTGGTCGTTCGTCGGCCAGCTCGCTTCGCAGTACGGGTCACCACCGTCCTCGAACGAGCGGCCGTCGCTGATGACTCGTCGCCAAAGACTGTTGCGTCGAAATGGGGCCGGTGCTAAACGTCCTCTCGCGTTTCGCATCGATGACGCCGCGCATTCCAGGTGTGCTGCTGATCTGGCCGGTGCAGGTTATGAGCTCCAAACCCGTCTCTTCCGGCGGGATGGCGAAGAGCGCGACGACGAGGTAGACAACATGTGCACGATGGTGCCGGGACAAGAGCCTTAACCAAGAGGAGAAACCGCGAGCTTTTGCCATGCAGCGTTTCCGTGTAGTCGAGCTCGTTGTCTGCCTCTAGAACGTGGCCTTCTTGACAACGTCGCACTAGATGCTAGAGCATTCTTCCAGGGCCGCCGACAGCGCCCAAAGCTCCGAGTCGGTAACGCGGCAGAGCATTGTCTGTCGCTTCGGTGTGCGCAAAGTAAGCGCGAGCTCAATTGTAGCAAAGGATGTCGCACAGTGCGCTGATCCAGCGTCCAGATTGCGCTCCCGTGCTCGCCGCACTAGAGAGCGTAGGAGCGTGCGGGTGTGATACTGGCCGCCGCTCTCGTAAAGGTGTGACGGAACCGAAGTCGAACAAGTTCAAAGCGGCAACCTCCGCGGGATAGTTCGTCAAACGTAGGATTTTATCATATGGATCCGACTACATGTGCTACTAGTATTAGTCATTGCTACTGTTCGTATTCTGCCCTATCCAGCCATCTAATTTCCTCCATGAGATTGGTCCCCAACACTGAGAACTGGAGATACAGTTCGCCGACGTCGTTGACGGTGTCGAGTAAGTCCCGGTTACCCGAGGGTTGCATCGCGAACGCAAAGTCGAAGATGACAAGATCCGTGCTTTCACCGCGGTTGGCGGGACCGGCGGTCCCGCCTTCATGCCCCGGACCGCGCGGAATGCCCATGATTTGGTCCGTGTGCCAGTCTCTCTGGGTAATCGAGAATGCGTTGAGCAAACGTACGATATGTCGGAGACGAATAAGCTCGAGGTTCGTCAGTTATATGTAAGCAGTCGCTATTGGGACGTACCAAACTCTTCCTCTCCCGGTCCGACCATTCGAGGCTGATCTCCCTCCCAAGGTCTGATCCCAGCCTATATCCAGGGACTCTCTCCATGATAAGACCGAGTAACCTCGGCTGTGCGGGTCCACCAGAGTCTGATAACTGAAACTAACGTGGCAGTGATCAAAAGTTATACTGCCGCGTCGCAGCCGTGTAATGTCAACTCACCTCGTGAAAGCCATATGAGTGGGGCAATAAAGTGCCTTGGTATGCCTGTAGGCGAGTATACACAGCTTCCTCCCTACGAAGCATCTCATCGGCGAAGTTCAACGTCCGGAGGTTCCCTTCAGGGCGCATCGGGTCGACGAAATCCTCCGTGCTGGGGCCAGGAAATAATCGCTCGTCCAAAAGCTTGGCGCACAGCGGCCCGGACTTTCTTTCACCGTCCGTGAGGTGCCCGAGCGCTACTTGAGACCATTTGTTGTTCCCAGTCTGCAGCACATCATCGACAACAAAGCGTAGTATGGAAAAACTCCGCTTGCTCCGATCCACCACGGTGAATCTGTCGTAGCAAGTGTAGATAGCTCTTACTCTTTCGCTCGCTCGCGCTATGGCCACTCCGCCCGCTTCTGGGGCGTCTAGAGGCTCTAGCACCTCTCAATCGACTAAAAAAAACGACAGTCGCGCGTCTAGTGTCGCTCCGTCTGGTGCTGGCTCGTCTACGCGCTCTAAAAGTTCTGTCGAACCTACGAACCTCGCATCTAGCGATGGCGACGCGGGTATACTGCAAAAGCTCGTCACAGGCATCAAGACCTGGGATAGTGCGAAGTCGTGGCTCGAGAAAACGAACCTTCGCTCTGGCTGGCAAGAGGAATCTATTGAAGGCGACTTCTCCAGCGCGCGGACTGCTATTCTTCACATGGCGGCCTACACCAGGAAGCAGATGCCCGTCGTATCCGAGTCGCTCGTCGCTTTTACCTTCTGGCTCGAGGACATCCAGCGCCGGGCAGCTGCGCCGGACGCTTGGGCCAATCGCGCTCATTCGGCATTCGGCATGACTGATGCGCTTCGCCAGCAAATTAATGCAGCAACGTACGACGCAGTTGTTGCATGCATGACTGGCTCAGACGACACTTCGAAGCCTGCTCTGCTCGAGATAGTTGACGAGTCTGTATCTAGGCAGTGCACTCTTCTCAGCGGGATTATCAGCGCCGAAGCTCTCAAAACACGGGAACGGGTTGACGGCGCTCAGAAGGCCGTGCTCGACTGCGTTGCATCGCTTCCCGCCTCTACAACGCCCAAGTCGTATTCGGAAGCTGTTCTCGGTCCTGCTCTGCGCCAAAACCGATTTGACGGGCGCTCTCCTGAAGAGCAGGACGCGATCGCGCGTGCAGAGATCCAGGAACGTCAGATCCTTGTTGACCCGTTGCCAGATACGGCTGCTGCTTGGGCCGACAACAAGCCACCTGAGCTGGTGGCTAAGGCGAATCTCGCGATAGAGGCTGTTCTGAAGCTACACCCGCTCTCTGACGACGACCCGCTCAAAGGCGACGGCAAACTAAAATGCCTCAGCGTTTCGAAGCTTCGCAACCGGGGTGTCTTGTTCAATCTGAACTCCAGAGCGGCCGCGGACTGGCTTAGACGCAACCGGGTTGCGTTTACCGCCGAATTTGACGCAGCAGCAATTGTCCGCGACCGCGGCTACCAGCTCCTCGTGAAGAACGTACCCACTGACGTCGACATCTCTGCTCCCGAGACTCTTAGACGTATCGAAGAAGAGAACGAACTCCCTACTCAGACGCTACTGCAGGCCAAATGGCTCAAAGCTGTCGATCGGAGACGCATTGGACAACAGAATGCGCATCTGCGTCTCTCTGTCGCGAGTCCCAGCTTGGCAAACAAGCTGATCTTGGGACGTATTATCATTGACCGCGCATCTCTGGAGGTCGAGCGTCTCGTCCCGGAACCTCTGAGGTGCGCCAACTGCCAGAAATACGGCCATATAGGCAAGAAATGCGAGAAGGGAGACAAAGGTAAAGTTTGCGGTACTTGTGCGCTGCCGCATGATACTCGACAGTGCCACACTCCCGAGCGCGGCCACGCGTGCGCAAACTGTCAGGGACAGGACGGCGTTGATGCGCACCATGCAGCTTGGTACCGCGGCTGCCCCGTTAGACAACGGGAGCTGGCGAAGCTTCGCCAGCGCAAGCCAGAGGACTTTACCAGGCTATTCTTGACGTCTACAAACACTGACGCTGCGCTCCCACGCCTACAGCAATACATTCCCGTACGCTACGAGCAGGAGCTGTCCCAACGGGAGAAACGGGGGAGACCTAGTCACCGTCTCTCTGTGCACTCTGTTCGTTCTGGTACCCAGTCGCCGCGGCTGCCATCTACCGACTCGCAGCGTGGACGGCGTCTCTCTCTCTCCGCCAAATCAGCGCGGGGACACACAAAGTCACGCTCGCGGTCGAAAGGGCGGCAGACTGCTCTTCCTGACGACGACAACAACGACCTCGCACATGCCAATTAGCTCCACTATGAACCCTTGTCGACGACTGCGATTCTGGCAGCAGAATTGCAATACCTCACACACTTCGCTCAGTCACATTCTCTCGCTGGTTGACCCATCCGAATGGGATGTTATCTTCCTTCAGGAGCCCCCTTTCACTCGCGCAGGCGCGATTACCGTCAACTCTCACTGGTATGTTGTTCTTCCGTCGGCACATGGTAAGGACGACCTGCGGGCACGCTCGGCCATCCTAGTCAGCAAAAGGCTGGCAACGAATGCATGGGAAGACCTTCCCACGACGAGCCGTGACCTCACGGGACTTCGCATTCGCACTGGACTAGGTTCTGTTGATATTTATAACCTGTACAGCGATCAGACCACTGCTGCAGGTCTGGACGATTTGGAGCGCATCATGGACACTGGCGGCGCGCGCGGAGACTCAGACTTTGTGGTCTGGCTCGGTGACTTCAATGCGCACCATTCGCTCTGGGAACCCCAGCGGAATGCACATCTGTGGCGCGCGCGGAAGGACCGCGAGCGAGGCGACCGCATCGTTGCACTTCTTGCTGAGTACGGTCTTCTTATGGCACTCCCGGGCGAAACGCCGACTCTCGAGACGCATGGACGGACGAAGAATCGCACTCGGCCAGACAATGTCTTCTGTTCTGCCGACCTTCTCGACTCTATTGCGATCTGTGACACTCGCGAGGCTGATCGCGGCCCTCGTACGGACCACTTTCCCATTGTCTTGGAGCTTGATCTTTCCGCTGACCTCTCCAACACCACACCACGTCGCAACTGGCGTCATGTTGATTGGGACAAGTTCCGCATGACCCTCTCTGAGGAACTAGCTAAGTACCCTCCCCCAACAGACTGCCATATCGAAGAAGAGTTCCGTCTATTGTGCAAGAGACTCACTGACGCATTTCAGATTGCCATCGACAAGCACGTCCCAGAGATTCGCCCGTCGCCGTACTTGAAACGGTGGTGGACAGCGGAACTCACTTCCAAGCGGGAGAAGTGTCGCTCGTTGGCTCGCGCGTCGGAAAAGTGGTCTGCAGTGGTCGATCACCCGATCCATGCCGAGTATCGTGCATTTGCTGACGAGTATGGGCGCATGATCGATACCGCTAAAACGTCGCACTGGGAAGAGTGGCTAGAAACTCTAGACGCGCACTCTATCTGGTCGGCGCATAAGTTCGTGAACGATTTGCCCCTCGACTGTCGAACTGCACGCGTACCTACCCTCGAGACCTCAGCGCCGGACGGAACTACGCGTAATCTACGCGACAACGCCAGCAAAGGCGAAGAGCTTTTTCGTGTCTTCTTTCCTGCTCATCCCGGCCGCGTCGACCTTCCCGAGATTGATATCGAGCTGCGCGACATGACGGACGCCCCTGTGATCACTCGCGAGCAGATTCGACTCTCTGTGGCTAACCTCTCGCCATACAAAGCTCCCGGGCACGACGGAATTCCGAACGTCGCGCTCAAAAAGTGTCTTGACATTGTCGAGGACTGGATCTACTGGATCTTCTATGCCATCTCGGTATACAAGTTCTTCTGGGACTTATGGCAATTGCTGCTCACCGTTGTGCTCCGCAAACCGGGACGTGCCACTTACAGGGTGGCCAAGTCTTTCCGACCCGTAGCTCTCTACTGCACCCTTCCGAAGCTGTACTCTGCTTGCCTCGTCGACGACATTGTCTCAATCGTCGAGCAGCGGGGACTTCTCCCGAACACCCACTTTGGCGGTCGGCCTGGTCGTGCTACGACGGACTCCTTGCATCTCCTGACCCAGTTCGTAAAGAACGCATGGCGCGGCCGCAAGGTTGCATCGGCACTGTTTCTTGACGTCGCGGGAGCTTTCCCGAACGCTGTCCCGGAGCGTCTTTATCACAACATGCGCAAAAGAGGCGTCCCGGAGGGCTATATTCAGATTATCGAGCGTATGCTGACAGGACGCCGCACCTGCATTCGATTCGACGACTATCAGACCGAGTACTTCGACGTCACGAATGGTATTGGTCAAGGAGACCCTCTCTCGATGATCCTCTACCTATTCTACAACGCGGACTTGCTTGACCTCGGCGACAACAAGCGCACCCTGGCGCTGGGCTTCGTCGACGACATTGGATACATCGCCGCTGGGAAGGACTTCGACGAGACGCATAGACTTCTGCGCGATATCATGGAGCGTGAGGACGGCGCGTGTGACTGGGCTCGTGGTCACAACTCACCGTGGGAGCTCTCTAAGACGAAGGTCCTCGACTTCTGCACCAAACAGAAGCGAAAGGCACTCCGCCAGCCCAGAACCGACTTACTTATTGCGGGTCAACGCGTGGAGAACGTTGAGACGTTCAAATTCCTCGGCGTCATACTCGACTCTGCACTTACCTTTCGCCCGCATGCAGAGGCGGCGGTGAAGAAGGGCATGCGGTACGTGTCCGCCGTCTCTCGCCTCGCACGAACCACGAAAGGCGTCACTGGCGAGATCGCCCGTCGTCTTTACATCGCCGTGGCTGTTCCACGCATGACCTACGCAGGCGACGTGTGGTTTACACCCGTCCGTGATCTCCCAAACGGACGACTCACCGGCTCCGTTGGGTTTGCACGTCGCCTCGCTCAGGTCCAGCGCGTTGCTGCTATTCGTATCACTGGCGCCATGCGTACCTCCCCAGGCGACCTCCTCGACATTCACTCTGACCTATGGCCAATCCGACTTCTCTTCGACAAAATCTGCTATCGTTCTCTTCTCCGACTCTGCACACTTCCCGACACCCATCCACTTTCGACTCACATTCAACGCACCTCTCGACGACTCCTCAAGACGCATCCATCGCCACTTCACATCCTCTTCGACACTTACAAGCTCAAACCTCAGAAAACCGAAAAGATCAAGCCATACCGACACAACACCAAAAGCCAACTCGCATTTTCGACACGAATCGCACCTTCAAGACCACAAGGAGTAGAGGAAGCGCTTCGGACAGCGCAGGAGAGTAGGATCATGGTATTTACGGACGGATCGGCGGACGAGAGCACAGTGGGGGCGGCGGCGGTGCTGTATCGGGACGGCATAGAGGAGGACTCACTGCTCTATCACCTGGGATCTACGGCGGAACATACGACCTACGAGGCAGAGGCGGTCGGCGTCATTCTCGGGTTGCATTTACTGGCGAAAGAGGCTCACCTGGACGAAACGGTCATCGCGGTCGACAACACCAGCGTCATCAAGGCATGCATTCGAACACGCGCACGGCCGGGACAGTATCTCCTGAACGAAATCCACCGCCTGTCAAGTCAACTTCAGCAGAAACACGGTCGCGAGGTCGGCAACTATGCGCTTACCATCCAATGGACGCCAGGTCACGAGGGCATCGCGGGCAACGAGTCGGCGGATGCAGCAGCAAAGATGGCGGCACTGGGGCCGGCCGCAACGAGCCCAAGACGTGCCCTGCCCGCCATCCTGCGCAAAGAGCTCCCGCTGAGCAAGTCGGCCTTGCGTCGCGCGCACACGGACTCGCTCAAGGCCGAATGGACGCGTATCTGGCGCAAGTCGCCGCGCTATCGTCGCTACGCCCATATCGACCCGGACGCCCTTACGCCCAAGAAATGCCGTCTCTGGCTGCTGTCGCGAACGCGTCACGAGATGAGCGCCCTTGTCCAGCTCCGTATCGGCCACGCACCGCTCAATCAACACCTGCATCGTATCAATTGCGCCGACACCGCGCGCTGCGAGTCCTGCCACGCACCATCCGAGACCGTTCGACACTTCCTGCTGCACTGCCCCACGTACGCCGACGAGCGCTGGCGCATGCGCACGCGCCTTGGACGGAGATCCGAAAAGCTGCAATCGCTGCTGCACACGAGTCGAGGACTGGACGAAGTTGCGAAGTACATCGCTCGGACCGGACGCTTCCGGAACACGCATCGCCCAACAGCATGACGATCCACTCTTCTTCTTCCCTTTTCGAGAGCCGCCGCCGTTTCCAGTTCGTTGTTCCTGCACGAAGATCCTAGACCACCCGTCTGTCCGCCGCGAGCCCGACGTGCGACACGCATTCCACGTCCATGCGACCGGCATTTGAGGCATTGCCTCCGAGCACAGACGGCTGGAGATAATGGGGGCGCCCTGATAGAATCTTCAAATGGACTTCTTCCCCGCACGTATGTACACAAACTGTCAATGTCCGCATAGGCACAGCCTCAAGGACAATAAATTGATTCAAAAAAAAAATAGTTCGCCTGTTGAGTTCAGGAGGACATCCGCAACAGCATCGCGCGGCCTGAACTTGGCTGCCAATGCGTCCTTGGTCTCGTCAGGTACTGGGACGATGTATGTCGTCGGGGAGCGCCACGGCAGGAGTCTGCCGGATTGTGGAGGATCGGGGCGTCCGCGTCCCTCCGATGAAATCACGTGGCGGTGTACAACGAACCCTAGACCGGCACGGAGGACGTTATGCGAAGCCAAGGAGGCCTGTTCTGATTTCCAACGGAGGAATGTCTCGAACAGGGGTCGATCACGTGCAAGCGAGTAAACGTCAAAGTCACGAAATGCGCGCGGGTTTGCATTCACGGCCAACGACGGATCCCGGAATAATGCGCCATGAGTGAGTTCCGTGGGAGTTCGATACAATGTCCAAGAAAATCGATGTAGGATGGCCGCGACGCAGAAGGCCACAGATAGATCAGTCGTTTTCCGGACCACGGTCCCGACATAGTGTGAAGGGAGAGATGCCGACTTGCCATCGGGGGCTGGACTTTCAAGTGATATGACCACGAAGTGGATACCGTCACTCAGGATACCGAATGGGCAGAGCACGGCATCGCATTGTCGTATGAGAAAGGTGAGTAATTCGTCGAGATAGCTGTCACCATTCGGTGTCTTCTCGCCGTCGAGGTCAAATCGCATATCGTTCCAATCGATCGAGTTGGGAGCCTGCTCACGCGTCCAAAGATTAGCGAAAGCCTTCGTATCGCATGGGCAGATACGTACCACGCATAATAGTGTACACATGCAAGCTTTATGTGTTGAGGGCGAGAAGTTGAAGTCCGGGTTCATAGGGTCCTGTCCTTTTCGTGCGCACGTGCGCAGACCCGTGCGCAGCAGTATTTCAGCCATAACTATCGAACCAGGGCACCTACAGGGATCGGGCGAAGAATTACTGAGACTACTGAGTCAGGGGCCCAGTTTGGTATCCTCATCATGGTGTAGTCTTCGCTGGTTCCCTTACATCACAGCAATTCCTCATATTTCACTCGTGCGCAGTCGCGCGCACTTGCGCACGAGTTCTGCTCTGTGCGCACAAGTGAACACTCCTTGCGCACGGGTTGCGCACGAGTGAAAAATCTTGCGCACGAGTGACCAGGCCTTGCGCACGAGTGACCTGAACTTGCGCACAACTGAACTTAGGTTGTGCACAAGTCAGACAAAGCCGTACGGTGGTGAAATAATGTACTATACC
Organism: Exidia glandulosa HHB12029; assembly: GCA_001632375.1. Taxonomy (NCBI): domain Eukaryota; kingdom Fungi; phylum Basidiomycota; class Agaricomycetes; order Auriculariales; family Exidiaceae; genus Exidia; species Exidia glandulosa. The sequence continues at coordinate 281,502 of KV425887.1, read as the reverse complement.
CAACAATGTGGACTGTGGTTTACTACCGTGCATGTTTATTGTCTACATGAGACAGGCTCGGCCAACACAGTACAGTGCCAGCAACTATTCACAAGAAATACACAATCACACTGAGATTGATGCAAAGTTTAAAAGATTATGCTATTTCTAGACTCAGGGACAGTGTCTTGCCTGGTCAACATCATTAATGGACATTTATCGCTCCCTGGATCAAGAATATATAGGTTATGTCGGAGTTTTAAAAATTTATTCCGCAATGTAATGTCAGGAAAATCACAGAAACCATGTCTGGAGCATTGTTGGGTTTGGATACAAAATTAGCGGGAAATTGAATCTGGTATGATCGGATGAGCTTACACAACATTGATGCAGCAGCAGAACTTGCATTATGTATTTTCCCTGATTTAGTAAGTATTCAACCAAGGATCAGTATACTGTGCACAGAACTTGGCATCATATGTGCTTCATTTCAGCATAGAAGATTAGAAAAATACAGACATGTTATTGGCAGATTCAAAAATGCTGTCTTATTATCACTCTTATATGTTGCACACAAGTGACAATATCTTGCGCACGAGTGAATCCCCTTGCGCACAAGTGAAAATACCTTGCGCACGAGTGAATCCCCTTGCGCACGGGTTGCGCACGAGTGGTTGAAATCTGCGCACGAGTGTTGCGCACGTGCGCACGAGTGCCGCGCACGAAAAGGTAGGGGTCCGGGTTCATATGGCCACAGTAGTCGCCAAACCAGTCAAGACCGGAACCATTTGACGGGCCAGAGGAGAGGTCGCCTAGGACAAACCGATACAAAGTGCCAACTGCACGGAAGCACCACTTTAAGTAGACGCTTTCACCAATATAAAGAACGCACCGTTCTCCACCGCGTGTGTGCAGGTGTGCATCTGGAGGGAAGGAACACCGTAATCCATAGGGTCGAAGCAGAACTGGTGCGCCCATCGGTTGATAGCCGCCAGCCACTGCAAGACGGACGTGTCGCTACTCCTATGAATGATCAGCCCATGATTTGTTAGGGTAGCGGCACATCGACGAAAGCACGTACGGATAGCGCAGCTGCACATCCACGAAGCGGAAGCGTCCCAGGGTCGAATGCAGTGCAGTAGTTATTGACTCAAACCACGCGCAATCATCCAGAAGTAGGATGTCGGCGGGAGTCGGTGTGTCGGTCCGTAACACGCCCTCTGGACAGCGGTGACAAAGAGTAGTCACGTCGTGCGATGGGGGGTTGGGCCAGGTTTTCAAGTACGCGTAAATGGTGTTCGGGCTGGGCATGATCGATGGACGACAGAAGGCTGACCAAGTGTCGGACGATGGAACTCCGACTTGCCGACGACAACGATGCGAAGGCAAGGGGATTTTATACTTGCCCTCACTCCAGACGCTCAGGGGTTCCGTCACCCGAGTACACCGATAATCAAATGCTCGCCGGTGTAGACCCTTCCATACATCAAATTAGACCCACCGCCGCCGGCGCCGCGTCTCGAAAGAACAAGCCCATACGTTCTGGCGTCTCGAAAGAACAAGCCCAAACGTTCTGGCGTGCTCTGTGGACAACGTCATGTGTATCCGGGGTGGCCGACAGTATTTGCTAACCGAGATATTTTGACTTCCTGCGCACAGCCGAAGTCGAGTACAAGCACAGCCTGGCGCGCCTCCGCTGGCAGGTGTCCGAACTTCCCGAAACCAAAAAACAACAGAGGCACAAGAGCGAAGCCTACAACAATCACTCTACCCCTGCAGGTTTATGGGGTATAAATACTGGATGCCATTTGCTTCCCTACATCCACCAAGTTCTGCCTCTCGCTCTCCCCCTTCTGCAACTCCACCATCGCCAGCATGAGCCTGCTCACCCCGTCCGACGTTGAAGAGATAGGGCGCCATATTCTCGAAGCGCAATGGGAGCTTCCCAAAGACGCCGACAAGCGAGAGACACTCCGCACTATCGTCAAGGCATTTGCAACGACTCACGTACCTGCTTTGCTCCGGTGCATCCCGATCGGCAAAGGTACCGAATGGGCGGCTTTTCGATACCTCAGCACGGTCTTCAGTACTGCACTCGCGGAGGGCCTCCCACCCCATATGAGGCTCATCACCGATGCCAGAAAATTCCTCAAGGAGCATCTTCCGAACTTCCCAGAAGGTCCCGATGAACTCAAGCGCACTTATGTCCTTACTGGGAGCAACACAACCCAAAATTTCGTTAAAGGCAAAGGGCAATTGCTCACTCTCGACAAAAGCCCTATATCACTCGACACCCCCAACTTCAAAAGGCCGTGGAGAGAGTTCCAGGCTGTCTTGGAGAAGCTCAGCGACATCCAGTTTCTTTACGCCCAATTGCCGCTTGAACAGCTCATGCCTCATAGCGAATCCGATGTGATGTAAGTGACCCGGTTCTCCTTCTGAGCGCAGTGCTGACAAGTCGCCAGAAACGCATTCCGTGACCACTGTCACAGGAAGGAACTTCGATTTTTGCATACATTTGAAAGAGGTTGCATCTTACAGAATCGGGAAGATTCTGTGAAATTTGCAGTGAATGAACAATTTGAAGTCGTGGAAACCGGAGAGGCTTGAATCTTGCGTTGCTTGGCAAGACCCTGAATCGTGCGGAGAGAACAAAGCCGATTGGAACAAAGGATGGAAGATTCGACCTTTTCCGGCCGAATCTTCCCGGCAGCGGACATATCGGTGCTCTCACATAGGGAAAATCCGTATATTCGGAATTTTCCAGTAGAATTTTCCCACTTCCGGAAAGTTGTCAGGGCTTTTCCAGAGGGGAGTGTCCCGATTTGGCCCGGCATGGGAAGATTCGGCCGGAAAAGGTCGAATCTTCCATCCTTTGTTCGAATCGGCTTTGTTCTCTCCGCACGATTCAGGGTCTTGCCAAGCAACGCAAGATTCAAGCCTCTCCGGTTTCCACGACTTCAAATTGTTCGTTCACGGCAAATTTCACAGAATCTTGCCGCTTCTGTAAGATGCAAACTCTTTCAAATGTATGCAAAAATCGAAGTTCCTTCCTGTGTGTGTGACACCCATACTGGACCATATTGTCCCTGCGCTGTTTAGTGACCAATGGGCGGTGAAGCGTGACGAAGGCCAGCCAGTGTATCCGATGCAGGAACTAGTCTTCGAGCACCTTGCCGAGGCCGGCATCAAGTTTACAGCCAACATCCTCCCCGGAGCAGGGCCGGAGAATCCGAAAGTCACAGTTTCACGCCCCGATGGATCCAGGCAGTCTGATCCCAAGCCTAAGGCCGGCCCTGCTGATGATGCCAAGGATCCGGCGGAGAAGAAAGCCTATCTTCGGATGGACTCGGTGGGAGTTGTACGCGCGAGGGGGGATCGTGAAACTACTGAGGCCCAGCGGAAGGCCCTTGACGAAAAATTCACTCGCTCTAGAGCGGCGGCTCTCGCAGCAGCCGTGTCCTACGGAGATTTCAAGCATGCAAGACCATTTACTATACATCCAATATATGGTTGGAGACAGATAGACTATATGGTCGGAGACAAACAGGTTATATGGTTGGAAACGAACAGGTTATATGGTTGGAGACAAACAGGTTATATGGTCGGAGACGATCACACTATATCTGGGACTTTGCACAGTAATTTCTCCCTCTATAGCTTTCGGCTGTTAATTCTGAGTATACCTATGCATAACTGCAGCATTTCTCCAATTTTTTCATGTTATGAAGAGTCTCTTACTTCTTTATATAGGTCACAGGGAGGACTTTTGCGTCAGTGAATAATGTGCCAATACTGGTGATATTGGGCTTCATATCTAGAGAAAATTGCACCCTATGGAGTGTACAGGATATATAGCAGGGTATCAGCATCTGTAAGAGAACCAACACAGATCAATTCCTGGGAAATTTCACAAAACAATTCCGGAGGGACCGGACCATAGAGTAAGTGATGAGGACTATACAACGGAAAGTCTCCCTACTCATGTGCTCGATACTAATAGAATACATCTCACAAAATGTTTGGAGAGCTTTGGTTCAGGCTACAAGCTCCGGGCGAAGAGTACAATGGATACATCAGAAAATTTCTGAGCACCGTGTCATGTAATATTTATACTACGGGCACCTATTCAACTCAGAGGGCCTGTGGCAATAACTTTAGTGTTACTCTCACCATTTCTCACATCTATACAATCTCTCCCTGAGCATTGATCTTGTTCATGTCAGGAAGGCTTTGACATGATGTACAAGCATCTGCGGACATCCAAGTCCCAAGTTTTAGGTTAGTTCATGCTATTCTGGTATGTCTGATGCACTATATGACACCATCCATGTGATTAAATCACTTTACTTCCCGTTTGTCTCGGACCATATACCTGTTTGTCTCGGACCATATACCTATTTGTCTCGGACCATATATCTGTTTGTCTCCAACCATATAACCTGTTTGTCTCCAACCATATAACCTGCTTGTTTCCAGCCATATAGTGGATGTATAGTAAATGGTTTTGGTTCAAGCATCAGTACTTGGCCGCAGTGGATGACAACACGGAGAATCTATTCTGGACGTCCAAAAACATATGGACTCACTACCGCGGCATCTTCGTGCTGGAGTACAAAGTTAGTCAGGGTGCTTACGCCGAACGCTCCGCTGATTTTACGGTTATAGGGATGGGGAATGCTGTCCAAGACATACTTCGAGGAACTCCGACTTTTTGGCCATGGGCCGTCGGTCGCTTTGAACGGTAACGAGCACTGTAGTATCGGCGCCAAGAACTTGCGCACGATCTTACAGCAGGCAGTTCATTACGGCGTTGTCGTTGATCTCGAAATGGTGCTTTTGACCGATTACGGGAATACGGTCCTTCTTTGGATTACGGAGGTCCCAAGCCCGGACGGAAAGTCATACACCATCAAATGGATGCATCTAGATTCCATGGTCATCCCCAAGTTGAGCAAGCCTGGAGTCAAGCAGTAAGCGGTTCATCAACAAAGCGTATTGTGTCTGATGTCATCCCCAGCGACACAGCCTCGGGCTTGACGGCGCGCTCACTATTGCTCTTCGTCATATGGATGGGTCACAAGAAGCTCAAGACATGCATGGAAAAGTTTGGGCAAAATCTTCCCAAAAAGTAATTTCGAGTCACCGGAGGAGTCAGACTGCAGACCCTCCCAAGATTTCCCGCAAGATACTGTAGATGCGCGATGTACTATTAAATGTAGACGTGACGAATACGATCCACAGACATATCCCAATCGTTCTCTGGACGCTCCCGGATGAGCAGAAGTATTCGTTGCGTTGTATCCAACGACCTGGCGCCGCCGCTCTCGCATGTGTGTTGTCGATTGCACGTCGGCCCGGGAGTTGAGGACAAAACGCTCCCACAAACCACAAGTATAGAACGGCAACGAAAGCCTCGACCAGTGTGAGCCTTGTGCGTATGGTAATCGTGTCCACAAGATATCGCCCCACGTGCAGTTGCAGGTTATAGTCGAGTATACGTGGAGTCGCAGTTCGCATTATGCCAAACTGGTCGGCGGTGTGATCAGCCAGCGCCATTATCCTGTCTGAGCAGGACCCAAAACACTGCCAGTCCACCGCGCCGTCGACGAAGGCAACGAAGGCGACGAAGGCGACAAACTCGTCTTCCACGTCCGTTGGTCGGCCGCGCCATTTCTCACACCATCTGGCGGCTCGCATGCCCGCGTCCTGCTCCGAGTTAGACGCCCTCGATACGCTCGAGTTGGCGTATGCCATGTCGCAAGCGGGTGGGAACCGCGTCGCTGTAAGACCACAGACGAGGGGTAGAAACATTGCAGAGCAAGGCGAGGTATGTAGAGCCGTTGTCATTGCCGCTGTTGGCGCGACTAAGTGGTAACGAGACAAGGCTTGGTATGTGCACGTTGTTTGCAACGCTGATATGGAGGAGTTGCTTGAGCGAAGAGACGGCGGCCAACACTGAGAGCGGCGCTCAGCCGCTCAGGCTGGTCCAAGGTAATCGCAAGGCCACATCCCCCTGGACATCCGCGGGCGGTCGAGAAATGCGCGCGCGTTTTCCTTTCATGTCAACGAAATGACTGGATGCTGCACGATGCTCGGACTGTTTGCGGGCGGCGGGCTCATTGTGGGCAAACTCGGCGGCGGCGTGCCGAGGTTGAGCGTTAAGTCCATGAGAGGAAGACGGCGGGGTGGGCGAGGGCAGCAGAGTTAGCGGTGTCGTCCCACTCGGCGCGGGCAGCAAACATGGCGAAGTAAGGTTCTGGCGGGAGAGGTTGTCACGGTGCGGTGTACGCTCCTGGTCCGATGTGCGGACAGGGCTGACGACGGGATGAGGGTGGGAGGTGCGGCGACGAGGTTCGTATCGCGAGTGAGATTGACGGACGTCAGTGCGTCGTGGGGAAGGACCTAGCTCATCCTGTCGCGGTGCAGCCGCGTAGGTTACAGGAACTTGAACTTGCACGGCTGCTGCCATTGCTCGCAGCGTAAGTATTAGGCATTCCAGTCAGCGCAGGGCCCCCTGCTCAGACTGTCCATGCTGTCCTCCGTGTCGGCGTCAGGCGCTGAGACTGTCAGGGCGTCGTTTAAAGCCAGGCCGCTGAGCCTGAAAGAGAGCTCCGTCGCGACCGCAAAGGAAGACCCGGATGGATAGGTGAAACTTTCACGCCGCATCCTCCGAGTCTGCCTCCTCACAGGTGAAGACGAGACATACAAGTTGCTGAGCATTACGATGTTTACCAGAAACCAAACGGCGCCCCAGGTGCCCCGGGAGGGGATGGCGAAACGCGTATGGGGAAGGAGGTTCCGTGGGGCTCACGATCGACCACAGGCACCTTGTTCATGGATCCTAGCGTGTGGGCCTGACTCTGCACGCGTCGCTTCCAAGACACCATGCGTACTACTACGCCGCGTCTGTGCAACCACTGCCCATGATGCCATCACACAGCACGGTGTCCGTGGACAGCCATACTTCCAGACCTCACGTAGTGTCACGACGCCTGTACACAGTCAAGCCTGTCACACATGAATGTCGTGAACGCCGCGATTGTATTGACATGGGACCAACGACACGCTGCGCGAAGAGAGAAAAGAAGAGCAAACACAAAAGCAGACGGGGCAAACGAGGGAAGAAATAAAACCGGGTGTGTATCGAGAAGGGTGGCATGCGCGGACGACGCCGCGCGCCAAAGTTCTATGGAGGGCTCGTCTCCGGTTGCGTGTCAGCGCATTTAGCCAGAGCCTGCAAGAGATCAGCATGGGAAGGGCGAATGGAGCACAAAAGGAAGACGACGTACCGCCAGAGTAGACCTTGCCGAACATGACCTCCTGGAGCTTGTCGTACAGCGAGAGCACACCGGCACCGGCAACACCACGGAGGATGTTGGCACCCGCACCCTTGAAGAGCGACTTGGTGCCCTCCTTGGCGATGATCTGCGAGCCGGCGTCGAACATGGACTTGTAGTGGACGGTGCCGCCAGAGGTCATCATCATGCGACGACGGATGGTGTCAAGAGGGTACGAAGCGAGACCAGCACCGACGGTGACACCCCAACCGAGCAGGAAGGATGCGAAGAACGAGCCCTCGAGCGCGCCAACGAGGACAACCGGCTTGAGCGAGTCGTACACACCGAAGCTGTGCGGGACCAAACACGATCAGCGCCCTCGTCCCGCGTCAAAGGGGTAAAAAAGAGGGGTTGACGTACTAGAGACCACGGTAGACGATGATACCAACGACGGACGGGACGAAACCACGGTAGAGGCCAGCGATACCGTCAGTCTTGAGGGTCTTGCGGTAGACATCGACGAGGCCGTTGAATTGACGGTCACCTCCACCCTTCTTCGCGGACTTGGCGTCGTTGGCGAGACGGGTACGGGCGAAGTCGAGCGAGTAGACGAAGAGGAGGGACGAGGCACCGGCACCAGCACCAGACGCGATGTTACCGGCGAACCATTTCCAGTAGCCCTCGCTCTTCTTGAAGCCGAAGAGGGACTTGAAGTAGTCCTCTGAAGAAAGAAAAAAAAATTCAGCACGGGATTCGGAATTCCCTAAACGAGCGAGAGCCACGCACTGAAGGCGAAGTTGAGTGCCTGAGTGGGGAAGTAACGGATGACGTTGGCGGTGTTGCCTCTCCAGAGCGAGACAAGACCCTCATCGCGGTACGTGCGGCTGAAGCAGTCGATGACGCCCTTGTACGGCTCCGCCAGACGACCTTGCTTGATCTGTGGAAGAAAAAGGCCCCGCGCGGTCAGCACCCGGCGACACCGCCAGCGCAGAGCGACGCACCATCTCATCCTGTTATCCGACCGACGACGCGTCAGTGAGCGGCCACGTAGACCACGGGGCAGCGGGCTGACCTGGTTCTGCACCAGCAACTGTGATGATGCATCAGTATCAGTTCCACCCGTGAAAAAAATCGTCGCAGACAGACCTTAATGCGCTCTATCGGTGCAGCGGACGTTTTTGCGACGGCCTGAGGGCTGGATGTGAGCAGGGCACGGTGCTGTGTGGGCCGCGAGGCTACGCACAGCGGACACGCCGCCCATCAAAAAATCGACTGAGGACGGCTGTGAGCTCGCAGGCCGGGCAGAACGACAGACACGACGCACTGGCGAACTCCTTGGGAGTCTTGGACTTCTTTACTTCCGACATTTTTGGCGGGTGGGGCGACGACGACCGGGACGGCGACCGACTACACGCGGTAAAGAGGGGGAAAGGTGAAGGACTTTTCAATCCGCGCCCGCCCTTGGAACTTTTAGGTTCGGAACCAAACTATCTGCTTCCGCTTCCGTACGCACCCGCGGCCCGGTGTCCTCGTGAATTTTTCCCATTCGCGTGGATTTACATCTTCGGTGACTGGTGCGCTTGCGGCATGGCGGAGTAGTAGTCAATAAGTACATGGCATGATAGCCCACGAGGAACGGTAACGGTATCAGAGAAAGGAGAACGAGAAAGCGACAGAAACACAGCACAGGTCTACCAACTCGGCCGCGTCGCACCAGACCCAGAGGTCGAAGCTCTTCGAGCCGGAGCAGGGGCGGCGGGCGGCGCGGGTGGAGGTGGATGCACGTACGTCAAAGGCGACGCAGCAGGCGCCGGCGGAGCAGCGGGCATCCCGTTATACCCCTGCATGTAGTACGGCTGATAGCCCGCGTACACCGCCGTGTTGTCCCGCATTTGTTGCAAGCGCTCGATGCGCGAGCTCGACGTCGGTGACACCGACACCGACGCAGATGTAGACACCAGCGGTGTACTCGTGCGCGAAACCGTCTGCGGTGTCGAAGTGCGTGATCCCGATGCACCGTTGCCGTTCATCGTGCGCGACGACGCGGAGGCCGATGCGGCGATCATGTTCGCGAGAGGTGTCGGGCGGGTTGCGGGGACGAGCGGCGGTGGTGGGTCGAAGCGCGCCCTCTTCACGGTGCCGTTCTCCGGTGGAGTCCTCTCGCGCTCCTTGCGCTTCATGACCGGCACAATAGGCTGGGGAGGCGGAGGCGGTCGTCGTGGCGGCTCCGGCTCTTCGTCCTCGTCCGAATCGATGGTCAGGTCGATGACACTTGCCCTGGCAGCCGGTCGCGGGGCAGCAGACGCAGATGCAGACGACCGAGCGGTGAAGGACTTGGTGGTCCACGCTTGCGACGAACCTGCATCATCGTCGTCGTCCGAATCGAGGATGACAATCTCCTCCACTGACGACGTCCGGTGTGAGCCCGCCCGTGGCGATGGTGCGCGCTTTACTGGAGCGTGCTTGGGCGCCGCCGGTTGCGCGGGTTTTGCAGCACCATTTGTCTTCGGTCCGTACTTGGTTCGCCAACCGTCCGACGCGTACTTGTTGTCCGTCGTATGCCACTCCCCGTCCGCCTCGACCATTACGTCCTCCACATCCTCGTCCGTCGCCTTCAAGATACTGTCGAAGTACCTGTAACGGCATGTCAGAACGACATATCACAGTTCGAGTCGCGAAAAACGAACCCGTCCACAATCACATCTTCTACGCTCAGTTGCTTCTCGCATACCGGACATAACCACGTCGTCGTTTGTTCCATCATGGAGAACCAGCTGGTCGCGTCGAAGCATTGCGGGTGTACACACTTGACGGACCGACTGGGGATCGATATTCGCACATAACTGAGCTGCAAGCGCCGTCAGCCCGCTTCCAGGCAGGACTTGGGCAAAGCCTTACCGGGCATTTCAGCGACATCTTCTGCGGGCCAGCGACGATATCGTCGTCTTCATTGGCCGTCTGGATCACTGCAGATGGCGGGTAAGCAATTGGAACATAATCCTGTGGCAAAGCGACGTACTCCGTCCCATGATCTCCTCCTTGCTCCTGTACTTGCCCTTGCGCATCTTCTCAATCACAGAATCGACAGAGAACGTCTCTACAAGCTGCACGACGATATAGAATTTCTGCGCCGCCACAAAATGTCAGCACAACGACAATGAAACGGAGGGGGTTCAAACCTTGTGCTGTACGGGTTGCTGGCTATTCACATAGATCATCTCGACCTTGTTCTGCGACCCGACACCGACGCGCACGCCGGAGCCAAGATCCGCGGGCGGCGCGGTGCCGGGCTTCTTCTTGAGACCTTTCAGATTGGCGTTGAGCAGGTTGCCGTTCACGCGGACTTCACACGTCGGCGGGAACTCGACCGGACACGTGCCCTGGTTTGTGCGGGTGGGCGAGTAGAATGCCGAGGACGTGCAGAACAAACGGAGCTGATATCGCGGTCTGCAAAGGGCGATTGTGAGATGAGATGAGTCAGGAAGCGTGGAATGCGCGTACGGTTTCAGGGCGAGTTTCTGGACCTGGTCTGCATTGAGGGAGAAGCTGACGACTTGCGAGCGTCTGTCCATTGCGCTGATGGATTCTGCATTGAGGGAGGGTGTCAATGAGGGTTGACTCGGATAGCCACAATGCGTACCCATGCACTCTACTACGCCCGAAACAAGCTGGTCCACGCGGAAGAACGGCGACGGCAAGAAGCGCAGGCCTGCATGTTGTGCGTAAGAAAAGCTTATGTGTAGTTGAGCGGGACACACCAGGCTTGGCCGTGGAAGACGATGCCTGTGCGGAGGGCTGGCCAGCGCGCACGGCTGGGTTGTACTGATAAGCGCTGGCGTTGGGGAGCGCCGGCTGTGCGTGTCCGCCCTTGAGCGGGTAGTTGGCGGCAGGACCTGGCGCGATGACATGGGTGTATGAGGGTGCTGGCGCAGGTGCTGGCGGGCCGCGTTTCGGTTCGAAGCTGTGGGGGGTCAGCGCGAGACCGCCACGGCCGTCGAGCACGCACCGACTAGTGTCCCTGACCTGGACGATGACCTCCTTTGCGCGCAGCCAGGTCTCCGTCTGCTGTTTTGCGTGCCAGTCCGACATTTCGTGGCAGAGACGGTCTATGAGGTCCTGTTTCTTGCCGCTCTTTGATATGGGGCGAATTGCGCGGCACTCGTCGTTGATGCCGTCGATGATGCGCTTGAGCTTGTCGATGGTGTTGTTCCGCGGCGCCTTGACGAAGTCGTGCAGGTCCTGGACACGGTGCGAAGGGCGGAGGGTTAATTTCCTGTCCGGTAAGCCCGGCAGACGGCCCAGCGCACGCACCCCAAAGTCTGCCCACGCTGCAGGCCCAGTCTGCGCCATAAAAGCCGCCGGCGAGCCCGAGCGAGACGGGAGCGACCAGAAATAACGGACACCAACAACTCCGACTCGTCCTTCCGCTCTGCACTATGCCGCTCTCGCCCGACGAATACGACAAATTATCCAAAGAAGAACGCGAAACATACGACAACTCAGAGCGCGAAAGGGAGGCTAAAGAACAGGCTGGTATGCCTACAGATCTCCCCAGATGTCACACGGCTCAGCATCCCCGCAGAGCTGCCATACTCCTGGAAACAGGAACTCGGGGACGTCTCGCTCGTCGTCCCAGTACCAAAGGGAACACGCGCAAAGCAGCTCGACGTCGTCATCCAGAAGAAGAGGCTCTCCGTCGGGCTCAAGGGCAAGGAGCCCATCATGGCCGGCGAGCTCTGCAAGGAGGTCAAGCTCGACGACTCTACCTGGACCCTCGGTCCGTCTCCCGTCTCTCTCACGCCTCATTCCACTCGCTAACCTTCATCTCAGAGGATCAGGAGTTTGTTCACATCCATCTCGAGAAAATCAACCAGCAGACGTGGTGGGAGAACGTCCTCACACATCATCCCAAGATCGACACGACCAAGATCCAGCCAGAGAACAGCAAGCTCAGCGATCTCGATGGCGAGACTCGGTACGCTTCTTCGAACCTCATTTGCCTCACTAACGTCCCCTCAGAGGAATGGTCGAGAAGATGATGGTACGCACCACCACCACTTGCCTTCCAGAACATTCCCCTCACCGCCCATTCCCCGTAGTTCGACAACCAACAAAAGGTAGGTTTCGCAAACATGCTAGCTCCCCGTCTGACATCTGTTCCCAGCAAATGGGAAAGCCGACCTCAGACGAGCTCAAGAAACTCGAGGTGCGACCTCACTTCCACCCTTCTCCCGCACTACTCCCGCTCACTTCACTCTCAGGCGCTGGAGAAGTTCAAAGCACAGCACCCCGAGCTCGACTTTTCCAACGCAAAGATATCTTAGATCAAGTTTGTTGTTCATCTATCGCTGTATCTCATTGCATTGCTTTCGAGTCAAGTCGAAGCTGTCACAAATACAATCTACACGCATCTCGCGACCAGCGCGTCTATCTACAAAGTAGCAAATACACGACGAACGACAGCCTCCGGCTCCATCGGCGCAAACTGGCGCATCACGCTCTTCCTACGCTCGTCGGGCGCGCACACCTGACACGCGCAGTCTGCGCATATGCGTTTCCAAGTTGGGATGTGGAGCGATACGAGCCTGTCGAGTTCGTACAACGTATCCAGCTCGTCGAGCAGCTGCAAATCGCGCTCCGTCGCGGTCGTCGCGTCGTCGAAGAAGGAGTGGTACGTATCGTGCAGCCCGTTCGCCAGCTCGTCGATGAGGAGATACCAGATCTTCATCACGCGTCCGAGCTGCGCGCGCAGAACGCGGAGCATGGTCTTCCGGTTACGTCTCTCCATCCGGCTGGCCGCGCTCCATGGCTTGGAGGACGCGGTGCACCAGTTGTCGTCGTCCTCGAAGACCATGGTGTAGAACAGCGGAATGAGTTGACGTCCGCGGTACTTGAGCACGCCGCCGTTGCGCGTGCGCGCATAGCGAGGGAGGAACATTTCCGGAAACTGGATCTCCTGGCTGTCTTCCAGGCTGTCAAAGCTGGGCGGCGGCGCGTCGGAGTACGGGTACGGCGGTGGAGAGCGGAGGAGGCTCATCTCGACCTCGTCGGTGGTGATTTTAGAGTCGAAGTTCATCTTGGTAGTGGTAGTGGTGGTGTAGTGAGAGACTAGTCGGTTGTGTGAAGACGAATGATACGACGGTTGAGAGGTGCTGGTATGAGTTGTACTCGAATACCTTTCCTGGTTTTATATGACGGCCGCTCCTCGCCCCCGTTGAGATCCCAACCAACATCGGTTCACAACGCTTCAAATCGTTCCTACTTCAACCACACCTGGTCTGATATAAAACTGGTGACTAAGCCAACGTGATGGAGCTGACACCGTGCGTAGTGGACGCAAGTCGCCAACTGTGGCTAGATGAATAGCCAACTACCAAACTCTCTGATAGTAACGTGCACGCATGCTCAGATATATAACCAATTTGAGTATTCTACTATGAGGAGCTCCCAAAGCTATCTCTCAGGGAATTGGGAGGGCTGCTCGGCGATGCGCAGAGGTTGTTATCCATACGTGTTCGATGAATGAGTGCCAGTGCGCACAGCTTCGGGAACGAACAGGCTATCCCTCGAGAGATAAGGATATCTAGCTCGAGTGCATAGAGCGCGGGTTCGCGGATTGAACACTTTTATTGTCCGCGAGCGAAGCGCCTAAAGACGCTGCCAAGGTTCGTTGCTGGCGAGTAGAGCACGGTGTAAGGAATCGCGAGGTCGAAGGCATATGCCGGCGGCTGAGTATTCAAGGCCTCAGGAGCATGCTGACTATTCTTGTCTGCGTGCTCGCTTCTGTAAACTCAGTTATGTACGTTGAGTTAGCGATGACCCACAGGTTGTAATACACTGGTGTTGCAATCTCCCACACAACTGATGCGTTGTGTAGAGAAATCGCGTAATGCATAGTGAATCGCTATCTGTAAGGGGTCCAGAGAGATGCGGCGTACCACGAAGATACGACATCGAGCGGGCATGCGGACGCGGTGAGGACGCGGTGAGGATTGCCGAAGCTGCGTGCCGTAATCGCGACCGCAGGCAAAGAAATGACGCCGTTCCGCGCACCCGTCCAGCTTCTCCCTCAACCATCATGGGCAAGCCAGAACTCCCACAACCTACGACCAACGCGCCGCAACCCAAGCGCACTGGTTTGCGCGCGGTTCTGTTGGGCTTCGTCGCGGTCGCCCTCACGCTCGGGTCGCTGCTGCAGTTTGGCGACGTCCCCGACAGCGGCGACGCGTCCACTGCTGCCGTATGCGGCCAGGCTGACCCTCTCGTGCCGTCCAGCAACCTGCGCGGCGAATTGGAGGACTTGTATACGTCGAGCCCGTTCGTCAACCAGGCCGCGGAATGGCTCGGCGGTGCCGTTCGCATCCCGTACGTTCTCGTCGTAGAGATCCATAATCGACAGTCTGAACTGGTGCCCAGGACGGAGAGCTACGACGTCATGGGTCCGCCAGACGAAGACCCGAGATGGGCGCCATTCCACGACTTCCACGCATACTTGCAAGAGAAGTTCCCGCAAGTGTAAGTAACTATTTCGCGTACTCCGCTGCCACGACCTGCTAATGTCCGTCTCAGCCATTCGAAGTTCACTCTCACAAAGGTCAACACACTCGCACTGGTATACACGTGGATTGGAACGGACGCGAGCCTGAAGCCGCTGTTCTTGGCCGCGCATCAAGGTCCATACCACCGCTGGAAGTCTTTGCGAATGCTCACCCTCGTTTAGATGTTGTGCCTGTCGAGCCCAACACAATCGGACAGTGGCTGCAGCCACCGTACTCCGGCCTCTATGATGGTACGACTCAAGTATCTACGAAAAATCACAGGTCTGACATTGCGGCAGGCGAATGGATCTGGGGCAGGGGCTCTTGCGACGACAAGAGCGGGCTCATTGGCATCATGATCGCTCTTGAAAGCCTTATCAGCAAGGGTTTCAACCCCACACGTACTCTTATTCTTGGCTTTGGCTTCGATGAAGAGACTGGCGGAAAGGCAGTGCGCATTGCGTGTACTGTTCCTCGGTGATAGTAACTGACGACCTGCTACAGGGCGCCCAGGCGATCGGGGACTACCTCTTCAAGTACTTCGGCGAGAACTCCATCAGCATGATCGTGGTATGTTGGGTATCATTATTGCTACATGTGTGCATGAGACCTGAAACTCCACTGTCAAGGACGAGGGCGGAGGTTTCTCCGAGCAGTCTGGAATCGTTACTGCTATGCCCGCTGTCGCTGAGAAAGGATATTTGGATGTCCATGTCCAAGTCAACACCCTCGGTGGTCACTCGTCTGTTCCTCCCCCTCACACCGTACGTGCATTTCTGCCGCGGTGGTATGTGCTCAATTTCGCGCCAGGGCATCGGTATTCTCGCCGCACTGCTCGCTGAGGTCGAGAAGCATCCCATGGAGCCCAAACTCACGCGCGAAAGCACGACGTATGAGGCTCTCCAGTGCATGGCTGAGCACGCACCCGGCGTGTCGAAGTCGCTACGCAAGAACATTGTGAAGTCTCGCAAGAGCGACAAGGCACTGAAGAAGGTCGCCGACGAGTATATCGTCACCCCTCAACTGCGTTCCCTCGTCAGCACGACGCAAGCCATCGACCTGATCAGCGGCGGTGTCAAAGTCAACGCGCTGCCGGAGCAAGTCTGGGCTGTCATCAACCATCGTATCGCGACCCACAGCTCCGTCCCAGAGCTGCAGCGCCGGCTCGTGCACCTCACAGCGCCAATCGCACGCCAGTTCAACTTGTCGCTCGTTGCCTTCGGCAAAGAGATTGGCTGCAAGAAGACGCCTCGTGCTGGCGTGATTACGTTGTCCGAGGCTTGGAACAGTGCCCTTGCCCCTGCGCCGCGGACGCCTACAGATGCGGATGCTGCGCCATATCAGCTGCTGTCGGGGACGATCCGGGCAGCGTACCACGAGTCTGTTTCCTTCCGCGACACTGGCAAGGATATTATCGTCGCCCCCGGTATGTCTACGGGTAACACTGGTACGTCCCTCTGCGCTGCGGCCCAGTTACCACCCGCTGACACGTATGCATGTGCATAGACACGAAGCGCTACTGGAAGTTGACGAAGTGCGTATCAGCGTCATTCATGTTTTCATCTCGTGCTGATGCAGAGGCAGGCACATATTCCGCTACAACCACCGCGGTGCTGGCGATGGCTACAATGGCGCACACACCGTCAACGAAGGTACCTCTAACGATGTGTTTTTATATCCTGTTAATAACGCCTGTTCCAGCCTTGCGCGCGAAGGCACTGCCGGATGTGGTGCGCTTCTTCACCTATCTCATCCTCAATGCGGACGAGTCGCGCTCCATTGACTGAACGTCCACGGACCGACTGATGCACGAAGAAATTGTTGTACTTTTCTTGTTGACCTGAAATCAAGAACGTTGTATCTTCTCATAATGAATCGTGTCATTTGAGTGCAAGTGGCGTAACAGTTCCATGCTATGTGTACATGCAGGGTGCGCGTTTTGTATGACGTCTATTACGGCGACGGCGGTTGCGGGAAGGTCAAGATGCGGGTCTCGTTTCCCACGAGCTCGAACGAATGCGAGATGTCGCGAGTGGTATCGACGAAGACGGTGTAGTTGCCCGGGAACAGCACACTATGCCCATCCTCATCAACGCGAGCTATAGAACCAAGTGTGACCACAAGGGACGCGGTCTTGCTTGCGCCGGGCTCGAGGCCTTTCACGCGGGCGTACGATACCAGCTCCTTTAGCGGAGCGGGTGAGGGGCCTGCAGTCGTATTGCTGAACAGCAACGTCACGTAGTCGGATGCGACACTGCCCGTGTTTGTTACGTTCACGGTGAACGTGTGGAACGGCGCCAGGTCGACGAAGCTATTCGCGTTGCTGACAAGCTCGGCGATATCGAATGACGCCGGAGGAGGTGCCGCCCAGTTCACGGAGAAGTTGGTGAAATGAAGGCCGAAGCCGAATTCGAAGACGGGTTCGCCTGTGAACCACTTGTAGGTCCGTCCTGGCGAGGAATTACTGGGACGCAGAGTCATGTCGGTCATGGGAACACTGATAAAGTCGGCGGGGTACTGCGTGATTGGCAGACGTCCAGCAGGTGCGGTCTTTCCAGTAACGATGTTGGCCACTGCCGTGCCGCCAGATTGACCAGGGTATCCGGCCCAAAGGAGCGCGTTGACCTTCGCGATGTTAGAGGCAATGTAACTCAATGTAAGTTGATAGTGCACGTACAGAGCTATTAGCCTTCAGCTCAGTGTCATCCACTTGGCCGCCACCAAATTGCACGACCACGAATGGCTTGCCGACAGCAGCCAGCTCCCTGATGAGGTCGAGTTGCACACCGGGCCAAGTAATGTTGATGCGGTCTCTGCTCTCGCGCTCAACGATCTCGTCTGGGCCGCCGACAAAGACGATCAGGTCCGCAGAGCCTGCAGCGTCAACGGCCTCCGCGAAGCCCGTCGTGTCGGTACCGTTGCTGCCGACAGTGCCGTTGAAGAAAGTGACATTGAATCCCGCGTCGACGAAGCCTTGGCGAGGCGAGACGATGAATGGCGCAGTACCGAAGTAATTGCCCTAGAGAAATGGGGACTATAAGTATCGTCCGCTGCCAGCCTGACCTGGACTGACCTGAAGCATCGTAGTCTGGTTGCCCCACGGTCCGACCATGACGACGTTGGGGAAGTCGTCTGGTGTAAGAGGCAATATCCCATCGTTCTTCATCAAGACGATGCCCATCTCGGCGGCGGTGAGGGCCAGTGCGCGCGAGGAGTCGAGGTCGACATCGTCCCAGTTCAATTGGCGGAAAGGCTGCTGCTCAGGCGGGTCGAAGTATCCTGTCCTGCAAAGGGAATAAGCACAAGGCGCGATACGAAGTCGGAGTGCATACCGGACAAGTCCACTGTACAGTCGAACAAGGGACTGCTTGACATCGTCGGCGCTAACGAGGCTCTGGTTTACGGCGGTCCCGAGCGCGGCAGCGTATGTCGAGCCACAGTCAACGTCTGTGCCAGCCAATAGCGAGATCGCAGACGCGCTTGCGGCGTCGTCTGTGAAGTTGTGCGTCGACCAGACGTTGTCGATCGCGTCGCAATCAGATCTTGAGGGTTATATTAGCGGAAGACTGTAGCGGCAGGTACGCGACACGACGCACGTTATCCAACCTTCACCCAGACCGTAGAAGTCGCGAATCAAGTCTTGCAGCAAGAAAGGGTTGGCGCATGAAGGTACGCCATTTACGGAGTTGTATCTGCAACAGGGAGATGCTCAGCAAAGACCAAGAAAGCACTATGAATGGACAACGCACGAGCACATGACACTCGCAACCTTCGCGTCACGAACGCAAGACTTGAACATGGGAGTGTAGAACTCTGCCAGGTCCTGCGTCGAGATCTGCGCATCGAAGTGGAACCGGTCGATGCCTTCCCAGTCTTCCAAATCGTATCCTGCAAAGTGCTTGCAATCCGCCATAACCTATCAGACCCGTGCCTGTGAGCATTTCGACGGGTATCTAAGTACGCTTGCGCGCACCTTGAAGTAGGGTGATGGACCCACACCGCCTTGTAGCGCAGTAACGAGGTGGTACACATATCGCGAGATGTGCAGCGGGTCCTCTCCTGGTGTCTCCTGCCCACGACCCCAGCGAGGATCGCGGAACGGGTTGATGTTCGGTGTGAAGTAGTCGATTCCTGCCGCATCAATAGAGCGTCGACATCTACGGCCTCACAGCCTTGTTATACCGTGACGGTGAGAACGCACCGGCAAAGCCGAAGTTGTTGAAAGCGCGCGCCTCCGTGCTGATGACGGTTGCGACGTCGTGCACGAGCTGGTCGTCGAAGGCTGCGCCCATGAGGATGGGCTGCGGGAAAGATGTCGCATGGGAGAAGTTCTCTCCTGCACCGCCGTGTTAGCGCTACAGTACATTGAGCGAACGCACAACGCTGACCTGCCGGAGCGAAGTGTACGCCTGGGTTTGCGCCAGCGACACCGTGCTTGAGGAATAGTGTGAACACGAGCACTTTTTATAGGGAATAGTTCGGCGTACCAGAGCCTCTGACCACCACTGGTACGCAGGCAAACCCAGACGCGGCACACCAGGAGACGTGTTGATCGTATTGTTCACGAGTTCATCGAGCGTGAACTCGTTAATGAGCGCTTGTGCGCGTGCGGTGTGGCTGGCCGTCGTGTCGCACACAAGGTTATCCTTGAGCGGGCCATTCACGCAGTCCGGAAAGTCAGCCCAGGCTGTCCCTGCGAGGGCGAGGACCAGTGTCAGCGACACAGCACGAGACATAGTGTGGTACCCGTAAAGGTTGGACGCACCCCTACCCGTGCTCGCTGAAAATAAAGCAGCCTGCGGGGGAGAGTTGAGGCCGAGAAGCTGCAGCGACGAAGCCATCGAGTGACGTCCATGACGTGGCGGACATGGAATCTGTCAACACTGTGCCGCAGAAGCGAATGGATGGGAGGGCGAACGGAGGTGGGGACCGTCACGTGCGGCAGAATATGGTGCGCGTCTCTTGGGATCGGCCTTCCTCACTGCGTCACGTTCGTGGAGTGCATGCCTCGACAGCGGCCAGCCGCATCCGTTGTATGGCGAGCACCTTCCCAGGCCCTGACGAATTGTTAGTGAGTCGTTTTTAACCTCGTACGGCGTGTGAATCGTTCATGGGGCGGTCCGGGGGACCGTGAGGGGTGAAAGCGTCGTAAATTGCACCAGACATATCGATACATCCAAGAAATACACCATTTGCGCGAGAGTATGAGTTGTGCTGAGCTGTTACTTGACGATTGGGTTGACGCCGCGGGCGGAGAGGTAGAACTTTTCCGTTCCTTGCGTCTGCAATGGGCGTCAGGGTGTCGTGGAGAAATCCACAAGGATGCACTTGCCATGCCGCGAATAAACTCGTAGACGCTCTTGTCGTGGTAACGCAGGCCAGTAGCAGGATCGGTATACGGCCCCTAGACGTGGGAGTTCAGAAAGAAGAGCATTGCGGCAAGACGCGCGACGCACCTCAAGTCCCGTGATGTCGCAGTAATGAGGCTGGGGTAATAGAGACGGAGGGGCCTCTATGGAAAGGTCTGCGAGCCAGAAGATGAGACGGTTCGAGTTACGACATGAGCCCTGGACTCACAGGTCGGCGGGACGTCTTCCACGCCCTCAATCCCATCCGCAATCTGCTGGCGCTGCGTCTCGCGCAGAACACGCTCGCGCTCACGCTCGGCAGCAAGAACCGCCTTGTAGTTCCTCATTCTGCGGTTCACGTTCTTCGTATAGTTTGGGTTCTTGAACGGGCGCGGTGTGTACATGTACGTGTGCGACTCGATCAGCGTCTGCGGGGGCCCGTCAGCGCCCGCGAGCCCTGCACGCTTTGTAAGGCAGGCAACTGACTGCAGTATTGGGAGTCGCAGTCCCGCTGGCATCGGCAGCAGCACCGGGTTTGCGGCCGGCTTTCTTGGGCGGCATAGTGATCGACGGAAGACAAGACGCGCTTCCAAGTCCGCCGCAACGGAACAAAATCCTAGTTCACAGCTGTATACATGGCTACATGGCGGCTACTGTTACGCAGACGCGTTCAGCGCAAGAGTCTCCGTCCGACCCCGTCCTCTCGACTCTTTCTGCAGCAGGTCGTTTATCGTCTTGAGCGACGCCGGGTCGATGAGCATCACCACCTCCCATTCATCTCCAAGAGCACCATCATTCGTCGTCTCTTTCTCGACCTGCTCCGCGCATTCCACTATACGCTTGCGTAGCTCCGCATCCGAAATAGACGAGAGCTGTTGCACATGGGCTGGGAGTGCCTTCTTCGCCTTCGCCGGAGCAGGCGCATCGTCGTGCTCAACAGGCGGCTTCTGCTTGCCCTTCGCCTTCTTTCCCTTGCCCTTGCGCGGCCGTCCGTCGTCCGAGTCCGAGTCCAGCGTGAGCGATGCAGCCGCGATTTCCAGTTCGCGTTGCCGCGCCTTCGCCTTGCCCTTGCCACGCTTCGGGCGGCCATCGTCAGAGTCAGAGTCGATTGCAGAGCCGGCCGCAGGGGTTCCGCCGTCCGATGCGAGGAGCTTAGGCTCAGCGCGCGACGCAGCAGCGACGGGTGGTGTCTGCGGCGCTGCTGCTGCTGCGAGCACGACGCGAATACGCATGCGCGCGCGTTGCAGCGGGAGCTTGCTCTCCGTCTGTATCAGCTTGATACATTTCGACACCTAAAAGCAGCCATACAGTCAGTATATGTGCATACACCGCGATTGTCGCGTACGCACCTGTGACTTGGCAGGTTTGCCAGTCTCGACACTGAAGCCCGCCTCACGCATCGCCTTCTCGATGATGCCGACAGAGTACGGCCTGCCCGTGGACGGGTCGACGCACTTCTCCGCGACCTGCGCCGCGATCTCCTTCCACAAATTATCGAGCTCATGCGCGCGCTCCTTCTCGCCGACTTGCAGCTCTCCCTTCTTCAGTATCTGTAAACACGGCATCAGTTGAGCGCTGTAATTGATGAACAAGGACAGACCTCTTTGACTATAGCCTCGATATCGGACGTGCCAAACGCCTTGCTGAGGTCCTCGCTCTTGGCCACCTCGCCCTTGGACACGTTCATAAAGACGTTCGCGATCTGTAACACATCGTCCAAGTCGGTCTCGACGCCGCTGCGCCATTCCTGGACCTTGTTCTTGTAGCACGCGATCTCGAAGCGTTTCCCGCCCTTCTTGAGCCGCACGATCGACACATTCGTCAATCTACGAGGCAGGAATCAACACCCAACATGGCAGGTCGATACGAGTTCAGCGCACTTTATCTGGTTGGAAGGCTGCTGGACGAGCATCCTGGCGGTCAAAGACGAAGATGACGAAGATGGGGATCGGCTCCGAGCGAGTCGCGTTTTGACTCCTAAGTATATGCGCAGATTCATGGCCACTTGCGAGTCATCACGCCGACACATTTAGACAGCAGCAGACAGGACGGGTGATGATTACAGACACGCTTAAGAACACTACGTACTCTAAGTATGTACCGACGATTCATTCAAAATGACAACAAGCGGGGACATCGTTCGAGTCTTTGTGCAGCGGAGGACGGAGAGGAGGAGACGTGATTGAGAGACGGGAAAGCAAGATGTGAAAGCGCGAGAAGACAGACCACAGACCGGGACCGGGACCGAGCAAAAACACGAAGCACAGACAGTGATCTAACGATGACAAGTGTCTGGGTGAGCGAATAAGGGATATTCCTGATAGGCGCGCCGTGTAGCGGCGGACAGTGAACGAATAACGTTAATGCGGAGGTGGAGGCGCGAAGTGGAAACCATCCAGGAGAGAGGGGGCGGCACAGACGCAAATGCGCCGGATCATCCGCCTCGACGTGTACCGCGAGTTGAGCGTACAGGCGACGAGGCCTCGCGCTCCGCAAACTCGCGCAGCATCGACCGGTCGATGTGGTTAAGGTAATATGTACCTGCAGCGTGATCAGCGGGTGCGCGGAGAGGCTCTGAGAACGACATACCTCCTTGCACCGACCACGAAACCGTACCAGGACGGAACTCGCGATCTTCAGGCCTTAATATCGCGATTGGCGTCTCCGCGTTGTGCTGTGTCAACCGAAACTTGGAGGGTACGAACGGTCGCAGCGAGACGACAACCGCGCCCTCCTTCATATCCAAGAACAACCGCGACAACTCTTCGTTCACTGCACGTTCCCTTCATCAGCACACGCGCGCAAAGGAGATATGAAGGAGTGCGCACGTTTCGGGTCGAACGCGTAGTTGTTAACGAGAACGACGTCTGCCTGTTGCAGATGCCTCGTCAGGTCGACCTCTCGAAAGTCACCCTCTATCGTTTCCGCCGCGCCCATATTGAGGCCCCACAATCGTAAGCGCGCCTGCATCTGCGAGAGCTGTTCGCGTGCGAGGTCTGCGGGCTTCGCCATGCACTCTATGCCGGCGGACGTGCAGCCCGCTTGTACTGCCGCCTGCAGTACAACGTTGCCGACGCCAGAACCCAGGTCGAGAAAGTGCATCCCAGGCTTCAGACCTGTTATGTGCACGATATCCGACACAAGACTGCAGGGCAAGTCAGACGAGAAGTCGCGTTGAAAGTAACAAAGTGAAGACGCACTTGGGCATGAGCTCGCCGTAGATGTTGCTCGTCCACGCCTGGTATTGCCGCACCTCCTTGATGCGCGGGCCCACAGAACGCTGGTAGGTCTGCTCTATGATGACCTTGCACACTTTCGGATGCATGCCCGGCCACCGCCGCACGTTGTCGATGAGCGGGTTGCTCCCGCATAAACCAGACTCCTTGATTTCGCGAATCAAGCGAGAGACGTTGTTAACGTGCTCGACGAAGGCGGGGCCGTCGCGCTTGTTGAACGCGCGGTTGATTTTGTGCAGCAAGTCGCCATACGGTGGCTCAGCGCGACCGGGCGAGCCCGGCGGCGTCGGCGGGTCCGGTATCGGGTCGGAATGGTGGCAGAAGATGCTCATGTCGGTGGGCAGCGTAATTTGCGACGGGTGCGTGCCAAAGAGCTTTGCCTGCTCCGGCGTCATGAAGTCTGCGGTGCGGTCAGACCGGGCTGTGCGGCTCGCGCGGTGCGCGGTGACGCACATTCGACGATGGTGTGTATAGCGCTGCGCAGATCAAATATCGGGTTGTAATGGTCCCGGTCCTTGGGCTGCAGTAGTATGAACCTGTCGGGCGCAATACAATGAGCCACAATGAAACGCAGGGGAAATATGTGGCGACCGACTTTTCTGAAGCGCCAGTGTTGGGATACTCGAGCTCGATGGTCGGCGGGCCGTTCGGCGCGTCAGGCTCGAATGACCTGTCCTCCGGGTCATTTGGGTTATAGAAGTCTGGGGGCGCGCGTCAGCGGCGTGAAGAGCGCGTCGTGTGGCGAGACGCACAAGACTTGTAGGACGGGAAGAGCTTGAGGACGACGTCCGCCGCGCTGAACGGGGTGACGTTCCCGTCCAGGTCGGTGCCGCACGGGCGTGGTATTGGCGCCTCGAGCGAGCCGAATGGCGGCGCGGGCGTGACGCTCTTGGAGGACACGCTGCGCACGAGCGGTGGCGTGTCGCGCTCGGCCTTGGCGATGGGCGAGAAACGGTGCGGCGGCGTGGAGGCCGCGCTGCTGATCGCGGTCGTGCTGCTCGACGCGGACGGCGAGCGCGCGGGCTTGGCGGCTACCTTTGCCTTCTTCGCGGCCATCTTGGGTGCTGCGGGCTCGTCTGCCTTGCGCTTTAGGGGCTTTGCGGGCGTGGCGGGCGGGCTCGGGGGGCGGACTCCTTTCGGGTAGATGAGCTTGACCTGTGGTTGTGGTTTGGCGGGGACGTAGAAGACGCGCGTGACGACGGGCGGCTTGTGGTAGGTGGTGGTCGTCGCGGACGCCGTGGCGGAGACGCGACGCGCGTTGGAAAAGAAGCTGGACGAGCCTGAAGACGCGCCGGTCGCGTTCATCGAGACGGAACACGGCCAAGTTACGTTGCAGTCAACAGCTTGCATCCGCACCGCGCTTTTGTACCGCACAGCCCTCGCCACCTGGGAACTACAAAAACACGCTCATCACCACGCCCAATGCCCTCGCCGACGTGTCCGACGGCCTCTGCGATACCCGACAACGCGCGACACGTAATTACTGCACGCGCAAGCTCCGCCCAACGCGTCCCTCGACGCGTCTTCCCCCTCGCAACCCGTCCAGATCCTCTCCGCGACGTCCAGGAACTGCCCCGCGACCATTGTCTCCTCAGCATCCGCGCGCGAAAGGCCCGAGTCACGCTCGTCCCATTGTAGTTTCTGCCTCCGAGCCGCACACGGAGCGCCGAGGAGTCGTGTGCACGGGTGGCGCGTCATCGAGGTCGCCGTACTCGTCGGCGTCCGAGTGTCCCTGAGCCAACCAGACGTCAGAGCGCTGAAACGTGTGGGACGACGACTGCGCAGCCTTACCCTCCCGCGCGCAGCCAGGCGGCTCGCTCGTGTTCACCGCATGCGCAGCGCAGGCTCATAAGCGTGTGATGCACAGGACGTGCAAATGCTCGCGTCCTGCACGCCGCTGCAGAACGATCTGGGCAAGATGCAGTTAGACCTCAGTACACACCATCGATGCGATTGAGCGACAAACTTTGCAGTCCATGCGCTGTTCCTCGCGCAACCTCCGCGTTATGCCTGGGATGTCGTTCTGCTTCAGCGCGACGAGATAGAAGCGACCCTCCGGTGCGAGCAGGTCCTAAAGCCAACGCTTCATTAATACCAACAAGACATGGAGAGCAGACGAACGTCCAGCATCCCGAGGAGGACATTCGTCACGCGCATCCCGTCCTTGCCGCCCGCCCAAGCGCCGGCAATGCCCCCGGCGTCCTGCGCATCGAGCACTTCGTCCGCGGAGGTGGGGACATAGGGTGGGTTGAACACCAGCACGTCAATCTTCCTGCGTAGCCGCTGGGCAAATGGCGAAGCCAGCGACGCGATGACGGGAGATAGTGCGACTTTATTCTGCGCTCCGGTGCGAAGAGTACAGAGCGCGGCGTGCGGGTTGATGTCTGTGCAGAGATACACTGATATCTCGTGAGCGAGCGAACGAGCAGACACCGTTCGGAACGCACTCACCTGCGTCCGCGCCGAGGATCACGCCGAGGAACGCAGACACGCATCCAGAGCCCGACCTCGTAGTGGCAGCGTGAGCAGTTGTGCGCACGTATGGGACAGACAGGTACCCTATTTCCAAGCAGATGGGGGTCTTTATGGCGCGGAGAACCTCGGCGTCCGCTTCCAGCGCGTCGAGCAATATGAACGTATCCTCTGCGTCTGTTCACTACCAGAACACCATGTGCGCAACGTCTACTACGCACCAGCAGGTTCGTAGACCACATCATAGTCCTGCTTCGTAAGGTGAGCGAGATCGGGCGTCGGGATCATAGCGAAAAGCGGGCAAGAAATTTTTCAAAGACGCCAGGTCCGACGGCGAGCAGAGCGTTGAAGGGGTATAGCTGTCCTATTCTCTGTGGAATCAAGATAGATACACGCGCGGACTGGGAACGAGAGAATGTGCCTCGCACGAGAGACAAGTAACCGCGGTGGAGGCGTCGAACGCGACTAACAAACGAATGCGAGGCTGGTGGTCGCTCTCCTTTGCCCACGAGCGCCGCGCAGATCCACTGAGTAAGGAAAGCGCAGCGACTCTAAGTGGGAAAGTTATTGACATGAAGAAAAGCGCACTCGGAACTCAGCGTGCGCTTTTATACTATCGTTTGTCCGTTAACGCCGAGGCTCGGTCCGTCGACCCTTTCATTTGTGAAAATTCGTGACACTAACTTGCAGCGACACACGTCGTTCAGGCGAAACACAATGCCACTTCATTCGAATTTACAACAAAACGACTATGGTGTGATACTTCCTTGTACTTGTACTGTAATGTCCAGGACCGTGTGTGTACTATCGTCACGGACTGGTCGCAACGAGAGCATCGTACGCAGTCGGCGATTTCGGCTTATGCACGCTCTCCTCGCTCGCATGCCGCTCTGCGAAGCCCTCCAACCACTTCTCCACCCCCGCCTCGACATGTGCACCCTCGAGCACCAGTGGCCGCAGACGCGCGGACCAGTTTTCCGACCACGACCCCCACCGCGCTGTATCTGTGCGCTGTTTTGCGAGGTTCGTGCGTAGTGCAGTCAGCGCTGGTGCGTGTGGGAAGTTTGAGAGTATTTCCTATACGGCGGGTGAGCGACGGGTGGAGGTTCATGATGGCAGAATGGGACGCACAGAGAGCTGATCTGCTAGCTGCGCCGCATCTACGAACACGCGACCGTTCGTCCCGTCCTGCACGAGCTCATCCAGACTACACGGGAGACAGAAGTGTCAGATCTGTTTCTTTTCTCGCGCGGGAGAGACGGCCGTACCACGGGAAATCCAACGCGCACACCGGCAGCCCGCACCCAAACATATCCACGACCTTCATCGGCAGGTCGAGCCCGCTACTACTCTCGTGCATCGACACGCCGAGGTCTGCTGCTCCCAGCAGCCGCGGATAGTCCTCCGCCTCGAGCCACAGACTGCGCACCCTTACCCAGCGCCACTGCTCCTCCTCTTCCATCCGTCGTACCTCAGCCATCATCTTCGCGCGTAATGGTCCACGACCAGTGACGATGACAAGGAGCTTCGGTAAGGATTGAGAGGCGGGAATCTGGGCGCGGCACGACGCTTCGTATAACGATAGAGCGGCGAGCAAGATGTCGAAACGCTCGTCAGGCGTCCAGGACGTGCTGGACACAAGCAGCGCCGGGCGATCGTCGCGCAGGACTGTAAGAGTACGGTCCCCGCTGCTGTCTGTAGGCAAAAGCGACAAGTCGTCCTGCGCGTTTGGCGGCGTCGAGCAAACGTGTGTGAGCGGTGTCGAGCCTGGCGCGTCGAATTGCGGGAGGAAGCCGGGGATGGTGAGGTCTTCGGGATGCGTGTTGAACATACGAACGAGGAGCTGTGCAAGTGCATGTGAGCAAGGGCGCAAAGGACGGACAGTACACGTACATCGTGCGTTTCGAGTGGGTCGCATGGATGGAAATGCGCGGGAGGTCGGTCGTGCAGTACGACTTTCTCGCCTCTGCACAGCCTGTGAGTGGGCGAGGGCGATCGACGAACAAGACGTACCGTAGGTCCCACTGCTTCACGAGCGCATCCTTCATTGCATGCGTGACGAATAAATGTGCATACGCGCGTTGCCCGAAATAGCCTTCAAACCTGCCCGACAATTCAGTAGGTAGCATATGACTATGACGACGAGAGACGAACCATTTGGCGAGTCTTACGAGGGTGTGCTCTTTTCCCAAACGCAGTGCGAGGATGCTGTAACCAGTGTTGTGCCAGTCGATTATAAGTTTCGAGTGCTGCACGAACGCCGCGAGTTGGACGACGGCAAGTGTGGGGATACTGGGCGGGTTCTGTCATCCATGTTATGGTCTTAGACGCAGCATAATGTGACCTGGAAACGCACCTGGACGATGATGAACTCGGGCGCGTTGCGCATGCGGAACATAAGACAGTAGAACAGCGAGACCGTCTGGAGGACGACTTTGAACGGCGCGATAATTGGGAACAGTGCCCTGGGCGCGCGTCCGAGAATGAGCCATGGGCTGGTCACGTAGAGATAGCGCATAGAGCGCAGCGAAGCGATGGGTCGCGAGCCTGCTCGTGTGAGCCGGACGCCAGACTAGGCAGACACGCTCGCACCTCTGTAGCCGATGATCCATGTATCAAACTTTGCCTGCGCAAAGCTGTCTGCGTGGTACATCATGCGCGGCGAGCGGCCAATGTCGCCGAGCACGACGACGGCGACCGAGCGCACTTTCGGCCGCTGCTTGCTCTTGCGCCAGAGCGCCCAGACGAACGCGAAGACTGGGGACGCGCTGAGGACGAAGGCCGCGGCGAGTATTGGCCACAACGAGTCCATGCTCGCGAGAGGACGCGGTGACGTGTGAGGAAAGCGGAGAAAGGCGAGCGTGATATCCCCGAAATAGCCCGCCCGACGCTTTCTTTGCCATCTATGAATAGACTCAGAAACCCCTAACGACCCCCGGGGGTCGTCAGGGGCTCGCGGTGATAAGCTACATAACTCCGTCCGTAGCCCCGCGAGCCTCTTTGGTCGTCGCGTCTCGTTCGACCTATTACAACTATGTCCCTCACCTGTTGACTCAATTGAAAGTGCACCTGGCACGCGTACAAGCTGGCAGGAAATCTCGGGCTCCGAGTCTCGAGCGAGAATCCCGGTCAAATGCTCAACTTACGAAGGTCTATACTCTACACCGCGAAAGAACAAAATACAAAGCTCAACCAGGTACTCCGCGAGTTCACGAAACCACATTTTCCGATTACGACCACGAACAGCGACGCGCCATAAATACCGCGTGCACAATGTCGGAGAGAATATTGAGGTCTTGGGGATGTCAGCGTATAGCGTACCAAATGCAGTAGCGCATTGCTGTGCTGTTGGGCGGCTCGCAGGGTCATCCTCCATCATTGTGTATCGTAGTTCTTGCATGTACGGACAAGGTGGAGTCTGTATGGCGTCCGTGAGTGAGTCGGCGTAATAGTAATCTCAAAGTGGTAAATCACGTACCAACTGGAAGTGCTGCCAGGTGACGCCCAGCGCGAAGATGTCTGCAAGAAAGGGATTGTATGGTTTACGTTGGGAGAACTCTTCGTCCACCTCGGGAGGCTGGATTTTGCCGCCCTTCCACTGGCAGACGACCATGCAAGTACGGTCCGGATCGATATGAGCCAGATCAAAATCAATGAAGTAAATCTTGAACGGAGGACCAGAGTGCGACATGAGCAGGTTTGAGATATGTATATCCCTATGGGGAGAGGGGACGATCATGATATCAGCCCAACCTCGGATGCGCTGATACTACTTAATAGATTGCACGCACCCATGAGCAATTCCCAGGGAATGGAGGAAAGCGACTCCCTATGGCAAGGGCGTCAGTGCCACGATCTCCTGACTGCTAAGCCTGCGTACGTTGATAATCTGACGAGCACATTCGAATGCCGAGGCGTGGGTATGGAGCCGGTCGGTCTCGACAGGTGCCAGGAGCGGCATCACGATGAGAGTCAGGAGAACCTCGCCCTCGGCGTCGCGTAGGACTACAAGGCGAGTATCCTTGGGGATAGGGTTTCGTGGGTCATGCACGTATGAAGCACTCGTCAACTGCTCGTATACTTTGACTTCAGGCGAATTCTGCAAGCCCTCGATGGACGCAATTTTGAGCATGACGTGCGACTGCGAGGCCAGACAATACGCGGGCAAGGTACGCCAATGAGTTTTCTTTTTAATTGACGAGTCAGCAAGAAGTTGAGGGAGAGAGAGAGAGAAGAAACGACTGACAGGATTGCGGTCCGGGCTCGTGGTAGGTGCGTTCTTGTGAGGCGAGAGGGCATATCGCGAAGGTATGACATAGCCAATGGCCAGGAGATCTTGTGCGATAGCAAACCACAGAAGTTCGTGGAGATGGAAGTGCACAGCGCCAGACCGGAAGGCGGCAGCGAAGTCGTCGAATAGTGCGTGTTTTCTGAAAAGACGAATCGCAAGCGCCAAGTGTTGACGTTGGACGTCGTGAGTCTTCAATCCACTATCCGGGAAGAGCTCGAGTATACGGTCAATCAAGTCGGACGACATGGTGGGGAACGGTAAAGAGCCTGCGCTAACCCCGATGACGTCAAAAGTATTTTCTCCCGAGAGTCCCTGGCTGCAATGCATCAAAGACACGCTCTTGCGCTCGTTTTCGGTCGTCACATTACACACATTGTCATTCCTAAGTAGCGCACGAGTACAGGTTGTCGAGGTAGATACTTGTATTTGTAAAGCCTCACGGTGACATGAAGGCGGCCATGGGCGAGTCTTGCTTTTGCTTCTGTGCGAGTTGCTGCTCAAACTTTGCGAACTCGTCGAGCGCAATTGTCTCCTCCTGGTCAAGCACCTATGTGACTATGAGCTGGCGTGCTGAGGAAGAGTGGCACATGTACTCGCACCTGTTCGACGCCCGTGACTTCGGGTATGTAGTGCATAAGCATGCGCTCGATGCCGCTCTTGAGCGTGACGGTACTCGAGTCGCAGCCGCGACAGCTCCCCTTCAGCTTGACACTGACGATGCCGTCGTCCGAAAAGCCGCGATACTCGATGTCGCCGCCGTCCTCCATAATGGCAGGCCGTACGCGCGTGTCGAGGAGCTCCTTGATCATGGCGACCGTCTCGCTGTCCGTGTCCAATATACGCGTGTCTTGCGGGCCTGCGGCATCGCGCTCCTCTTGCGAGCGGAATAGCGGCGCGTTCGCAGAGAAGTGCTCCATGAGCGTGCTGTAGATTTCGGGTTTGAGCACCGGCCACGGCGTCTCGGTGTCCTTGGAGACTGTGACGAAGTCGGGACCGTAGAAGACGGCCTTGACGCCGTCGATGCCCATTAGACGGATTGCGAGCGGCGAGGCGAGCGCTGAGCGCGTGTCGAGGAACTCTGCGCTGCCAGAGGAGCCCATTACGTCGACGCCAGGGATGAACTTGAGCGACTCTTCGTTGGGAGTCTGCTCGGTCTGGATGAACATGGACCGTCCTACGCAGCACAGTGAGTGCATATTACGCGTGAGGCTCTGGGGGACATACGCGAGCCCGAGGCCCATGGCTGGTGCTGCTGTGTCAGCACGCGTCGCGCGGTGACGAGCGTGCGAGCGGGCGGTGCGTGGACGGCGCGACAGTGAGCGAGCGGTGCGCGCGATACGACGAACGAGCGCAGTGCACGGGCGAACGCGGGGGACGAGTGCGGCATGGTGGAGGGATGGAAGCAAGAGCCGGTAGCTCCGTGTCCGGCAGTCGCATCCGAGCCCGAGCCCAAGTCCGAGCGCCCTGTGTCTCCTTCCCGGAGCTCACTCGACTGACCCTCCCCCGCTCACCGCGTCCGCAATGGCCGCCATCGCGCCCCGGCGGCTCACCAAGGAGCTCAAGGAACTCACTATGGGCGAGTGTCCAGCCGGTACGCCCACTGCGCACTCTGCGCCCCCGCCCCGCTTACCCCGCACACCAGGCGTCCAGCTGCTCCAGTCCGCTGACTTCGAGACCTGGGTCCTCTCGCTCGAGGTCCTGGGCGAGAGCCTCTACAAGGCACGTCGCCACCGCGCCCTGCATGGCGCAGCCAGAGCCTATCAGCAGATCGGCTTATTGCAATTGTCCAGGGCGAGGTCTTTGCACTGCGCTTCAGGTTCGAGCCACAGTACGTCCAGCGACCTGTTCCGTGCTCTACAGCGTGCTGAACTGTTGCTCGAGGTATCCGATTGCATCGCCAGAGGTCACCTTGTGCGTTCTGTGGCTGGTGCGGTCCCAGTGCGCTGATCGTCGCCCCCGTCAACCTCGACAGCATCGTCGACGACAAGTTCAAGGCACCTATCCATCCCGTGCGTTACCTTCGCCCACTCGCTGTGCTGTTCTGTCCGCTTACACCGCCCTATTGCAGCATGTATATTCCAACGGCCATGTCAGTGCCCAGTTCCCGTCCGCCCTTCTCGGTCTTCTGACCAGAACCATGTCCAGATATGCGCTTCCATCCTCGGCCACGAGTGGTCGCCCGTCCTCGGCGTCGCCTCCGTGTGCATCACGCTCCAGAGCATGCTCGCGTCATGCAAGGTCCGTCATTCGCCTTCCCTCCCTTCTCCGCCGTATACTCAGATTGCCTTGCTATCGTCCACAGAAGCGGGAACGGTACGTCGACATGGCGCGATGAGGTTCAACCCTGACGCCTGACGTGCCTCAGTCCGCCGGACAACGACCGCTACGTGCGAACTGCACCCGCGTCGCCCAAGAAGGTGCGTCCCTGTCCCCTGGCAACTCAATCTACAATCGATACTGAACTCTACCGCTCCTTCGCGCAGAGTCGGTTCCATTATGACGGTACGTTTTGTCTCCTTAAGACCCGACCCTTGCTGACAATCTCGTTTCCCAGATGACACGTACGTATCCTACATCTAATGTTCGCAGTATCCTGATAAACGGGTTCTACAGTGTATGATCTACGAGCTGCAAGTTGAAGTCGATTGGGACGGGGACGTGGTGTAGATATCTGCAGGAGGAGGAGGGAAGAATGCGGCCTGCGACCCTGCCCCCAGGCGTGGGAGCCGTTATGTCTCTTGTTGTATCGGTTAGCTGGTTGATGAATGAACTCACTGTCTTGGAGCCGTTGTACACGATTGCGAACACAAAAGTGCAGGAACCGGGCGCTAGTTGAAATGGCAGAGTATTTCTCCTGTGCTCCGTGAGAGATTAGATTAGCATGGCATACCTTGCGGTAATATTGTGTATTTCAGGCAGGAATAATGCTCTGCGCGTCGCTTGATAAAAAGGTCGTTGACGTCATCGGGATTGGCCGTCAACTATCCTTGCTCTCCCTTCGCATGTCGCCCGACGAGCCAGCCTTGCATACGCGTCTCCTCGAGCTCTTCCCGAAAGACCAGCTGCAGACTCACGATGTTCATGTACAACACTTGGCGCTCGCGACCCATCTCTTCGATAAACGCTCCCTTTTCGACGACTTTGCAGCGGCTCTCCGAACTGGCGCAGTGCGCGTGCATCTCTATGAACTTCTCTGGTTTGCCATATCGCAAGATCTGCTGGCTCTCGGTTTCGTCGTTCCTGCACAATACTCGCTTGCCCCGCCTCACAAGAAGGCTCCAGTCACGCCGCCGGACCGCAAGCCTGCAAGTCCTCTCACATCTCACATCTCGCACGACCGACTTGCTCATTTGACGCTCAAGATTACCCACTGGCGTACTTTGCCTGCGTATTGCATGTCCTCGCGCTCCCAAGTCATGCTCAAAATCGCGTCCATCAAGCACTTGCCCGAGTCGCGAGAAGTCGAAATCTACCAACTGTTGACGAGCCCTCCACACGTACACCATACCCACAACCCTATCCCCACTGATACACGCATCGTCCCTCTTCCCGACGCGGACGGCAACGTGCTCTTGACGCTCCTCGTGATGCCGCTCTTGGCGCCTCTCAAAAGCGACCGGTTCCGCACTCATGCTTCGAGATTTGAGTTTATTCGTCAGGCTATGCATGTACGCCGAGTACTGAAGTTTGCAATAACTTATTAACATTTTCGTCGCAGGGGCTCGCTTTCCTCCACTCCTTGGGAATCTGCCATGGGTGCGTCCCGACCCAAGGGTTACCACGTTCCTACCGCTCATCTTCGATAACAGGGATATCGACCTCTCCAACATGCTCATGTCTCACGCTGGCCCTCCGTTTAAGATATACTACATCGACTTCGACTTGTCCCGGATTGAAACGGATCGTACTACCATGGTTGTCTGGAAGGGAGGTAAATCGCCACCTCCCGAGCTCGGAGACGACCCCTCCGACCATCTCAAACCGTACAATCCATTTATGGCCGACGTCTGGGCGCTGGGTGTGGCCTGGCAAGACTTTGAACTGGCATGTCCAGTCCCTTGAAGTCGCTACTTCCTCGTACTGACACGAGCATGGATCAGTGTCCACCAGACTCTGAAATGCAATTTTTGCTACAACTGATGACCCACGATGACCCGACTGAACGTCCGACGGCGGAGCAATGCGCATACGTTTTCGACAAGCTATTCGTCGACATTCCTCGCACCGTGCTCTTCTCTTCGTCGCTGCGCTTGAGGGCTTTATGGCGCATACGCACGAAGGTCCGCGATAGGGCGTTCTGGTTTCGTGAACTGGCTCTTTACTTGGGTGAAGTAGGACTTCTGGTCTTCCAGGGCACGCAACATAGCCTCAAGCGCATGTATATCGAGGCCGTTCAACGAATCTCGACCTGGGTCAGGCGCTGGCTGCACAGATGATAGTGCAATTTCCAGACCGTTGCCTGTAGTATTAGTGCCACGCCGCTGAAGCTGGTGCATGCAAAGCCAAATAAACGCTGTCAATAGTGGGAGTTACAACGTGAAGTACTGCGTATTGCTACGAATTCCAGAATATAGAGTTATATGTAGCCTTCCCAGCCGTGTTCGTGTCCATATTCCTCGGAATTAGTCGATAGACCGCGACTCGTCCGCGTTCAGGATGAGGTAGCTATAGAAGCGCACAGAATCCGGCAACGCTCCAGCACGCAGAGCTGAAGACCGAGGTCAGTCGGTTGTGACGGATCGACAACGTCCGACGCACCCTCGTCAACGGTATGCACTCCATTGTAAGCATCACCTTCACCGAGATGGTTGTAGCGGAAGATGTGCCTACGTCCGTAAGCAATAACTCAGTCGGGTGAAGAGGGCGGACACTTACTTCGTCAACTTCCAATAGCGCTTCGTGTCTATGCGCACGCGCACGACGTTCAGCGAGGTGTTCAAAATGTGCCGTGTACATGCACGCACCTGTGTTGCCAGTGGACATCCCAGGCGCGACAATGATGTCCTTGCCGCTACTGCGGAAGGACGTGGACTCTCGATATGTTGCCCTGATCGTTCCAGATAGAAGCTGGTATTGTGCAGCCTCTGCGTCTGTAGGAGTTCGTGGTGCCGGCTCAAGAGCACTATGCCACGCCTCGGACAACGTGATCACACCAGCGCGCGGCGCCTTCTTGCACCCAATCTCATTGCCGAACGCCACGAGCGACAGGTTGAATTGGTGCGCGATGGGCGAAACGAGGTGAACGAGACGGTGTTGGAGCTCGGCGACAGAGCTGTGGGTCGCGATGCGGTGATTGATGACGGCCCAGACTTGCTCCGGTAGCGCGTTGACCTTCACGCCGCCGTTGATGAGGTCAATAGCTTGCGTCGTGCTCACGAGCGAGCGCAGCACAGGGTTGGTAATGTACTCGTCGGCGACCTTCTTCAGCGCTTTGTCGCTCTTACGCGACTTGATGATGGTCTTCCGCAGCGATTTGGAAACGCCGGGCGCATGCTCAGCCATACACTGAAGCGCTTCGTAGAGTGTGCTGTCGCGCGTCAGCTTGGGTTCCATAGGGTGCTTCTCGACCTCGGTGAGGAGTGTAGCGAGGATGCCAATTCCCTGACACATGATTAGCGAAGAATAAATGTTGTACTACCTCTCGACGTACGGTGTGTGGCGGTGGGACCGACGAGTGACCGCCGAGCGTGTTGACTTGAACGTGGACGTCCAGGTAGCCCTTCTCAGCAACAGCGGGCATAGCAGTAATGACGCCGTCCTGCTCTGCAAATCCTCCGCCTTCATCCTGCCGAAAAAGTTCAGGTTGAGCGTATTCGCACAGGGTAAAGGCGTCACGTACGACTATCATGCTCATCGAGTTCTCGCCGAAGTTCTTCAAGAGGTATTCTCCAATAGACTGTGCACCCTGGAGCGTGACAGTGCTGTCTCAGCATATAATTGTGGAAACGGATGCGCGCAGAGCGTACTGCCTTTCCGCCGGTCTCTTCATCGAAGCCAAAGCCGAGGATGAGGGTACGAGTAGGATTGAAGCCCTTGCTGATCAGACTCTCAAGCGCGATCATAATCCCAATGAGCCCGCTCTTGTCGTCGCAAGAACCTCTGCCCCAGATCCATTCGCCTGCCGTCACGTCAGAGCTACGAGCGATGTTAAGTACTCCAGGCATACCGTCATAGAGGCCGGAGAAGGGTGGCTGAGTCCACTGTCCGACCGTGTTGGGTTCGACGGGCACAACATCTAGAATACGGTGAGCATTGACATAGACTTCTAGCGGTGGTATGGACCTTGATGCGCGGCCAAGAACAGAGGCTTCAGGCTCGCGTCCGTTCCAACCCACGTGTATACCAGTGCGAGGGTGTTGACCTTTGTGAGAGTGAACTTTGAATGGCTGAGACGGACATTAGCAGGTCGTGGCAGCGGAGTAGGCTTGTAAGTTACTTACACTTGCGGGAACTTCTCTTGCAAGTACGCGTGGAAGTCGTGGAATGGCGCCCATCTCGGGTCTTCGTCTGGCGGACCCATGACATCGTAGCTCTCCGTCCTGGACCCAGTTCAGCCTGTCAATTATGGATCTGTACGACGAGAACGTACGGGATGCGAACGGCACCGCCGAGCCATTCCGCGGCTTGGTTGACGAACGGGCTCGACGTGTACAAGTCCTCCAATTCACCGCGCAGGTTGCTGGACGGTACGAGAGGGTCGGCCTGGCCGCATACGGCAGCAGTGGACGCGTCGCCGCTGTCGGGAACGTCGCCGAACTGCAGCAGCGACCTGAGCGTGAGGGCGACCGCGACGAAGCCCAGCAACACCGCGCGCAACCCAGTGCGCCTGGGTTGCGGCGCGTTGGTCGTAGGTTGTGGGAGTTCTGGCTTGCCCATGATGGTCGAGGGAGAAGCTAGACGCGTGCCCGGAACGGCGTCATTTTCTTCGACTGCGGGCGCTAAGAACGACCAGCAATCCTCACCGGATGCGCGTGCGGCATGCCGGTGCCTTACGCGCAACTTACTATTACAGCTGTACCTCCTGCGCCCAACAGTAAGTCGGCCGCCCTGTATCCCTCACAGCGTGTACAAATGAATCTTTCATGAATAAAACACAATCTCTTCCAGAGGATGCTCTTACCCCCATGGATGGGTTTATCATCAGTGTTGATACCGAAATCGCACAACGCATGGCAGTTAAGGGAGGTCAG
The DNA here is from genome assembly GCA_001632375.1 of Exidia glandulosa HHB12029. NCBI lineage: Eukaryota > Fungi > Basidiomycota > Agaricomycetes > Auriculariales > Exidiaceae > Exidia > Exidia glandulosa. The sequence goes on along the minus strand of KV425887.1, from coordinate 244,168 downwards.
GCCCCGTTTGAGCCGTCGCTCGTAAGCGCTGGAACTAGTAGAGATATCTTGGAATTCATCATGGGCATCACGTAGTACCAAGTGAGTCGAAACCGCGTTCATTTGCGGCTAGCCATTTGGGAGTGATACCAGACAAATCGCGGGGCGAATTATGTATAGATGTACTGTTTCGATCCCAGCGTCGATTAGTTAACCGAGGAAAATGAACGTCGAATCCGGCTGAGAGACGACCTCGTTATGTTGCAGCGACGCGGAATAAGATATCGTGCGGCAATGGCGCAGCGGCAAAGCAAGCAGATTGGAAAGTTCGATCACAAATCGAACCGCGGTTCGAGTCCCGCAGGACCCAAGACAAAGTCGAGGCACTCCTGCAGGCCCGCGTGGCATCCGTCGTATGGTGACATAGCGCCCGGCGCAGAGAAAGCGTAAACCGCGCGCCCAGGCATTGCCGAGGTGCTCAAGCGGCCGCGTTAGCCTCCCCACAAATACAAGACAACGACCGATGCGGCGGACGACGACGACGACGGACACAAGACCGACGCTACACCACGACATGCGCAGACATCGACATCGACACCGGCGGCCGAAACGGCGACGTAAGCACCCAAAGGCTGCCAAGACCGCGTCCACAGCTGAGACCCAGACCGCGACCAAGCCACAGACCAAACGACGCTGAGGAGACTATAACGACGACAAGGCGACCGATACGCCATTCATTTTGGAAGATGGCACCCCGAAAGACGAGCGAGTGAGAGAGGGACAGCCTGCAGGTCATCCGGCGCAGGATGGGATGGTGGTGGATGAATGACAAGAAGCGTTGAGCGCTGTAGCGGAGTCAGAATTGCCTTCCGCCCCCACTCTCCGGCGGTCCGCTGGACGAGTCTTGTTGGATCACCGAAGCGGGATTGGTCTTTGTAGGCCCACCTTTTTTTGTATACCTACGTACCTACGTACCTACCTAGGCTGCAAACACGTCGGAAGGCAATCAAAGAGCTCAAACGGAGCTACTTTTGTTACAGACTGGTATACGTACCGGTGCACTTCCAGCAGGCCTGAAACAAACAGATCAGGACTCCCCACGGGTTCTTTGTATGGGCCGTTAGTTCGTTTTCAAATACTCCGATGCATAAAACCTGGGTATCCCAATATCACCTAGCACTTCAACTTCAAACCTCCACCCTCTCTCATCACCTCACATCTCCGGAAGATGCCTTCGCTCGACCTCGCATCGCTCCACACGCTCAACGTCGCCGGCGGCCTCGATTATTTCACGCAGCGTCTCCTCCTCGTCCAAGAGCAACAAAACACCGTCGGGCTCTCGTTGCCTCAAGCTCCCCGCGCTCATTCCTCATTCAACGCCACCAGCGCGACACCCCCGCTCTCTTTCGAGACCGTCACGCTCGACTCGAGCAGCAATACTACTGATACCGTGTCCACAACTCTCGTCACTCCCACAGACGAGAAGCCCGCGCCTACGTGGAACACCTGGACGGCGTCGACGCTGAAGAGGAGGGAGACCGAGCAGGACTCGTTTGAGGGGCAGGGAGAGCTCGAGGACGACAAGAGCATCTGGCTCACGAACTTCAAGTTCAATTGATCCTCGGCAGGTCTTCTCCGGGGAGCAGCGGGGCTGGCACCATCGCTGAACAAGATGCAACTAAGCTTTCTCCCGACTTGGTCCCCATTGTTCGCCACTTCGGGGCGCCAGTCTCTGTGTTGTTACGATAATAAACGAAGTGATTTGCGTACACTCGTAACCCTGCAGCCTTTCGTGGATGCATGACCAGTGTGTACGGTTCATGATTCGCAAGGGATCGCTAGTGAGTCCGCCTGAGCACCGCATTGTCGCGGCCGTGCATCCTTGATCAGTCGATGGACCGCGATTCGTCTGCGTTGAGTATAAGATACGTGAAGTAGCGGATGATGTCCGGGAAGGCTTTGGTGCGCAAAGCTAGGCAATGTCGTTATCAGCAAAAGCCGCAGTGTGTAGCAGCAGATGTACCCTCATTGATAGTATGCGCTCCGTTGTAAGCGTCGGTCGCGCCGAGGTGGTCATAACGGAAAATATGCCTGCTTCACGTCAGCAACAGTCAAAGCGAGCGAGAACAGTAACGCACTTAGACAGCTTCCAGTAGCGCTTCGTGTCTGCACACGAAGATGAGCTGGTCAACTTTCAGGTACCACATAGTCACTGACCGGTGTTGCCGGGGAACAACCCGGGCGCAACGACGATGTCTTTGCCACTCGCGTGGAAGGATGCGGACTCGCGATACGTAGCCCTGATTGTCCCAGACAGGAGATGGTACGGTCCCGCATCTGCGTCGCTGGGCGTCCGTGGTGCGGGTTCCAGGGCGCTGTGCCAGGCCTCGGACAATGTGATCACGCCGGCGCGCTGTGTCGTCCTGTCTTCAACCTCCTTTCCGAATGCAGTAAGTGACATGTTGAACTGCTGTGCGATGGGTGTAGCCAGGACCTCCAGTCGGCGCTGCAGCTCACCGACCGAGCTGTCGGTCGCGATGCGGTGGTTGATGGCGGCCCAGGCCTGCTCCGGTAGCGCGTTGACCTTGACGCCCCCACTGATGAGGTCGATGGCCTGCGTCGTGCCCACGAGCGAGCGCATCAGAGGTGTGGTGAGGAACTCGTCACCAACTTTCTTGAGCGCTTTGTTGTCAGTGCGAGACCTGAGGATGTCCTTACGCAGAGCATCCGGCACGTCGGGTGCATGCTCCGCCATGCACTGCAGAACGTCGTAGAGCGGGGTTGTGCGGGTAAGGGTAGGTTCCATGGGGTTCTTCTCGAGCTCGGCAAGTAACGCAGAAAGGATACCGATGCCCTGCGCACATGAGCACGAGTTAGCAAGTGTGAGGTTGGACGTACAGTATGCGGAGGAGGGACCGATGAATGACCGCCGAGAGTGTCGACCTGAACGCGAACGTCGAGATACCCTTTCTCGGTGAGGGCGGGGAATGCAGTAACTGCTCCAGATTGTTCGCCGAAGCCGCCGCCCTCGTCCTTAAGTGACGGTGAGGTCGAGTGATCAAGCGACCTATGCGATCTCACGTACAACGATCATACTCATCGAGTACTCGCCGTATTTCTCAAGAAGGTATTCCGCGATTGCGAATGAACCCTGTGAGACTATACGGTCGGTCTAGGGTTCGCGGAACAAGTGGCGTTGTGCGTACCGCCTTTCCGCCGGTTTCCTCGTCGAATCCGTAGGCAAGGATGAGCGTGCGCGTTGGAACAAAGCCTCTGCTAATCAAGTTCTCCATAGATATCATTTGTGCGATGACACCAAGTTTGTCGTCGCACGTCCCTCTGCCCCATATCCATTCGCCTAGTGTCGAGTCAGGACTACACACCATCTTATGCACACAGACCTTACCGTCATTCAGACCCGAGTACGGTGGCTGCACCCATTGCGCCACTGTTTCCGGTTCCACGGGCACAACATCTGCTTGGGGATGAGCAGATAATCAGTGCAACTACTGTGCGTACGAGCCTTGATGCGCTGTCAAGAGCAACGGTTTGAGGTTTGGGTCCGTTCCAACCCACGTGTAGACGAGGGCGAGTGTGTTGACCTTGGTAAGAGTAAACTTCGAATGGCTGCGACATACTCAGAGGCTCGACAATGCGCAAACGGTATACTGACACATGAGGGAACTTCTCTTCCAGATACGTGTGTAAGTCGTGGAAGAGACTCCACCTCGGGTCTTCGTCTGGCGGACCATTGTCGTCGTAGCTCTCCGTGCTGAGCAAAGGTTGGTTCAACATCTTGACCGCGAATAATGACGAGGCGCGACGTACGCAATACGCACGGCGCCGCCGAGCAGTTCTGCAGCTTGGTCGACGAAGGGGTCAGACTTGTACAGGCCTTCCAATTCATCGCGGAGGATGCTCGAAGGGAAAAGCGGGTCCGCCTGCGTGCACAATGCATCTTTCGACGCGTCTCCACGATCCGGTGCTTTGCCGCGATGCAGGAGCGAACCAAGAGTGAGCGCGAGCGCGATCAGTCCTAGCAAAACCGCGCGGAGCGCAGGGTGACCAGGCGGTCGAGCTCGAGCCATTGACTGGGGGAGATCAGACTTGCCCATGGTGGCTCAAAGCAAAGGTAAAGGTAGCTGCGCATGGGTATAAAAGTGTTTAAGGCACTTGATGGATGCTGGTTGAGTGCCGGCATGTCAACGTGTCAACCGACAGCGTCAGGATCTTAGTCACCGGCCGGTCATCAAAATCACATATGAAAGCAATCCTCACCGGCCTCACCAGCATTGGAATAGCGGTACAGTATTGCGTGTCCGAGTCACATGTGGGAGCATCGTCTTGTTCATTATAACATACTGCGCGGTATATAACTCGGAGCTCTGACGCCAATGCTACAATACTCTTTCGCAGGAGCGCTGGATATTCCGCAGCAATGATGTCGTGGAACTACGCTGACTTCGTGTTCACGTTCAAGTTGAAGACTGCAACGTGCACTCATATTAGTGATACGAACGTCCACAATTTGACACTGACCATCAGGTCGTGCATAATGGCCCACAACGTCCAAGTCAAACTTCCCTCGGATGGTCTCGTCAATGTCGAGGTCGGCGACCAATACGCCTTCTGCGTTCCACAATGGACCTGCCAGGACGTCGCCTAATGGGCTGACGATGACGGAGCCACCTGCTATCATGACCCCGTCTCCGTCGCGCGGCTCTCCTGCGGCGATTGCATGGTCGGGTGGGTAGTCCTGGTCGACGCAGCAACGTTAGAGTTCTCAGTGGCGGCGGTCAGGCTGTACGGCGGACCTTTTGCTGCGTGAATTGGCACGCGCTTAAGACGAAGCAACGTCCCTCCAATGCGATGTGTATCATTGTGTTCTGCCAGACCGGCCGTGCGTCAACTGTCGGCGCGCAGTAAATCTGCGTTCCGAGGGCGTAATAATGGGTCCGCACTGCAGCCCTGTTAGGGTCACTGTACCCCATAATACCTGAACACTAACACAACGGCATGTAGTTTTCCCTGTTTGGAGTCATTGATATGTGGGCGTACGGTAAAGACGACGTACTTACCAGCATATGGTCGCGGAGAGTTTAGTCGTCTGCCCGTTGTCGCCCAGCTGCGCGTCAATGACGGGGAGGGTAGACCCATCTCCCATGCCCCATATCACGCGCTCGAGGGCGGTGGGCACGAGCTTGCGATGCTTGGCCACAAAACCGGACTGTGGGTCAACGAACACCGCGGTGCAGTAGAGCGTGCCTCCGTCACGTTCGATGACGCCGACCACGATGAACAGGTTGTTGGCCTTAGCGACATGCTCGATACGTGTGATGGCCGTCGAATGAGGAACCTCGATAGCAGCAGCGTGGTAGCGCGCAAACTCTTCCCGCCCCTCATGTGCACGAGCACCGACGGTTGTGCCAAATGTGCTGAACTGCCGATATCATCGTCAAGCTCTGCACACAGGCATAAGGGACAAGGAACCTTTGGATAGCCGCCTATACTGAAGCGAGGGTTAAGACCAATGTTACGGGGCCTTACAGGGACGTACAAGGCCTCTGGAAAGACGGCAAGTTGAGCACCGTCAGCAGCAGCCTGGGCAGCAAGACGCTCCAGTTTATCCAGCGTATCCGACAGCGAGTACGCCGAGGTTCCCGCCTGAACGACTGCAGCGCGTACGACTCGGGCAGGCATGGCGGTGAAGGCAGGTCAATTTCGCACCGACGGGCCGGTGTACGGAATGGTAACTCAGAGGCGCTAGACCGCCTTCCTAGAGCACCTGGTCCACAAGTACAAGTCGCAAAGACCATCTGTACCGCGAGTGGAAGGTTGGCATTATGGTCTAAGGGAAGGAGATATACATCCGAAACGCGCTCCAAGCTCCGCTCAACCATCCTCATTCTCGATCCGTATGGGCGTCGACGCAGTAGCCAGACGCGCTCAAGGACCCCCATGATTCACAGCTGCAAATTGCAAGTCGAGCGGCCTGCTGCCATCGCATGCAGGGCTGCACACTGCGTGCTCTGGCCCCCAAAAGCCCACGAAATTTACAGCGTCATCTTGGAGCTGCTCCGTGTGTCGGCGATCTGCAACGCGTTGTGTTGCACCCCCGTAACCCGGTGCAAATTCTTCTCACGGAGGCGCAAGGTTATTGAAGATCTGAGATTGCTCCACTATATTCTTACGAACGCGGAAGCTGACGCAATCCCAGAACTTCGTCACCAGTGGCAGTGGGAACAACATGCATCAGCGGTCCCGCTCTTTCCTATCATACCTCTACATGAACAAGTGCACCATTGACCGTGTGCGCTTTCGAGGGATTGGCAGCTGCAAGTTGACCGCCCGGAAACCTCCTTGATCCCTCGTTTTTGTTCCACCGTGGGAAGACCGATGTGAAATAACCGTATCCCCGCAAACTGAATCGAGGTGCATTACGATGGCGTCAACCAGTTGTCTTCGCACGTACGGTGGTACGGTCATGCGCATGCCCGCGGGCGGCGTGGAAATTCGCGCCACTCAAAATTTACGACTGACGATGCAACGTTCATGCAGAATCCGTACGTCATGGAGGCATCTTAGGAGTATATAAGGAGGCCTCTGAGTGCTCTGGAGTAGCCAAGTTCTCACAGTCTCAGAGTCTACGAGCCCACCACCACCAACACCTTACGATCATCATGCAGTTCCCTCGCGTCCTCAGCGTCCTCTCGCTCTTCTTCGCTTTTGCGTTCATCTTCGCGTCCGCGTCGCCAGTCGCTGAGACTGAGGTCTCTGCCGCCAAGCGCCAGGAGGCCGATGTTATTGCCATCCTGACCACGCTGCATACGCAGACCCTTGCGGATGCCGCTGCGATCCGTGCGTCTCAGCCATTCTCCTTCGTCGCAACTCCGTACTAACGCTCTCACAGAGGCTGCCGCTGCACTTTCCCCCTCGGAAGAGACCATCACGCCCCTCTTCGACACGCTCGTCGCTCACATCAACGACGCCACCACCGCTGTCACCGCCCTCGAGCCGTCTGCCAAGCGCCAGTCCTCTGACGACGTCGCTGCCCTTGTCGCGCTCATCCTCACCGATCTCACCACCACTCTGGACGGTCTCCTCACGCAGCTCTCGGGTGTCCCCAACATCGGCGTCCTCTTCGGCGGTCTCGACGCAGCTCTCAACCAGCTTCTCAAGGGTCTCGAGGGTCTCCTCGCTGGTGTCCTCAACCTCGTCGCAACGTGAGTCTCATGTTGAGACTGTCCTCTGGGATCTCCCTGACACGAGTCCTCCTTCTAGGCTCCTTGTCAACGTCGCTCAGCTCCTTCGCAACCTCGCGCTGGGCCTCACGCTCGCTTCTCTCGGCCTGTGAAGAACGTCTCAGCCCACCACAGCTGTCGTCTTCTGAACTCAACGGACATTACACCATGGACAGTAGATACATACACGCATTGTAGCAGTAGTCTACCCATCATCATCGCTATAATCCGCTCTTAATCCAATCGAAACAAGTTGCTATCACACAATTCCTTGCAGTTGCAAGTGTGGTGAGATTTGATCAGACGCATGTCAGTCGGTGCCCGGGAGCGATTCCCTTGAGGACAGGGGCGTCGCCGCGATCCGGAATTTTCATCCCTGGCTCCGCGCCACCTCCGTCTCTGCGACCGCCGCCATGGTGCACTCGCGGCCGCTCATTCTTTTCGTCGCCGCCACGTGCGTCGTGCTCCTTAGCTCGCTTGCGTTCTCTTCGCCGAGGGAGCACGTCGTCGCCCTCGGCCACCAAGTTGCGACGGGCATCGTCAACCTCGCGTCCGCTCCTTCCACCTCCAACTCGTGCCCGAACCCATACACGAACACCTCGAACCCTCCATCAGGCTTACTGTGGCCAGCGACGCCGCTTCCCCTAGCTGGCACGCAGACATGTACTAGCGTTCCGTCGGCGTCGAGCGACTTCACGATCATGGCGTGTCGGCAACCAGACCTCTGCAACGCGGTAGACATCGTTATCAAGCGAACAAGCGCCGCACACTGTGCCCAGGTCGAGGAAGTCATGCGCAATGTGCCCGTCAGCAACGATACGGAGCAGACAGCTTTCGTGCGCGACCACCTGGGCCCTGACGGCTTCATGATCGTTGTCGACGGCAGCGAGCGACTAGCGCGTTTCCAGCCCGATGCTTATAGGGGAAACTGCGAATACGTATTCAGGTTGCGCTTCAACAACGCTGGTCCAGTCAGCCTTCAGGTACGCAGCACCATTCACGTCGCGTTCGCCGCTCACGCATTCGATGCAGATTTACTGGCATTACGAGGTAAGCTTTCGCTGGACGAATTCCTTTAATCGTCTACTCATGACCGAACGTAGGACTACTTCCTCTTCAACGAGAACAATCTCGAGTGGCCGATCATGGCCACGGAGCGCACTCTGCTCGCTGAGCCGCTCTATGTCAACATCTGCCCTACGTGCCCGACCCACGTAGCACCACCTAGTTCCATCAACGCGACGATCCTCGACCCCATCCCCGTGCCCGAGGCTGCATGCTCCTCTACCCAACCTGTCTACGGCTCCTACGCTCCAGTGTCGTATCTAGACGCGCACTGGCCGGGAAGTTTCTACGAGCCCCTGCCGCCAAATCAGAACTCCTACCGCTTCATCCCCGCACCCTCCTGCGAGTGGAAACATGCAGGGACTCGTTACGCGGACCACGCGCCGTGCTACCGAACACCGCAGATATCTGTCCTCTTCACTGGAGATTCCCACATGCGTGTCGCCTTCGATGGTATCGTGCACAGGTTAGCCGGGAACCAGTATACTATGACCGAATCGGTATGAACGATTGTCCATTTCTCGTGGATTGTATGCTCATACTGCGCAGGAAAAGTCTGGACACAAGAACGCAAGCTTCCCCAATCGATATATCGACTTCCGGTGGGATCCTTTCGGCGATGGTCTGCTCTCCTCCCAATGTGACGTGCGTTGCAGCGTCTTTCACAGGGCACTACACGAGTAATTGACACGCTTACGCAGGAGATTGCTGGTTTTGACATTATCGGCTTTGAGATTGTGCGCTCCTTGAACACGCATACGTCACATGCATTCCGGAGTCTCTGACAGTTCTTTCGTAGGGACACCATCTACACCGGTTCAACACCTCAGAATACACTGAGCACCTCAAAACCGTGATCGACCATATCACCTCGCTCGCATCTACATGCCCATCGCCGTCCGGACGCCCGCGGCAATTGCTCTACATTACGCCGCCCGCAGTAGCGCCGCGCGAAGACGCGTTTGTGCGGGAGCTGAAGGACCGGCGAACGAACCTGCGCATATCGCACTGGGCCCGCATAGGGCTCGACCTCGCCGCGGGGCGCGGGTGGAAGACTGTAGATCAGTACGCGTACACGACGGGTTTCGTGCGCGACACGAAGGACGATGCACATTTCATTGAGACCGACGGATTGGATCCTGTATTAGACGATATTATCGCAAAGCTCGGCATTTGCGATGTTTAGCAGTAGGTAGTAGGCATACATAATTGGGTAATCATAGCAGCACTGGCACATCGCATCGAGGACAGGTTCTTATGTTGCAAGTAGATCTATTTTGGTACAGAGGAAGAAATGTGTATAGCCGTGCACTAGAAAAAGTCTTCCTCGCGCTTCAGACTGTCCGTTTCGAACATGACAGAAGTACGCGGCAGTGTCAGGTCGTCGTCGTAGCTTTCTGGACGCTCCATATGCGTCTCCTGTACCACGGTCACCTTCGCAAGCGTTCGTTAGCAACACTACTGAGGGAGCGAGGCGACGACATACATGGACCGCGATCTCGTTTTCCTCGTCCATCCGAGTCCTCGTGTTTTCGGACGAAAGGATACGAGACATGGTCCCCAATAGGCCGGGACGGTACTTTCGCTTCATGGTCGAGGACCGGTCAACTTCGGAGTCTGGCAGCGAGTCGCGGCGGGTGCTCTTGCCGTTCGGAGGGATGTATGCCGCACTTGGCGCTTGGGGGCCGCTGCCGCGACGGGCGGCGGTGCCGCCGAAGACTGAGATGTTCTTTTCCAAGGTCATGACCGTCGGAGCGTTGCTTTGCGAGGAACCGCCTGTCACCCTGTTATAAACGTCAATCATGATGTGTGTCCACTAGATGGGAATGGTGTGAAGTACCAGTAGATGACGACGGCGTTCACGACGACGTCGGTGCCGCAACTGGCGAGGCAGACCCATCCGAGCTCCTCACCGTGCTTGATAGTAAGAATGCCCATATTGACGCAAGAGGTTGTGAGACCGGTCACTGCTGCACTGAAAGGGATGCAGATTGTCAATTATACGTCTAAGTGCTGGAGATGAGGTCGCTCTCACATCAGCGTGCGACGTGCGACGGCCTTCAATCGTGGGTTGCTGAAGCGCGAGTGAAATATGGGCCAGAGGAACATCCCGGTCAGGAAGACGTTGATGAAGAGATCGTATGAGATGAGAGGGAGAGACCTAGTTGCGGAGACGTTTAAGACGCGTGAAGGTGAGAGATGCACCGAGTACGCACGCATATGGCCTCAAGCCAATGACACAGATCCCATCGTCCCGCTGGAATGCGACCTATATGAACCGTCTTTAGCAGGCACGGGGTAAAGTATATGAGATCTTCAGTACCTTTCCAACTATCATGATTACAAAGACCCCGATGTAAGGGATCATCACTGCGAGACAGAAGCGGTAGACCGGAGACTTGAGGCGTGATACGTTCGCAGCCCCGGTTCGCCAGACGATGTGCACTTTCTCAACTGCGCTATGAATTAGCATATGGTCCGCTCCGTTGTCTTTGGACAGCTTACTTAGGAAGAAGTATACGAATATCTAAAGTTCGTCAGTCAATTGCGCACAGGCAAGCGGGAGCGCGGATTGCAGGTACCTTGGAAACGCCGTATGCGAACTGTATACGGTTACGTAAGTTTCTAATAAGCGAAAAGGGGGGTGGTCCTCACAATGCAAGAATATATGGCCAGATCGCATGCGACAAAGTTCTCGCTGAGACCGACACCGCTGATGAGGATACCGGCTAAGATGCCGCATGTCAGAGCTTCTCGCAGCTTCGAAAGCTGCACAACGCACTTAATGTCAAAAATACCCATCTAGTAATGTGAGACTCGGTCGATGTCTCAAACTGACGGACTTACGAGTCAAGGAAGACAGCAAGGATGCAGAACTTGGCGAAGGAGAGCGCGGTACATCCGTGCCACGTCCAGAGCTTGTCCATCGACGAGCGACGCGCGAAGCAGTATGCGCATATTGAGACCTGTGGGACGTACAGTGAGCTGTGAATATTGGGGTTTTGTGGAACGGGGGCGTACGCCGAGGTAGTGAATGATGTTTGAGAGAATACGGAGGCCGGCAGAAGGGAAGATGGTCGCAATGTCCGTGTGCATGCCCATGATGAAGCGTGGGGGTGGACTCGGGGCAGTCGGTGATAGAATCGCGTTCCATTTGAGCAGGCCGCCATTCGCATAGCGTCTGCAGGCGCGATCCTGAGGCGGGCCGTCGGTCGGTGCGCCGATCACACATCTTGCACTGTGGGCATTTCGCGATCGACGTGAGGTTCAGGAGACGTGAATGAGGGCGTCACGGATTTCCGGTGACATGTCGAAATCGCGCGGCTTTGGCCGTTAGACACGCGTCCTGCAGCTTACACTCGTACCGTCATGGTGAGCGACTCTGTCCCAGCGCGCGACGCGTATCCACGCGCTGACCTCGCCGTCGTAGCTCGTGCGCGTGCGCTCCAAGGACGGCAACTTCAGGTTCGAGCTCACCGAGACCGATGACGCGTCGGTCCTCGCCACAAAGGTCCGTCTACCGTCCACCCTCACAGTTCTCGCCACTTACGCACTTGCGCAGATATTGGAGACGACAGTAGATGCGGATCCGAAGAGTGTGCAGGTCTCGAGCCAGCCGCGGGGTGGCGAGACGGCGCTGCATACGCTCAAGGGGCGCAACTTGAAGAGTCTTGGCCTCAAGTGCGCAACCTATTCATATGCTCTGCGTCGTTTCTCACACAAACCTCTAGACACGGGGACCTTATATTCGTCTCGTACAAGTCGCGCACGCCAGACACCTCTGGCAGTGAGCCGTTCCCTGCCGCCAGCGCCCCCGCGCCAGCAGCTGCCGGTCCCTCGGCCGGACCTGCTGCAGCCGCCCCCAAACGGATCTGGGACACCGTCAAGGAAGACCCAGTAGACGACTACTGGCGTGCACGCGATGGCAAGATCACGCGCGGGCGCGACGCGCGGTTCTGCAAGCACACCGCGAACGGCATGTGCGACTACTGCATGCCGCTCGAGCCGTACGACCAGTCCTACCACGCCTCCCACAGCATCAAGCACATATCCTACCACGCCTGGATCCGCAAGCTGCAGCCCCAGGCGGGCACCGCGCCGCCCGGCTCTGCCGCCTCCATCCTTCCGCCCCTCACACCGACATCTTACAAGGTCAAGACCCCGTGTCCCAGCGGGAACCATTCTCCGTGGCCTGCGGGCATCTGTACCGCGTGTCAGCCGTCTGCGATTACGCTCCAGCCGCAGCCGTACCGGATGGTGGACCACGTCGAGTTTGCTGATCACGGTCTCATCGACCAGTTCTTGCAAGCGTGGCGCGGTACGGGGGCCCAGCGCTTCGGGTGGCTCATTGGTCATTTCGAGCCGTACGAGGAGGTGCCTATGGGTATCAAGGCCGTCGTAGAAGCGATACACGAGCCGCCGCAGGACGACGAGCCGGACGGCTTGTCACTTCACCTGCCGTGGGAGGACGACGAGCGCATCCGGAAACTCGCATCGCTCTCCTCGACGCCGTTGACGATCGTCGGCCAGATCTTTACCGACCTCACGCCGAACCCGGACGACAAGACGAAGTCGCTGTACAAGCGCCATCCGCAATCCTTCTACCTCTCCGGTCTCGAGACTATCTTTGCGGCCGCGCTGCAGCTCCAGAACCCGACCGCGTCCAAGTCGTCATCGACGGGACAGTATAGTTCCCGCTTCGTCACTGTGGTCGTGAGCGGCAACCAGGCGGAGGATGTCGATATCATGGCATACCAGGCGTCGGAGCAGGCGTGCGCGATGGTCGAGGCAGACATGATCGAGGCGAGCGTCGAACCGTCCCAAGTGCGCGTCAAGGAGGAGGACCAGAGCGTCGCGCGATACGTTCCCGACGTCTTCTACCGCTTCAAGAACGAGTACGGAATTGACGTCAAGAGCTCGGCGAAGCCTTGCTTCCCGGTCGAGTATCTCATCGTTACCGTGCGTTAATGCAGATACACCCTCTCTCTCGTGGACTTTACTGACTGGCCGCCTTCTGCAGCTTACGCACGGTTTCCCCAAGGAGCCCTCGCCCATTTTCCGCAGCGTGAAATTCCCAATCGAGAATCGGGCATCGTTGCAGATGCAGACCCCCGACAAGCTGTTCTCCTCTCTGCGCGAAGCACACGCGCCGGATGTCACGGACAGCAAGCAAGGGCTCACGCCAGATCATCGGCAACAACGTGCGACGCTGGCTCGGCTCCTCAGCGACTGGCATCTTCTGGCATTCCTGGATGGCATGGGCATCATGGGTGTAAGTCACTCTCGACGTGTTTCCCTCGATGGCCACCGTATGCTGACGAACCCGCACTTAGGATGATATTAAGGCTGTCGTTCGTGCCGCCACCGCGCAAAGTCTAGAAGAACCGACGCTTTTGGACGGTGTACTACAGACGGACGGCTGGAGAAATCTCATGGCCATAACTGCAGAAAGCGCTCGTGCGTATTCCTTCCACTCATGGGCTTTCGCAGACTTCTCATGGCTTTTTTTTTGATTTTGTAGCTGCTGCTCGGTCGGCGCCATCTGGTTCAGCAGGCGGCTTCGACGATGATATTTCCGAGGACATTCTGAACCAAATTGCCCAGGAACAGACCGGTGCGAGCGCAGGGGGCAGCCGTTCGCGGACGTGTCCGCATTGCACGTTCGAGAACACGCATGGCGGCTCGGACTGCGAGGTGTGCGGACTGCCCCTTGGCTGACCGTTGCGTGGCATGCCCTCTTGAGACCGGACATTGTCACTGTCGGGGATGTACAGTACACGTTTAGAACCAGAAGTCAATCGCAATACTGAATGCAAGTCCAAGTCTACTGTAAGGTGGATACGAAGTGAAGTCTGCGTCAGGAATTGCTTGCGGCCGGGGGGCGGGGGAGTGTGCCTGCGCCGGAATCCTGGTGCGCTCATGGCATGTGACCGACCCAACCGGGCTTTGGTTCGCGTCGTACTTAGCGGACGTTGTACGTGACTTGCTCCTGCTCGTCATGGTCAATATCCACTTTCGCGGACCGACCTATCCAGGCGGTACGCTCTCGCGTCCCTTTGAAAGTGTTGCGAGCCGCTGATGTCTGTTTTGCAGGAATCTGGGGTAATGCGACGTCGACGTTGGATTGGTGCGAGGTGCGTCGAGCCCGGGCTGGAGCGTTGGAGGCGTTCTCATCAGATATATAGGCCAATTACCAGCACTCGCCATATGTTGCAGGTGCATACCGCGAGCGACGGTGAGCTGAAGCTGACCAAATGCGCTGCAGAGATGGCCAACTCGCTGAGCAACCTCATCGGGCTCGCCTTCGCGCTCATCGGCATGCGACACGCGTTGCGAGAACGTCTGCCGACGCGCTACGTCGTTTCCTACCTCGTGCGTGGTACCCCATCCCATGACTGTTGACTAGACTAGCGACTAATCCGTGAACTATTCTATTCCAAGGTATTCGCGCTCGTCACGGTCGGCAGCTTCGCGTTCCACGGCACGCTCCTCTACGAATGGCAGCTCGCGGACGAACTGCCCATGATTTTCAGCGCGTCGTGCAGCGTGTTCATCCTACTGGACACCGACAAGGGCTTTCATACGTTCTCGCGCTCACTACTCGCCGGCATCCTCGCTGCGGACGCGTTCTTCGCTCTCTCATAGTACGCCACATTATTCGGAAGTCCCAAACACGAGGACTGATTCTTGAGCGCAGTTCGCTGGTCTGGAGACACCCGCTGTATCATCAGTTTGTGTTCGCGCTGGTTCTGCTCGCGCTCCCCTTGCGGACGGCGTATCTCCTCAATTCGAGCAAGTCGGCCGGGATGTCCTCAAAGCAAAGAGAGGACATTGTATCCTTCTGGATCACGGGTACCCTCCTCTTCGTGATTGGGTCAGTTGGTCTTGTTGGTTTCCTGCAATTTCGATTCTCAAACGATCTGGGTCAGGTTCGCTATATGGAACGCCGACAACATCTGGTGCGAAGGTACGAGAAACAGTACTGTGGAGGCTAGAGACGGCACATTGCTGACCTCGGTGAGCAGTATTGCACAAGTACAAGAACATCGTCGGATGGCCTGTTGCTTTCCTGCTTGAAGGCCATTCGTGGTGGCATGTATTCACCGTGGGTGTGTCGTTCTCCCACCCACTTCGGGGATCTGAACTGTCTGCTTCAAGGGGCTTGCGACGTACTATCTCCTCATCGGCACAAGCTGTAAGTCTTACTCGTACTTCCTAGACCTTTTCTAACTTGCTACGTAGACTTGTACGTGTGAACCCACGCTGACTAAGGAGACTTGCGAGCAAGACGAGCTCACACGTCTCCAGAACACTCTGTATCAAGGACGTGCCCGCAAACTACGGCCTCAATTCGTACATCGGATTCCCATACGTCCAGCGGATAGCGAAGAAGGATTGAACTGTCTCATCAGTATGTAGGATGGAGGATATACGGGAGGTCGTGTTGTACCGCGCCAGCGACTGCTCGCTGCGCCGACCGCATTCAGTACACATTGCGTTACGTTAGTCGTAATCTAAATCAGAGGACACCAATACACGCCACACGCTATAAATCCTTCGAGCTTGGCGCCGATGCTGTTGGTGTTGGTGTTGGCGTCGAACGCGTGAGCGGTGGTAACGCGACGGAAATCGTCTTCTCGGAAAGGGCATTGCGAATGCGCGACTGGATCATCTCGTGCAACTTTGGCACGTCGGCCAATTTCGCACGGCTGCCGAGCAAGGAAACAGTCTTCAAATCGAGCGTGAATGATTTCGGGAGACTGAGAGATATCGTGGGTGTGGGCGACGTTGGAGAAGGCGGTGTTATTGTCGCCTGTCAAGGAGTATGGTCAGTGAATTGAGGAGGATAGAAGCGGAAGTTGATGCTCACCCAGGAGGAGAACAGCGAAAGAGAGACGGATAATGATACGGGTAACCGCGCGAAATACGGCGCAGGGTAGTTGAACAGAACAGATGTCGATAGCGAGACGGACACGGTGTCAGTATATGACAGCCTAAGCTTGATTTTCTGCCCGGGACGTCAGCTGAAAGCCACTGGCGCAGGTTGTACGCACAATGTCGTTGAGCGCATCTCCATGCTCAAAGTGGACGTCTGAAACGTGGGGACATCCGCTCCCCAGATCTACAGAGTGCACTCGTATGGGGTCCTGTACGATGCGACACGCGTAAGCACCGTGCCCGCCGCGTGGGGCTCGTCCCGCACCATGAAGCTCGACGACACGGCCGCGTTCAGCCACCGCTCAATCTTCTCGCGCGCAGCCTCGTCGCCAGCAGCACCTCTGGCATGGTCGCGCAGGTCTTCGCGGTACGCCTGGGTGATCTGGAAGCTAGTTGGCTAAAACAGAAACACGGAGTTGCGGCGCACCTGATACAAAATGAGGTTAAGCCACTCTGCACTCTCTGGATCCCGCGCGCCGCCCACTATGTCGGCGTCGTGTGAAGCTGTGGGCAACTTCAGATGTCGCGCGCTCTCATTCTCGTCGACGAGCGGGCTGCGCAGATACGGCAGTGCGGGGTCGGTATCGAGGAAGAGGTAGCGCAAGACGACGAGCAGTAGACACAGCACGGAGACCTGGCCCAGGATCAGGCCCTGCGTGAACGTCGGTTGGAGCGAGAGCACGGCCGACATCGTGAGTGGGGAGCCAGATTCAGTCCGTGAGTGTGTGAGGCAACAGCAACGATATTGACAGCGGCCGCGGCCACCCCTCGCGAATCACGAGGCTGCATCACTCATGCGCGTCATTTCCGCTGTCCTCTCGCCGCCGAGTGCAACGAACAATCCAAATCCATAGAAATCCAACAGTTGTAATAAAATTGCAGAGCGCGACGTGGTCAGTCGTATATACGTAACATGAGAGAGGGGGGATAGCGTAGGGGAATTAGCGCAGCGCATCGGTGACTGTCCTCGTTCATCGTAAAGTACCTATGTAAGATGTCGGTGTGGAGGTGAGAGATGTGTAGAGGGGGTGGTAATAGAACGTCCGTCAGTAAAGCCGGCGCTCTTGTTCAAGATTTATGACTGTCCGCATCGGAGGGCATGTTGGAGGGCCGCTTCCTAATGCTAAAGCGCGACGGTGAGCCGTAGTCGAAGGAGGCGGACGAGGCACTGCGAGCGACCGAGCCGCCCTTCTCAAACTCGAGACGAAGCTGCACCAGACCTTGGCCTTCGGTAAGCTCGACGGAGACGTCCGCGCTTGCGACACCGGATGATGGTGTGAGGTGGCGCCAGATCTAGCAGTCGTCAATGATCATGCACTCTACGTAGAAGTAGGTACATACCTCTACGTCCGCATCGCCGAGTAGTTTGTCTTTGCCAAACCTACTGTAGTCGAACACGCCGATGTTGAGCGTCTTCGTGTCAGGACCAGCATTAAATGTGAAGCTTTCCTCCCTGGAACGATTCGTTAGAAACGGTCTTGAAGCAAATACACCTACGTACCAGTCGACGCTCGGGCCCTTGCTATGCTTCGTCTTCTGCTCCTTGCCGCCCACCTTGAGCACGGCATAGGGCTTGACGTCTTCGTCCTGGCTTAGGTCCTTCGCGCTACGCACGCTCACGCGAAGCACGCCAGACTCCATGTACGGCCCAGCGCCCGGGTCTCCCGTGGTCGGGAACGCGTTGGCACCAGAACCTACTGGGAAGGAGGCCTGGCCAGCACTGGCATTGGTAGGCGTGGCTGGTGTGAGGTCGAACGCAGGGACGTCCAGACTGCTCTTCGGCGTATGGTCGCCGCGCTTGAACACGCCCTTGGCCCCTTTGGCGACGCCACCTATGCCCTGTACAACGCCCTTGCCTGCAGCGCCGGGGAACCCACCGACCTGCGTCATCGCACGACCAGCGCTGCCGACAGCAGAAGTGGCCTTGCGCTGTTTCGCGATAATCTCGGGCTGGAAGAGGAGCTGCAGACGGATCTCGCCCTTCTCGCCGTGCTTGGCGTGGTTGAGCTGGTACGTGCGGTCGACGCCGATGAACGGCTCAAGGTCGTCAAGAGGGATGTCGGCCGTGCCCAAAGACTTGGAACCTTCGAACTGATTCCAGTCGAAGATTTCCATCGTTAATCCGCCTGCGACACGAGATGGCTGCAGACACTTCAGCACCAGTGCTTAATCCACAGGCGACACGACTCACAATCATAACTTCGAACGACTCCTTCCATTGCGGCGCGAGAGTCTTCTTGATTACCTCGGACTTATAGACCTTTTGGTCGCCGAGGCTGAAGACGACAAATGGATCGGACTTGCCACTGCGGTCGGCGCCGTGGATCTCCTTGCCCTCCACAAGCGTGACGCGAAGAACACCTTGGTCTACGGATGCCGTCAGTACTGACCCAGCACATTGGGTTATAACGCACTGTTGACGCTTTCGCGAGGCTCAAGCTTGAAGTCGACAGGGATGTACTTCGCAGCGATCACAACGCTGGCAACATCGCGTGCCTCGTTGTCCTTCAACGTGAATGTGGACTCGCCCGTCTACAGGAACATTTAGGAAGATGCAAATAGCACGTCAAAATGAACGAGCTTACCAGGCAGGTCTGCAGGAAAGGCTTCGCATCGAACTTGAACTGCGCAATGATATCCTCCTTCTCGCCCTCGTCATTCTCGTTCAGGCGCAGCCAGATCTTGCCGAAATCCAGCTCCTTGATGAAGCCTTCGCCGACCTGATCCCACTTGGCGTTGTTGCTGCGAGCCTTGGTCGTACCGAACGCGGGCCAGTAACCGTCGTCGAGGAGGATCTCGAGACGAGACTTCTTGGGCAGCTGTCCACTGATGACGTCGAAGACAACCACGCCAGACTCTGCAAAACTCATGAGCATTATCAACGTCGGAAACGCGGCAACGTACGGTGCTCGAAGAGCTCGTCGACAGAAAGCTCGATGCCTTCGTCCTCCGCCGGTTTCGTTGCCTTGTCCTTCCCTGTATCCACGGTACCAGTCGCTGACGTAGGCGAGGTGGGAACCGAGGCGTTGTCTTCTTCGCCCACTGCATGGCTAGCAGTGATTTGCGGCGGGGTAACCGCGCGCTTGCCGGACTCGGAGCCGTTGTCAGAACCCTCTTCGTCGGCGCGCGCAACAGCGTTCTCGAGCTCGTTGCCGTGCGACTGGAACTTGACGCCCTTCAGATGCATCGCGGGGACAAACTCGGCCGAGAAGTGCAGGGCGCCCTTGAACGCGCCGCCCTCGACCTTGATGGGCGCAGACTGCTCCTGCTTGCCTGTCGAGGAGTAAGGGTACTTGATGTCCCCGGACTCCTGAGCAAGGTCCTGAACGCGAAGCTCGACAATACCCAGAGAGCGGTCCTGATGTGGATGAAAACTCGGATAGGCTACATGCGACACGAATACTGACCTTCGTCAAGTGCTGATAATCCATTGCCTCAAGGATGAGGATTTCCTTCAGGTGGTGGACGGGAACGTAGAGGATCGTGTCCCATTCGGGGCTCAGATCTACAAGCCATTAAGAAAGACCCGAGCGCAAACAAGACGAAAACGACTCACTGTTGTTGACGACTTCGGTCCTTGCCTTGGTGACGTTGTTGATGAGTACACGGA
This sequence comes from Exidia glandulosa HHB12029, assembly GCA_001632375.1. Lineage (NCBI taxonomy): Eukaryota > Fungi > Basidiomycota > Agaricomycetes > Auriculariales > Exidiaceae > Exidia > Exidia glandulosa. Next base: position 224,335 of record KV425887.1, on the reverse strand, counting down.
GGTAAGGGTCGCTCTGGCACAATGTCAGCGGACTTCCGCGGAACAGTCAGGGAACCTCACCTTGCCACCAAGACCAGCCTCGACATTCTTGACGTCCGTCGCCTTCTTGACCCACAGGCGGATGATGCCGATGGGCGGAGCGTACTGGTCCGCACCCGACAGACTGCCCGCCATGTTCAACGGCTTCCACTCGGCGCTCATGCGCAGTTTGCCACTCTTGCAGTGGGTCAACGGCCACCAGTCGCGTCCCTGGCCCTCCTCCTTGGCGTGCAGGAGGTCGTTCAGCTTGACCGAGATGTGCCCGACGACGGGGTCCTTCAGGAAGTCGCGGTCGTCAATCACGTCGACGGTGATGACGCTCGCCGTGCGGTCCGCGCACAGGAACTCGGTCGCGGACTCCCACACGGGGCTGTTGGTGTGCTTGAAGCGCGGCGTGGCGTGGATGGGCGACGAGCCCGCAGCGCCGAGGAACACCTTGGCGAACGGGTTCAGGTCGCCAGACATGGACTTGGTCGTGTCGAGGTCCTTCGCCTGGTGAATGACCAACCGCACGATACCACTCTTCGTCTCGGGCAGAGGCTCCTCCTTGCCGTCGACAGCGATCGGCTTGAGCACGGGGAAGTACGAGACATCGCACAGCAGGTCGCCGCGCTCCTTGCCCTCCTTCATGATCTTCATGCTCACCCCCTCGCGCGTGGCGTCTTCGTTCAGCTGGGCGAGCTCGAACTGCGCGACGCCCATCTCCGTGTCCTTGCGGTGATCGTTGTAGTCCATGACGGTGAACGTGAGGGGCTCGGTAAGGTTCTGGACGAGGATAAACTTGACCTCGTTCCAGGTCGGGTTCGTGCTGTTCGGACGATGCTTCGTCTTCGCCATCTCCTTCCGCTTGTTGATGCTCAGGCTGACGTAGGGGTCCGGAGCACCGCCGCCGATCTTGCTGCCCTTCAGGCCGCTCGCGTTGCGCACGTAGACCTGCACAACACCGATGGCGGCGTCGATAGGCGCGCCAGAGAGCATCTGCTCCAGGTTGAGCGTAAAGACATTCGGGTCGTACATCATCGGACCGAGGACGGAGTGAACCGTCTCGCGAATGAAGGACGACAGGCCGGGAATGTTGCCGATGTCGAAGCCGAACGTCTCGCCACCGAGAGGCTTGAGGACGTAGTCGAAGACTGGCTTCTCCATGAAGCTCAGGTCGACGACCTGGACATGCGGGAAGCTGGTCATAAGCTTCATCTTGATGCGCATGAGACCGCTGAATGCAAGGTCCTCCAGGAGGATGGGCATCGCCGCGGTTGCCAAGCCCTTGCCGACGCGGATGGCGAGGACAATCTTGGGGTTGACCCTAGACGCCGCCTGGCGTGGTGTGAGGTCGGAGACATCGTTGGGGGTGAAGGAGAAGCCCCAGTCCATCATGACTATGTCATCTTCGGTGCGAGGGAAGGTATGCACGCGGTCAATGCGCGGGGCGCGTGTGCCAAGCGTGAAAGTAGAGAGACGGATAGAGTCCAAGAAGGCGGGCGTCGACGCAGAGAGGACCTGGTCCACGGAGCTGACGATGGTCGCGGAAAGAATGGGCTCATAGATGAGCCAGAAACGATCGAGGAAGTTGTTCATCCAGTCCGCTGTCTCAAAGTCGCCGGGCGACGAGAGACGCATCTTGACGAGTTCGCGCTGGATGTCTGAACGAGCGCGAGCGCGAACACGTGCAATGGAGGTGGTGTAGTACGTGGAGCAGAATGCGAGAACGATGATAATCCAGCCCCAGCCCATGCGGAACAGGGTCAGGAAGTGGGTGAATACGACAGCCTGCAGGGTGACCGTGAGCACTGCGTACGCACGGAACGGCGGCCGCGAGACGCACCACACAGATGATGGCGGCGTTGTGCCACCATTCGCCGTAGTAGGCCTCGCCGATGTAGGCGTCGAGAATTGAGCGGTCGCGTTCCTCGCCCTCTGGAACATCCTTGTCGAGCTGGGCAACAGCGCGCCAGCCGACCTTGTACCAGTCTGGGATCTTGGCCGCTGGTCCAGTCGGGTAGGCGCCTGGCACGGGCGAGGTCTGGTCTGCTGCGCTTGCCGGTTCGGCGTCTGCGTCGTCGATAGTTATTGTGGGCGCAACCTGAGCGCCCTTGCCGGTGTCGATGGCGACCTCTGCGCACCAGAGTCAGAGAGTCCAGCTCAACAGACAAACAGCAGTCACGAACCCTTGGCTACAAAGTCGCGCTTGAGCGGGCCGTTGGCGGGCTTGAGCTCGTCCCTGCCCTGGCCAGCGGCGGCAGCCTTTTGCTGGGGGGTCGCCTCCGGGTCGAACTGGTGGACCTTGGCATTGCCGTTGCCATTCTGGAGCGGTGCGGGGGAGTCTGCGCCGTTGGCCATGGAATAGCCCTTCGGAATAGAGGACGCCATCGTGCCCGCTTCTTTTTCACAAGCAAGAGTGCAGATTCGGCTCTACCCGGTCGTCGTCATCGTCCAGATTCAATTTGCACCCCGTGTGCACCTTGCAGGCCTAGGCACGCAATCTCATATGCAGCCCCACTCTATTCTCATATCTACAATGGCCATGGTTTTCCGCGAGAACGTCAACTACTGCGGGCGTGCAAAAGGGATGCCGGTGTGCCTAGCCATGTCTTTCGATCGCCGATTCCTTGCTCCCCGTCTCTCACAACGTCAAGTCCAGACCGTCCAGCGCAGGAATCGGTCGCTCGGCCTGTGGCGTGATGCGTGCGCCGTGTCGACGCTCCTTCGACTCGCCGTAGTCCACCTGTGCGCTCTAAAGGTGTGCCGGTGATTAGTTGGCACAGGTCGTGCGCTAAATTCATGCACGTACATGGGCCGTAACCCGGTTGTCCCAGAGCACTGCAGCACCCCATTAGCACCGGCCACCTACAGCCAGGACGAGCTCTACAACGCACCGACGGTGTTGGGTTCCCACTGTGCATACATGCATCAATGATTATATCATCGCGGGAGCAATCCCCAAAACGCACCCTGACGCGAGCTTGCACATCGCCCGAAGCGGCCATGTGTTGGTAGAGGAAGTTCAGAATCGTCTCTGCGGATACAGTTAGGCATATGCATAGCGATACTCGGAACCGAGACGTACCAGACTCCTCGATCTTGAGTCCAACGATGCGGGTTGTGAACTGTTTGTTGACATACAACGCCTCCTGACCTGCAGCGGCAGTCAGAGGAGCTCGGCGAGCGCTTGGCTAAAGAGGACTGTACCGGTGACAGGGTGCTTGCGAATGACGGGGTGAACATGCTCGACCGGCTCGCGGCGCACGACACCGCCTCGATTTCCGGAGCGACTGTAGTTTGCCTGCTCGACGCCGGAGTGGACAGCCTTCAACGTCCTCAGGAACGCGACAAACTGCGGCGAGAGGCGCTTGAGGGCCGCGACCTGCGATAAGAAGAGCGTATCGCCTCTGAAGTGAACAGTGAGCAGACGTCAAGAGACCCTGGTGGCAAGACGCACCCTGTCGTGGCTGTTTGCGAGCACACGTTTAGTATACGTCAAACCGCTTATATTCGCAGGGACATACGTTGCGAGAGGAGGAAGAACGTAGTCAGGCCCTTGCCGATAACATCAGCGACTACCCCCCACGAGGAGTCCGAAATGCTCACAGGGGGCTGAAGTTCGTACGAAACATCTGAATGCCAGAGCGTCGTCGAGATTCGCTCCGACCGTTCGAAGTTGAACGTGCTGTTCGCATCCCGGTAGACCAAGTGCAACTCTGGAAGGCCCTCCGGGTGGCCGGAAGTCGGATGGACATGGAGCCTGTAGCCGTCGGTCAGCACAACCTGGAGGTCCGTCGCACATGCGTTTCTAACCTTCCGAAGTAGCTTCCCCATTCCCTGTACCAGTCCGCTCCGCGGTCAAGGAACTCCTGCTGGTTGCGGAACACGACCAGTCCGCGCTGCGCCACCTGCATCATGCACGAGCTTCAGCACTACATCGCATCTCCGGTACAGGACAGGCAATGCGCACAAGAAGGGCGAGCTCATCCCTGCCGTCATTGTCGAGTTGCGTCAGCTGCACGCCGTCGATCTCTGTGCCAAGGTGCGGCGTAATGTCCGAGATACGCGTCGCGTTCGCAATGAACGCGCGCGGGTCGGCGTGCTGGAGCGCGCGTGCGCCAGGGTCGACATGGTCGTACGGGACGAGCGGCGGGAAGTGCTCGTTCGGGTCGAACACTGGCAGCAGGTGCGCGTACTTGTACCCGTCCTCGGTCTGTGCGGCCGGGCGAAGACGAAGCGTCGCAGCCTCAGGCTCGTTCTGCGTCACAGTCTGGGTCTCCGTAGCTGACATCCTAATCCTCTGAGTATCTGGAGTGCGTTTAGGCGATATGCACCGTATCCGCGGTGGTATAGCAGCAGCTTAATATACGCGCCACAGACTGAGGAGCACGACATAGCTCGGCAGGGAGCCCAGGTCTTGCGCCATCCCGTACACTGAAGACGCAATACGAACTTTCGGGATGGCGGCTCGCAATACACATGACGAGCTGGCAGAAGTAAGTAAGCAGAGAACGGTCCGCCAGCGCCGAGAGTGAGCGGCAGGAATTGTCGGAGAGCCGCGCGAGCACTCAAAGCCAGAATGGGCGGCGACGAGGACAGCAGCCGCTAAGGCTCCGCACGCATCGTCAGCGCTACGACGTGTTATAGGCAAGGAATATACGCGTCGTCACGATGCATCTTGAACCTCCAACCGGACAGGGAGAAGGCGGTTGAACGAGACGGAAAACCAGATTTTCGCGCATGCGACGTTGTTGAACCTAGCAGCAGCTAGCGGTCCACGGATATAAAGAACTACGCACGCCGTAAGAAGGATGTGGCCATACGGTGAGCTCGATAAGTCGAAGAAAGCTGGCACGGTATGGACCAGAAAGGTTTTAACCAACTTGGAGCAAACACAACTGGACAACCTCGCAAGGGATCTCTATAAGCGAACCCCTACAGCCCGAAGCGTCATAGAGTTAGCACGCCTAGAAGTAGAGCGCCCATCGGATGGTAAAAGACGAGTTCGCAAGTATCCCGGCGGGATAGTTCTGAGTATGCGATGCTGTGCCTGGGAAGTGCCGACACGGCTCTTGGCTTTTGCATCCACGTCCGGCTCTCACGCAGCGCCTCACTTCTCGTCGGCGTCCGGTGCGCTCCGCTCGATCTACAATCTCGAATCTCCATGTCGGCAGGGCACAGGCCACGGGATGAGCCTTCCGCCTGGAGTACAATGGGCACGGCCATGACCGACATATCTCTTGGATGAATGAACCGACCCTTGGTTTGCTGGGACTCTAGCTCTACTACAAGCAGGGACTGCGTACCTGGATCTTGCTCTGTTTGATACCGCGAGCGACGTTAGCTGCCGATCTGCAGAACCCCGGGCGCGACATGTGCACCGCGTCGGCGCAACGCCAAAGACCGCGCATCGGCACTCCCTTTCATATCCGAGCGAATGCCTTCTCGAGCCCCAGCATATCGATACCGAGGTGTTTCTTTTCCCGGGCGCACCCCGTCTCGTACAAAAACAACCCACATCGCCTTTGTGTGTTTGGCCCCGCGACTCGCCCTCGACCCACCTTCGCTGTCACCTCAATTACAGCCTGAGCGCCGCCGCCCGCGATGACGGACAAGCAAGCAACCGCCTCTGGCTACTGCAAAGGTCCGTATTCACGCGTCACTGCCGTCGGGATTGTCCAATGACGCGCATACAAGCCGCGGCGCTCGCCTGGTTGCTGTACGACATGGCGCTCACGATTGACCTGGAGGTCAACTACATCTGGAGACGCAGATGGACGACGTTCACGGCCCTCTTCGTAATCGTTCGATACGTACCGCTGGTCGTCGTCGCGTCGTCAGCAGCCACAAACTTCTTCCCCGGCGTGACTGCGAGCATATGCGACGCGTTCTCCTGGGTAGAAGCGGCAGGGACCTTCATTATCTTGGTGGTAGTACAGGGTATGTGGACCGCGTGCATGGAAGCACGGCACCCTGACCAAACTTCCGGTAGTCATACTGCAGTTCAGGTTGTATGTCATGTACGCCAAGTCTCGGAGAGTACTGTTCTTCAACGCGCTGCTCTGCCTCGTCGAACTGGGCATCGCAGTTGCGCTGATCGCTATCGTGTTCCCCAAAACCGTCCGTGAGTGTTTTTCAGTGCGCGTCTGTGTCTACGGACGTCGCCCGTGCTGACGACCACGCGCAGCGCTGCCCAACTCTCCGTATGTTTTCGGATCATGTTTCAGCCATTCCCCGCAGGAGATCGCTGTCGTGCTCCTGGCTCGTGAGTACCATGGCCTGACACCTGTTCATCGACCGCCGCATATTGACGACCTCATGCTACCGCAGCGTTGGCATACGAAACGTACCTTGCGTTCCTGGCGCTCAACAAGACCTATCAGACTACGCGCACTCGCTATGCCATGGGGAAGCGTACTAGCTTGATGCATATCCTCGTCCGCGACAACATCGCGTATTTCTTCCTGTTCGTTTCATTTTCGTCGGCCCGTACAATTGCCATTCTGACGCGCAGCTCCGTTGGCTTCAGGGTAGCGGGGACGCTGATATGGGTGACCCTCGTCTGGTTCTTCTTCCCCGTCTCTCCGGGTAACTCCCTCATCTCGTAAGTACTCTCGTTGCAGCCGTTGATCTAGGTTCGCTGACGCTTGGCCTTCCTCAGCTTCACGCATGTATCCGGCAGTATAGGCGGCACACGCCTCATCCTGAATGTGCGCCGGACGGCACTCAAGCCCCATAGTGCATCGCTGGCGGATAGCGACGAGCCGACGAGTGCAATGGAGCTCCCCGTTATGCGACGCCGTGCGCGGGAGCCGAGCTTTCACGTCACACAGGGTCCCAGCTTCGGCAACCTCGACGCAGATCACTTCGAAGTACACGACGATCACATGGACGACGGCGTTGTGGAAGAAGACGACGACGGTGGCTTCATTTCTCCCGTCGACTACGGCCGCCCGACCTGGCCTGCCAACCCCAAAGACAGCGGTGTGCATCTGCCGCAGGACGACGATCGTTGGGCAGCCATTAGTGGCCGACAGGACGGCGTTGGCAAGATGCTTAACGCGTTGCGCAGTCGGCCATAAGCGCCTCGCGCTCGCGCTCGCACTCCCTCCCCCGATACCACACATTCGTTCATTATGGATTCTTTATCCTTTCGTCTATCGTCTATCTTCCGCTACTTCTGCGCGTCACTCCGCGCTTTTGCTACTCCTGGTCTGCACTGTCACTGTATCCATCTCTCTGGTCTCGTCGGTGTGCGTGGAAGTGGAAGCGGTCGGTAGGATCCCCAGGCTTGGTGCCTTCACGTCTTGTCTTCTCTCCTCTGCTCTCGTCTCAACACTCGCTCATTTGCTCTTCTGCTGTCTTGTGACCCCGAATCCCTCCTCTCTGGTCTGATGTGATGTACGCCTAGAATGAAGAAGAGAATCAATTGTCGGCGCGCGAACGCCGTTATCGACTCTGATGAAAAGATGTGGATTTGGCTACGAAGCAGCCCTGCGCGCAGTGATAGGGTGCGAACTGGGTAAGATTATTAGACGTCAGACGTCTCACTCCGATACACATCCCCCAAGCAGGCAAGACGCGCACCCTGCAGTTGTAAAATGCCAGTCTAAGTAATCTCACCATGAGGCAATGTTGTCGTCATTGCCAAATAGAGTCTAGCAGCTCCTCGGAGGTCCGGTTGGCCATCAGGCAATGCAAACAAGTCAAGCGCAGACAAGGACAGAAATTCATATTGTGTGCGTCGTAAACGTGGAAAGCATCATAACAGGAGGGTAACAAAGCGAGGATCATATCGGCGAGAGACAACAGAGACAAAGATCATCCGACCAAGGCCAAAAACACGACGCCTTCACTTGCCCTTGGACCCACGTGCACGTGTCGACGCGCGCGTTGCCTTCACAGGTTTCGCCGGAGACAGCAGGAGCTCGTCATCGTCCGACTCAACCTTGATTACCCGCTTGGCCTTCTTCACAGTCGGCGGTGGAGAAGGCGACGCGGCGGACTCGGAGTCAGTGAATCCGTCCTCGTCCTCAGTGTTGGCCGTATACCCGCTCACGCCAGAGGGTCGTCCAGCGGATTCGAGTTCCCATGACGGCGCCTCGTCGTCTTCGTCGTCGAGCATGCTCGACGGATACTTGTCCGGTTCTTCTTCATCCTCATCGTCCTCTTCGGCCTCTACATCCTCTTCTTCCTCATCTTCCTCTTCCTCGTCATCGTCGTCATCATCGTCGCCCTCGCTCGTAGCCTCCGATCCGGACAACTGCGCCTCATCCTCTTCCGCATCCGTCGGGAGGAGGCCAATCGTCGAGGCCGAGCTACGCCGCTTTATCGGGATGCGAACCTCCGGCGTGGCCTGTTCAGTCACGCGCCTAGCCTTACTGGCGCGGGCCAGCGGCGACGACGACGGAGGCGGAAGAGACACCTCATCGTCCGAAGGAGGCACATCCTCGCCTTCAGAGTCAGAGCCGAGGTCAAACGACTCGCCCTCATCCTCTATGTGACTCGTCTCCGAGAGCAGGGTGCCGACCTCGTCTTCGGACTGCATACAGTATCAGCAACTATAGCAGTGTGCGCGAGTGATGATGTGCGTACATGATCATCGTCGTCCTGGAGAGTACGGCGTGGCTGCATCCTCGACGTAGACGCCTTGAAGGATGGCCCATCGTTGATGAAACCCGCCTGGCGAAGCATGTCGATTTTCCGATCCGTCTTCATCTCGTTGTCTGCCATCTTGCATCCTGTCAGCCGCGACCACAGAGATCGGCGAGGGAGCCGTTCTCACCTCGTCCATGAGCCGCTGCGAGTGCATGCGCGACATGGTCAGCATGCGCTCTTCCATCTCCTGGATGATCTCCTCGCGCAAGTCCGCTTCGATAGTCGCCGCGCGCATCTCCGCTTCGAACAGCTACAGAGGAGGCATCATCGTCAGAAACAGAATCACGTCTAGAAATTGGGACACGCACTCTAACGCGCATATCCTGCAGCTGTTCAAAGAGCGCCTCGACCAGTCCGTCGAGCGGTTCGTCGTCTTCGACCGCGGTCGTTTCAGCGTCCTCTGGAAGCGTATTTAGAAGAGTCCCACGATACTGGACAATGTGCATACCTTCAACGATCTCCAGATGCGCCTCCGTCGAGCGCTTGCCCTTCCCACCACCCCCAATCGACACCGTAACGCGTCTCCGCACCGGCGCAGGTATCGGCAACCTCTTCATAACGCTCGTACTAACATCCCTCGCCAGCGCCGAGAACTTCATAACGTGGCTGTTCTCGTCGAACCCCGTATCGTACGGGTTCACATTGACGATCATACTCGCGCGTCCGCCGCCGGTAAAGAAGTCCATAAAGATTTCGGTGAGCTTCGAGTGGCGGAACGGCACGACCGCGAGACGGAGGGCGGAGTGGTTGCCCGCTGCTGCGCCGATGCGGCGTTGGTTCGCGCGGAGGATCTCCATGCATTGGCCGAGGACCATGAGCGATTTGTTGATGTTGCCCGCTTCTTTGAGACGATCGCCTGTGTTCTGGGTGTTCTTCGTGCGTTCGGAGCCTGCAAGATCGACGAGCGACAGACGCGCGACGTGTACCGAGTCTTTGTCCTACGCACCGTCAGTCAACGGGAGTGAACTGGGATCTGGACGTACATCGGGCGAGCCACCGTGGACGCGGAGGACTTTGACAGTGAAGATACCGTGCGAGCGACTGCTCGCGCTATTGGCGAGCGTACCGAAGACGCGACGGTTTACTTGGCCGAGCTTGACGACTGCCTTGGCCTCCTCGCGTGTGCGCACCCGCACCTCGCGCAGACCCGCGACGAACTTGCCACCGTCGGGATCGTTCTTCAGTGTGAGCGCGCGGCGCTTCAGCAGCACGGGGTTGGAGAGATCGGTCGTGGAGGCGAGGGAGGAGAGGGCTGATGAGGAGGTGAAGGAGCCTACGCTGAAGATGTTGGAGTTGCTCGGTGCGAGAGTGTTGCCGCTGCTTGAAGAACTCGACGATTGGTCGCCGAGGAGGTCGAATATCTTTTCATTGTACACCTCGGCATACGAGATCCAGATAGCATACTCGTAGTTGCGGTCGACCTTGAGTACTGCGGAACGGTTAGTGCACGCGAAGAGGTCCAGTAAGATCAACAGACCAGTATCGTCGATATCGGATGTGTCTGGCTCATCGGCAAGCAGGCTACTGAGCATGCTCTGGTCTGCCTTGAGGGTGGCAAAGTCGAAGGGCTGGCCTGACTCTACGGAAAGATGGCTCGAACGACCGTCGGATAGTCCATCGAGCGCAGGCTCGTACTCAACGTCGTTCAGCCGCACGGGTTTGAACTAAACGAACAATGAGCGTGAACATACTTGACGCGACACGTACTCACCGGCGCATTACTTTGAAGACCTTCGATGCTGTTGAACAGCACGTCGAGGGTTCTGGGGAGCAGGCCAGCCTCGCCAGTGCCAGTGCCACCCTGAATGGTATACGTCTTGCCTGAGTTGGTGACGCCATACGTGAACAGCAGCCCGCTCTCTCCATCAAGCAGACTGCGAACGTGCGGAAGTGCGGTGTTGGTAAAGAACTCGGACTGAGTGGTGTCGGGCGCGAAGACGCGGCTGAAGGTGTAGGTGGTGCGCGTCGACTGGGGCCGGAGACGCGACCCAGGAGAGGGGTCGGCCATTTCAACCGTCGAGTCCGAGAGCGCGGTAAGGTACGGGGCGGACGTGGCGGGGTCATCGTCCTGGGTGGACTCTGCGTTGATGTTGGGTCGGATACGGAGATATGCCTGAACGCGGTGGCGACGCGGGCCAGTGAGCACGGGGATACGGGTCGACATGAGAGCTGGCGTGCAAACCTTGACTGGCTCTTTATCGTGCTGCGTGTCCGATAGCGTTGGCTGCTGCTTTGCAGGCTTTGGCGTTGACGCGCTCAGCGTGATACGCGGCGTGGGTGTCTGCACAGAGGGCGGCTTGGAACGTGCGCCCTTGGACGCCTTCTCCGAGTCCTGGGACAGATTGCGCGAGAGCAGCGGTTTCCTGAGCGCCGATGGCTTGGGGGTCGCCGCGGCCGTCGTGGTGGTCGTGGTGGCGGCCTTTGCGGCTGCGGCGCGCGTCGTGCGCTTGGGCGCTGTGGGAGTCGGCGGCGGTGGCATCGCGGGCGTCGTCTTTGCGCGTGCGGAGGCCCTTGCGGCGGGCGCGTTCTTGGTTCTGCCAGACATGCTCGCGGAACGGAACGGAAGCAAGGAGGCAGGTTTGACAGAACGCGGTCACGTGCACCAACTCCGACACTTCCTTCTCCCCTCAATGGCGGTCAGCGCGGGCACGGGTCGCTCTCCGCGCTCTGCACGCCGCAAGACCATCACAGGCACCGGCGAGGGTGCGCCCCATCTCCAGCACGCAAAGAAACGCGCCCACTCGCTCGCGCCCAGGACGTCCGACCTCGCACCGCTCAGAGGCATCCTCAAACCGCGCAACACTGACTTCGGATCCGCCGACAACACCCGCTCGCTCGACACCACCGCCTCCACAGACTTCGTCACCGCCGTCCAGGACAACACCACGTCGCGCAAGAGCTTCGGACCGCGCAGAGTCAGCTTCGCAGCGCACGCGCACGTCAGGTCAGTCGCCACTTCGTTCTCGTGCAGCTGGACTCACGCGCTGTGCAGGACGTTCGAGACCGACAAGCGCGAATATGCAGGCAGCACATCCTCGCCCACGCCGTCGCCAGAACAGCAGCGACAACCACAACCACCAGCGACACCGATCGACGACGAGGACATGTCCGAAACAGACGAGGACGAGCCCCCGCCAGGTGTAACGGCTGCATCGCCCCAGCACACGGGCAGTCTCCCGCCGCAGCGTCGTCCGTCTCTCCCGCATTACCCAGACGACGACGGCGAGGGCGAAGCGTCCATGGAGGTCGACGACGACGATGCTGTCGGCAACGAGGCGATCCCGCAGGAAGCCCCACCCGACGAATTCGACGACGACGACATGTCTGACGACAGTGTGTATGGCGACGGTATCCTCGCCCGCCGTCGCAGCTCTACTGCACCTCAAGCCGGCAGACGCAGCTCTACGCGCCGCCGTAGCTCTATCGCACCCTCTAGAGCCAGTACCGGGGGCGAGTCCATGGAGTTCACGATGCCCCTCGGCAGAACGCTCTACGAGACCAAGCCGGCCTCGGAAGTCATGCTCCAGCTGCAGAAAGCCACCCACAGCGGTCGCGTCAGCATTGTACCTCCTGATGACGAGGACAATCATGTTGCCGACGATGGAGATGTCTTGGGCCCTCTCGCAGTACCCCAGAATCAAGACGCGAGCTTCTCCACGGACGGCGATATGAGTTTGGATGGGGGAGACGCAGACAACAGGACCCTCAACCTCACTACCGCCAGCTCGCGCCGCTCAAGTGCTATGTCTTTAGATAGCACAGGTCCTGGGACACCGCGGATCGCCCCGCCTCAAGTTGCATCCACACCAGCATTCCAGCTTCAACCTCGCGCGCCCACAACTCCAGCCCAACCCCCTCTCGCGACATCCACCACCCCTGCGTCACAACCTGCAACCTTCATTCTTAGACCACCACCTCCGAATCGCGCTCCCTCGCCTGCCACGCCCCGCCGCTCTGCCTCTCCGACAAAACCTACTTCCGCAGCTCGACCTACATTCACAGCGGCATTTGCACCAAAGACGCAAGTCTCGCCACGGAAACGCGCAGCCTCCGTCTCGGCGTCTGACCTTGCCAGCCCTGCCAAGCGGCAGGCTGTGGCATCAGGCAATGCGTCGACACCGGTGCGCGCCCAGACGGAGCCGCCATCGTCGAGCCCGAGCAAGGGCGCCGGCACGCACGTGAAACGTCCACCCGTCCGACGCTCTTCGAGCTTCAATCGCGCAGCACAACAACAGCAGCAGCGGGATCAGCCTGAGAAGGCGCCAACCCCGCCGCTCGCGCCGTCCAGCGCCGCACTCAGCGAAAACGTCCCCCCTCCATCTCAGTCAACAACACCCCTCGCCGCTCCCGCTCCCACATCGGCATTTACGTTCACTTCACGAGCACCAACAGGACCTATCGAGCCCAGCTCGTCTCCTATCCGTCATAATGTCAACGCAAACGCAAACGATTTCTCGGGCTCGTCCTCGCCCGCCCCCGCAGCGCCAATCTACCCATCCTTTAACGACTTCCGCCCGCGCGCGTTGAGCATGATCCCTGAGATGCCGACGCCGACGGCGACGATCAGTACGGCGAGGATGTACCCCTCGCTTGCTGGACCTGGCTCGCCGTCGTGCGAGAGGGAAGAGATGCGTCAGGCGCGCGCGTCGCCGACGCCAAGTCGCGGGTCGCCCATGCCCCGTAGAAGTGTCGCCGCCGAGGTAGAGCCAAGTCCTGTAGGTGGAGGACTGGCGAGCCAGCTCGCGCGGCTTACTACCAGCGACGACCCGAGGACGCAGGAGTGGGCGGAGGGCGTCGATGCGGATGGTCAACCTGATGAAGTGCGTCCAACTGTCTTGCAGATACTCGAACGCGCTAAACTGATTTTTTTTGTGATAGCTGCAAATGACTATGGACGAGTTCTTTGCTGTTACGGGCATCAAGTTCATGGACGAGTTCACCTGCCCGCGGTATTCGACAGCGCTCGGCCTGATGAACGCTCCTCCGGAAAATGGTGGGTTGTTTCCCTTATCCCGCTGCTCTTGGATATATTCTGACGTTTGTGCTGCAGATGATCAGGTGTACGAGCTCGAGCAATACTTCAAGGCTCTCGCGGTAGACGTTCAACAACTCGAGACGTATCAATGGGTGAATCCGCCTTGCGACTTAGTCGTACACTCTGACTGACGTTGGCCGAATTGGATAGACGACGAACTTCCTGCAAGGCTGGCTCGCCACGTCCAAGGCCAACTACGCCGAAGCGGAGCAGAATGTTCTGTCGAACCCGCCAGCGATCTTCCAGGCTTTCGTCTTTGCGGATGAAGAACAGCGCGCGTCGATGATGGTACGTCCAACCAACCAACCAACCAACTTGTTCTTCTAGTCATGGCTAACTAGCTGATTGCTGCGCGTCTGCAGCACCAGTTGAAGATTATCAAGACAAACTCACTCGCGTTGGCCAAAGCGGAGTGGTACGCGTGGAAGAGCGACTGGATTGCGGACTTACGGAGCAAGGCTGACGTGTGTCTTGCTGAGCTCGATGAGGTGCGTTTGTCTGCGCGCTGCGAGTGATCTGGCTGATGTCGCGACAGGACGAGGGGAAACTCAGAGACGCTGCGAGGAGAGTGAATGACCGCCTCCCGGAGATTCGTGCGATGCGGGACCGCGTCATGCGCGAGCTTGCGGAAGAGCGGGCGACTGTTGCAGAGATCGAGACGTGCGACCAGGATCACTTAGCGAGCTTGAAGGCTGAAATCGACGTCCAAGCGTACGCCTCTTTACCCACTTAGTCTTCGAAGCTCATAGTTGTACAGTGCAGAGATTGAGCGACAGAAGAACGAGGTCGCGGACCAAGAGACGACTGTCGCGCACATGCACGAGAAGCTCGCGGAGCAAGAACACGAGCGTCGCGAGGTCATCAGCGCGATCGAGGATGCGGACCGGCAGAGCGCGCATCAGCGTGGATGCACGCGCGAGGGCCTGCACGCGCAGCTCGACGAGCTGGATGCAATGCAAGCGCTCCACGGCTGGCGCATCGCGAGGCTATCGCCTGCCCTCGTGGAGCTCGTGTACGCGGACAAGTTTACCGTGCGCATCCCGTGCCGCGAGTGGGACGCGCTTGGCGTAGAGGTCGACGTCGTACATGGCGCCGAGGGGAAGATGAAGAAGCCAGGGTGGCGGAAGGATAAGTATCCCGACGCGACGGCGTTCATGCTCCAAGCCCTTCAGCGCCAGGCGACGGCGCGGATCCGCGCTCATAGACGATACTCGTATGGTCAGGTATGCGCAGCACATCCTCACCTTCACAGCTCATGACTTATGCATCTCCAAGGTTGTTCGGTACATCGACACGATGTGGCATGCCTTTGCGTGTGTGCGACGCGAGATCGACCTGCTTGCCGTGCGGTTCCCGGTGCAGGTTACTACGGACACTGCATCTGCGTCATTAAGGATCGCGGCGAACATACTGGTCGAGAAGCTGGAGAGCAAGGCGGTTGCGAGCTTCGTATTCAACGACGATGCCCTACTACAATGGCCTCTGTCCGTCGAGAACGTGCGCGTCGATGCCGTGATCAAGTACGGCGACATCCAGTACGTTCCTCGCCTCTCATCGCTTCTGGCGAGTGACTGACTGTGTACTAAAGGCGGGATGACGTGCGCATGGCCGTCCAGGAGCGTTTGGTGCACACAAAGCCGACTGACCATTACGGACATCTCCTCGAATGCTGCCTCGAGGTTGTTGCGCGCTACGACTGATTGACGATCTACCTAACACAGGATGTGTATTCTGCTACTGCTGTTGCTCTCACTTGATTGCTTTGTCTTGCTTTTCCATCACGTCTTCTTGTTTATTGCTTTATTACTGCTCATGCACCTGGCGATAGCTATGCTTGTTTTTGCTTGTATGTGGACCCTATGCCTGTGTACTCTGCTACTGAATTTTATGTCTCGTCAACAGTGCCACGCTGGAATGGTCGTTCCCTGTGCATGAGCTTGAAAGCCCCTTGCGATAGTGCCGAGTTCTGGTTGATCCACATTCCTAGCGTAATGTATACACAGCCGAGGGAGTGGTGTCCAAGCTCAAGTCCTGCAATTTCAATTGCGCGTCTAGTGCTTGAGCCAGCTTTTGCGCGTAGTTTTGTCCGTCCTATGGATACGTGCGGATGGTGAGCATCGACGACTCTCCAGCGCGCACGAGTACTCACCGAAAGTAATGTGTGTATTTGTGACATCGACAACTCCCCGGGTCCTAGCAGACGCATGCCGTGGAGCTTGGCTTCTGATTTCTTAGGGAATGAGAACATGAAGAGCATCCTATGCGGGGCGGCTGCTTCCTCGAGCAAGGTTGCGTCAAGGAAATGCACTGTCGGAACCTGCATACGCTTAGACAAAGCAAGAAGCCGGGGATTTACGTGCAGACATACGAGATTAAGTGTAACGCAGACTGGCCAGGCATCAGCCCCGGCCAGCTGTGCACCCTCGTCCCAGGTATCCTTGATCTCGAAGTCGACCGCTGGTGCTTCGCGCTTGACGGTGAACCCCATTCCAAGACCAGGCCCCATTGAAGACGCAGATGCGCCTTTGGGCGCCCTGTACTCTATAGGGGATGTTCGCGGCACGCGCGTGTCGACGAGTGCCGTCCGCGCTGCGGCGAAGAGGACGTCGTAGATGTTGCCCGCGTCAGAGAACACGACCAGGTCGAGCACGAGAGCCCAGTTCTTCTTCCCGGGTATTATGGAAAGATTGTCTGGTATCAGAGACGCGTCTGCGAACGTAGCGTTCAGGACGTGGGTGTAGTCCCCTGCGAGGTCGTCCAGTGCGCTGGGTGCGAGATTTGGATAAGCTGAACCAGGACTGAGAGGAGATTGTCAAGCAAGACGCGCCGAATGAATATACGACAGACCATATGACATTGCAGGATATGCTTGCGCGTGGAGAGTCGGTCACTTCCAATTTCGCGGACGCGAGCACTTCGGTGCCGCCGATCGCTACGCGCGCGCTACCGTTCGCAAGTGGGATGATGCCGCGCGCGAGCGAGACGGTGCGGTAGTCGAGAAGTGTGCGCCCGTCTGCGCGTACGGGTGACGACGCGGTCAGCGCCTGGCGGACATACGAGCATTCTGCTTTCGACATGGTGCCAAGCAAAGAGCGAAAACGCGGTGGCAAACTCCGCGTCGCGCCTCAAAGGAAGTTCAACGTACGAAATGCAACTACAATTCGGAATCACAACAGTGGTCCCGCGTCTGGCCATGGAGGACCATCATCTTCTGGGATTGGCTCGTTACACATGACCACGAGGAAGTATAGGTTGTCACGTCCAATGCATTGTGCCCGTCCGCAGTACAGTTTCATGATCTCAGCGATGGGGCATTGTGTAGGGGCTGGAGACGCAAGTTCAGTCCACGGGTGCAGCGTCCACTTTCGTTGGAATATCCAGCAGCCAGAAATCAAGAAATACGCAGAGATTTTGATATAGTTCGAGGCATATTCAGCGCGCTGAAGCTCCGTGAGAAGACTGTCGAGCAAGACGTGGTGCCGGAGGTCGCGGCGGCGAGCATAAGACCGTCACGGTGACGTTTCTGACTCCGCCACAGCCTGCTTGTCCTTCCTCCACCACCATCCGCCTACAGTGCCCGCTCCGGCTCGTTGGTTTTTCGCAACTTTTTCAGCTTTGACGTGATCCTTGTCGCGCACCTCACGTCCGCACGTGAAGCAACAGGCTGTCGAACTGTGGTGCTCACTTGATCATACACCATCCTCTGCTCGGCGACCTGCAGGCTGTCTCGTCTCCTTCCTGCCCGTCTTTCGGAATGCGTTGTCACAAAATACATCAAAATGAGATATCGACATAGTGCAAATGCCTATTGGCCGTCTTATCGTGGTTGTGGTCGCCGCCGCCGCCGCATCGTTGGACTCTGGCTAGGACGCACTCTCTGCCGTTGTAGTCGTGGTCGTAGTCGTGCTCCGTTGGGCATGCGTCGCTGTGCTGCTGGTTGTTATTGTCGGCCAATATATCGTGAGTGTCGGCGTTGGCTTTCTGTTTTCGTCGTGTCGGCCGTCGTCGTCCTCCGTGTTCCTCGCCGTCAACCGTTGCATCCGTCGCCGTCTTCGCTTGCTGGGGAGGCTAACGCGTCCGCTTAAGCACGGTCTACGCTTTCTCTGCGCCGGGTGCACTGTACCACCTTTCGACGGATGCCACGCGGGCCCGCAGAAGTACCAGACACATGTCTTGGGTCCTGCGGGACTCGAACCGCGGTTCGATTTGTGATCGAACTTTGAATCTGCTTGCTTTGCCGCTGCGCCACTGGGGCGCGAAACTTATTCTGCGTTGGTGCAACAAACGCAGTCCGTCTCTCGGCACGGGCTGTAACATCCATTTCCCTCGTCTATGTGCGCGCGAACAAGATGTCGGTAAATCTACTCTCACATTCATTCTATAATTCTTCTTGATATCGCAGTGGTCTTGCCACTGTCGTGATACGGAGTCCTTCAGATGAATGCACCTTTGACTCGAGGAATTATAATGGACCATGAAGCATATTCGAGTTTCCACGTCTCAACTTCAGCAACCAAAAACTTCGTCGGAACTACCTGTAGCTGACTGAGGAGCGTGAGGGTGTCAGTCTTCTACACGCCTTGAGCGTACAGATGCCATATGGGCAGGATACCGCGGTTGGTTGCAGCTATATATGGCCATGACGTGGCGGATTTGCAGAAGGTGTGCACCAGAGAGATGCGACTTGGACCATAAGTGAGGAGGAACTGCTAACATCGCTTAGATGGATAATACGGGGTGCGGCCTCTTGAAGGAGCAGCGAATCACCAGACGCGTCGCGGACGCAAAATCAGGTCCGACTCATTTCGCGACTTCATCTACGTGATATTGGTCTAGAATGGCGCTGCTAGTGATTCTTTATATCGACAGAAGTAGAGACATATGTATACTCGTACTCTTCGAAGCGATAGTCACAACTTCGCTCCGCGATCAGGTGAACTTGAAGTTCGTGAGCCAGATGCTCTTATCGTCCTCGAGCTCCCCTTCTCCCTCGAATGAGTCCTGCTCGGTCTCCCTCCTCTTCAACGTCGACGCCGTCCAGGAGTTCCAAGTAGGCGCGGGCTTCTCGTCCGTGGGAGTGACGAGCGTAGTGGATTCCGTAGTAGTATTACCGCTCGACTCGAGCGTGATGGTCTCGAAAGAGAGAAGCGGAGTCGCGCTAGTATCGCTAAACGAGGAATGCGCGCGGGGTGCTTGAGGGAGGCTGAACCCGACGGTGTTCTGTTCCTGTTGAACGAGGAGAAGGCGCTGCGTAAAGTACTCGACGCCGCCGGCAACGGTGAGGGTGTGGAGCGATGCGAGGTTGAACGAAGACATCTTCCGGAGATGTGGTAGAGGTGTTGAGAGAGGGTTGGTTGGTTGAAGGTTGAAGGTGAAGGTGAAGAAGTACTGGATGATGGCAAGGATGTCGCACCACGCTGCGACTTTAAGGGCTGGAGAATTCAGAAAGGAACCGGCCTTAGTTTGCAACATATAGGTGCAGCCCCCAAGACGACGGACCATTCGAGGCGAGCTTGCCCAGTCGTAGTCCGTTATGAAACTCGCATGTCAGTTCGAATCGGAAGCCCCTCCCGTTCCCGGAAATGTGACAAGACGATGCATTGAAGGTGGTACAAAGTGTCAATGCGGAAATACATGTGAGAGAAGGTATCGCAGATGAGTGGAATGAGGACGTGCAGTGGTACAGGGTTCGAGAATGCCGGCACGATACAGAGGTGCGGTGGTTTAGTACAACGATGGTGCTGACAGTGATGTGGAAAGAAAACCGAATGTGAACCCAGACACAATTAGACGACGATCTTGTCGACAATAGCCTGGGTCGGTTGTAAGACGACGACGCACAAAACGCAAGCAATGGAATAACTGACCGAACGATGTGTCGCGAGGAGACGGCCGTTGGTCTGGAAGTCCTCGGACAACGACCCGAAGAGGTGGAGCGCGGCGCACAGAGAGCGCAACTGCTACGAAAAGTCAGACATATTGCACGACAGCATTCGGATGCACACACCATCTCGTTTCTGACGTCCTGAGTAGAGTGGTATCAGCTTCAGTCCGTGCTGCTGAGCCTATGAATCAAAGCACGTACAAGGGGGCGGGCAGGCAGCATCTGCAGCGCGAGTGTCATTAGCTGCATAAGAATGTAACTGATTATTGGCTACTTACCCAGCGCGATCTCGCCTTGAGTCGCTGGACGGCGGAGTAATACAGCGCCTTCTGGTCCAGAAGGAAGTCGCCCTCGTCAATGACCAAGCGCTGTGTGCGTAACATATCAGTGCTCGGCGAGTCTGGAGGTTTACAACAACGCACCTCCCAAGTAACCGACTCGCACGACTTTAAGGCCTACGAGAACGCGTTTATGTCATGACGCTGCAGCGGATATACTGGAATGCGTACGGCAAACGTGGTTACGACAACGTCCGTTACGGGCAGCTCATGCACTCCAGGAATCCGCTTCGCGTTCACATAGACGCGCAGGCCTGGATACTTCGCGAGGCATGCTTTCCACGGCATCAGAGCGTGCTTCGGTACGACTGCAGCAACAGTGATCTTCAGAGTAGTACGCCGGGGACGGTGAACCACGTACGGATTAGGGTTATGCCAGAGACGAGTGGCCCGTGCATACGCTGTTTGGTCGCCCATATCAGGGCGCAGATGACCGCTGAGCAGTCGCGACCAGCTACGCGTTGCAAGACACCCCCAGCGCCGAGGGTGGGTGCGATCGTACTTCTTGCGCCAGTCAGGGCATTGACGAACATCATCTGGTGTCAGTGAGCAATGCGCACATAATAGTAGGTCTGTCTTCGTACCTTGACAGACTCGGCCACAGCGCGCCAAAACTCTCGTGCAACGTCTCCAGGCGTAAGCGTTGTCTGCTCCATCTCCAGACAGCGTGCAAGCGCACCGCTCTGCAGGACGGACTATTTACTGTAGTAGTGTCATAATCGTAAGGAACGTCAGGAGCACGTACATCATCTGCGCTCAAGTTAGCAAGGCCAGGCTGCTGCGGCGACACGACGTGGTGCAGGTGCGAATCCACGGTTACCGGAGACACGGGTTGTACGCCGCTATGGAGCGGTACGGCCGCCTGACGTTCGTATGGCATGAACGGATTATTTGGGGACGTGACCGGCTTGCTGTAGCGCCAGGGCGCGCGGTCGATGCAGCGACCTTGACGGGGCGTGACTGGACCAGAGGTTGAGAGCTCAGCGGACGTGCGCTCCAGGTACTCTGGAGATGAGGCAGGTACTGGAAGCGTGAGTGAGAATACGAGCGCGCATCGGTATACTACGGACTTGTTCGAGGTTGAACGCTGGGAGGCGCAGCGACATGGATGTCTTGGGACGTGGATGCAGGGGCTCCTCCTGCCGTGTACGTGTCATACATAGACATGTAATACATCCTGGACGCTCGGTGAGGACCTGGGGAGAGTGTATAGAACGCTCACGATACACGTACGCTCCAAGTAAGTCGCCTTGGTTGACTTGTCAGACGACCATGACGAACAAGAGGATATTAAGGGGCAAAACGTACCCGATAGAGGCGTGAAGGGCCCGTTGCGAGCCACTGTGCATGAATTCGGAGACGTTTGGCGCCCACACGGCGACTCGAAACGGGCGACGTCGACGTCCTCGACAAGTTGACGCTGGTGGTCCTCGTTCAGCTCGTAGTATCCAGGCATTGCGACCACAGCGACCATATTCCTCCGTTCATTGTACGTGGTGCATGTCCTTGACCAGCGCAATGAGCAGGTGGACGATACAGAGGGCAGGACGAGTACCAATGTGCCCAGAGGTGTGTCGGTAACGGGGGCGGACGGGCGCCGATGGCGACGACGTCGTGCTTGATTGGTGCACCACATCGTACGCAGGGTACGTTCAAAGAGGCGGGCACATACTGACCGGCAAGCGTCAGTCGTCGTACGGCGTAGCTGGCGACGAGAACATACAGCCAAATGAAGGTCTAGTTCAGACATGGCGAGGGCGAGAGGACAGGAAGGAACGAGGTGTTTCAAGTCCGCGCGTCATAGCCTTCGTCATGAAGCAGAGGAGGCACAGTACGGTGCTACAAGCCAGTCGCGAGTTCAATCCATGCACCGGCCACTTTTTCTTCGCCCTCCAAGCAAGCCGCCACCGCCATCGAGGGAAATAGTACGGCCGTTCCCTTTAGCATTCACAGCACTTGAAAGCAGCGCCAAGGGAATCTAAACATTCGGGAGGATGTTGGGTGAGCACAAGAGTTTTACGACTCCGACGCGACGCGAATTGCTCCTTTTCCTCCTACCATCCCCATCGCGAGCCGTCTACCCTGCTTCCTCTCTCGTCGAACCCACGTACTTTTTTAATCTCTTCGGGTCTCCCTTGTGTATTGTGGCGGCGGGCGGGGTCCTGCGAAACTTGCGCCGCGGTTTCATTTGTGATCGAATTCTGGAATTTGCTCGCTTTGCTGCTACGTCAAGAATCTATCCCGTGTTACTGCGACATCTAGTTCGTCTCTCGACAAAGACCAGCTTACCATCCAATTTTCCTCGGTCAAGGATGATTCTAATGATGAACCCCGGTTCCCATAAGAAACCCCTCATACCTGCCTTAGTCTGGGGAGGAGCCGGGCTCCGTGACATTTGCGACCCTGCATGCGATGGTTGTTTGTGCACGTCGACCCAGGAACAGCGTACTACTAAGAGGGTCTAATTGAGTGCAGAAGGTTACACCGGCCGGTACGCTTGTCTGCCAGATGACACGCGTCGCTGCCCCACTGCTGAGTGTGTTGACTACATACTTGATACGGATGGTGACTGACCTCGAGCTCGCGCGCATAGGAGAAGGTTAGGCCTGTGAATAACTGGTGCGAGAGCGAAGCGTCCCGCGAGGATTCAGAGTACGTAGTCAAGTTGAGAGTGGCCATAGGGGTAGACAAGCCACTTGTATGACACACTGCGTAGAGCATTGGATCGGATCGAAGCTCATAGCCACCATTCCACGTCGTACGCCGACGCAACAGTAGGAGTCTATAGTGTTTTGCACATGACAGTACAAAGCTAGGAAGCCAACGCTCTCGTAGGAGCAAATGCGAAGCACACGACTGGCGCTTTCTGAAAGTGGACAACGAGACGCGGACGTTGCGCGGACGTCCGTCTGTACTGTCAATCGGGATCTTCGGTGTCAAGTTGCGCGCCGCTCATGTCACCCGAGAGCTCTAGTTTCTGTGCTGCTTGGGGTTCCAATGAGCCCTCGCAGGAGCCCGGGGGTTCACCGAGAAACAGGGTTCATCAATAGAATTATCGTCAAAGTGACCCCACGTCGGAGCACGCTGTAGGCCAGTCGCGAGTTCACCAATAACAACCATGCTCCCGGGCCATCTATCAACATTCCGGTGGGACTCTGAGCGAGCCTACACTGTGCACAAAAGCAAGTCATACTGTAGCAGTTTTGTCCTTCCTGTACCCGGAGTGCTGCAATGTCGACTCATAAATTGGCAGGTGCTGGGTCACTTATCGGGCCGCGTTTGAACTTGAAGTTGCGACTCCGCCATTCAGGCTTAGCCTTCTACCATCCCCTCAAGGCACAGCACCGTTGTTATCCGACGCGCTTTCGCCTTCGCAGATATCCTTCTCGATGTGTCTCGTTGCTCAGGTCACTGCTGCTGTTGCGATATCCGTGGCGTCGATGAACGCCACTCCGTTGTGCCGAGTCTCGAGCTGTACTGAGGTATATCACTCGTCCCGCATCGCTGCTACAGCTCTAGAGACCATCTCTGTGGCTTGGGCGACTCTTCAATCTAGGCAACATCATGCGGTCGTCTATCGTTCTGTCTGGACATCCCAAATCCTTTGCGTCCTGCTATTCCCGTGTCCTCGGAACCACAGACCATCTTCATATCACGTTTCTTGGACTCTGATAGGCTCTTTCCACTTATCCGAGAGCCGTGGCAGATAACAGATGAGGCGGCGCAAAAGGTATATTGGTCGCCTTCGCCTCGTTACGGTCGTAGTCGGAGCCGTGCTGGTTGTCGGTCGCGATGTTGTTTCGCTTGCTGAGGTCGATTGGTAGGCTAGCGCGTCCGCTTGAACGGTCTGCGCATTCTCTGCGCCGGGGGGTTGTACCGCCCGTCGGATGCCACGCGGGCCCGGGGAGTGCCATGACCCAGTCGTGGTTCCCACGGGACTCGAACCGCGGTCCGATGTGCGATCGAACTCTTGAGCCGAAGCTTGAATCGCTTGCTTTGCCGCTAGACCATTGGAGGTCTGCGATTCACTGCGCGTTTTCCCTTCAGGTGCGGCTCATTTCTCTCGATGCGGATTTGCAACCGTTCAACCAGTTGGCCGTATAATTTCCTTTAGTTCAACTCAAACACAATGCAACCTCAAAAGTCTTCTTTGCCGTGTAACAGAGTCTACTGGCACTTGATTCTGAGTCTTCACTTCGCACGTATCGACATCTCCTGCGCTTCTAGTGATATGGTTATCGGCGAAATCACAGCTGCACCTGAGCAATGAGCTCAATCACGGTTTCCCTTCTATTACTGTATTGTGCAGAACGGTATCGAAGCATGGGCGACGTTAGTGGGTGGAAGCAGAAGACATTCCCGCACGCCCATCGATCCTTGTCCCCCTTCCACCGCCATCGGAAGCCTGGATACCTTGCTACGCAATCGCGCTATCAAACTCGCTTTGCGCGCTTTTCTAGTTGCTTTTCTTCAACATGGTTCTCGTTGTTAGTTGTCGGATTGGCCGCCCTCACCGTCTATCTTTCGCCGCGCTCAATGAGCCATACTACCTAGTCCGTCTATCTTGTCACATCACGGCATGCTCTGTATCTGGTCCTAACAGAATCAACAAAAGTTGATAGGCAAAAGCCATCGCCCTGTCGCTTGATGGTGGTGGTCGCCTCGTCGTACCAATGGTTGCCGCCGCCGTAGCATCGCTATTGCTAATCGCTAGGAAGGCTAACGCGTCCGTTTGGGCACGGCTCGCGCATTCTCTGCGCCTGGCGCCTGTTACCGCCCGACGGATGCCACGCGGGCCCATGGGAGTGCCAGTATACGTGGTTCCCGCGGGACTCGATCCGCGGTCAATTTGTGATCGAACTCTTGAACCTGAATCTTGAATCACTTGCTTCGCCGCTGGGCCACTGGAGCCCGAGGATCTCCGACGCGTTGGTGCTTAGTAAACCGGGTTTCACTAGCCTCGTCGTCCACAAGGAACACCGTGATGACTTTCCTTGCTAAATAACCCTTTACTGCACCATTCTTCAGCGTCCTAATACTTCGTCAGTGGCCACGTCCGAGCTTCCACTTTGCGCTTATTTTGCTCTTTCTTTGTCTTCTAGTCGTAGCCATTTTGGAAGAGGGATTGATAGAAAGGACGTATCAAGACATCATAGATCGCGCAGTGGTGAACCCTTGGGATTTCTTTGAAATCCGAAAGCCGAAATTCTCCAGAGGCGAGGTACCGCTTCTACATAGCTCAGACTCGGAGCTCGCCAGAGCAAGCAATACGTCGCGGAGATACTGAAAGGAAAGAAACTCCATATTGCTCGAGTACAGTAAGTCAAAGGACGGAGTGGGGAGTCGGGGGTGGGGACGACGTGACGAGTGCCGTGTGTACTCAGGGCTTCCAATATAGAGGGTAGATTGATTAGTATCTATTCAATTCGATTTGCGTCGAGCACAAGCTAAGCGGGGCGGGTGACGGTCCCAGTCGCCGAAGTAAATCAGGCAAGGATTTTGGTGACGATGCCGGTGCCGATGGTCTTGCCGCCCTCGCGGAGCGTGAAGCGCGAACCGACCTCGGCAGCGACGTCGTGGACGAGCGTGCACTGGAAGTCGAGATGGTCGCCGGGCATGACCATCTTCTCATCTGCGTCCGGTGTGCCTTCAGGGAACTTGAGCTCGACGGTGATGTCCGCGGTGCGAATGAAGAGCTGCGGGCGGTAGTTTTGCATGAACGGCGTGTAGCGGCCGCCCTCCTCCTTGGTCAGGATCTGTAGAATGCAGATGCGTCAGAGGTGGAGGCGCGGGACAGAGAGCGAGCGAGTGCGAACATAGACGGAGGCCATGAACTTCGTGACGGCCTTCATGGTGCCGGGAATGCAGATAACCTGGCCGCGCTTAACCTGCTCACGCTTGACACCACGGAGGAGAGCACCCATGTTGTCACCAGCCTCGCCCTAGCAAGAATTATTAGCACATGACGAGGAAGAGCAATGCCGCAGAAGGGTACATACACGGTCGAGTTCCTTATGGAACATCTCTGGGTTCAGATGAGCCTTGTCTTCCCTCTAAGTCGACCTGAATAACGCACCAATACCAGTAATGGTAGTCCTGAAGGTCATGTCCATGCCGACAATGTCCACATCCGTGTTCTTGGTGATAACGCCGCGCTCGACGGGGCCGGTGCAGACCGTACCGCGACCAGGAATGGAGAACACATCTGGAGGCGAGCGTCAGCTACAACTGCCAGCAAATCCACAGATGAGGTCGAGATGATACCTTCTATGGGCATGAGGAAAGGCTTCTCAAGGTCACGAGGCGGAAGCTCGAGCCAGTCGTCGCAAGCCTTGACGAGCGCCTCGATCTTCTCCTGGCCGATGGCGTTGTCACGTCCCTCCAGCGCGGCAAGCGCAGAGCCCATGACGATAGGGGTGTCGTCGCCCTCAAAGCCGTAAGTGGTCAGAACCTCGCGCATCTCCATTTCGACGAGCTCGAGCATCTCCGGGTCGTCGATCGCGTCGACCTTGTTGACGAATACGACGAGACGCTTGATGCCGACCTGGCGCGCGAGCAGCAGATGCTCACGCGTCTGCGGCATTTGACCGTCCGTTGCCGAAACCACCTACGCGATGTGAGTAACGCGGGGAACGTTGTAGAGACGGTCACGAACGATAATTGCACCGTCCATTTGAGCCGCGCCGGTAATCATGTTCTTAATGTCTGCGCGTCTCGCTCGTCAGCAATACGCATCGACTTCCACAAGGACCAGCACGTACAATCCGCGTGTCCGGGGCAGTCAATGTGTCCATAATGGCGCTTGTCGGTCTCGTACTCGACGTGAGCCGAGTTGATAGTAATACCGCGGGCCTTCTCCTCCGGGGCCTTGTCGATCTGGTTGTAGTCGACGAACTTGCCGCCGCCGTGCGAGGAGAGGACCTTGGTGATGGCCGCGGTGAGCGTGGTCTTGCCGTGGTCGACGTGACCGATGGTGCCAATGTTCATGTGCGGCTTGGAGCGCGAAAATTTGGAGCTCGCGGCATCGGCGTATGCGCGACGCGCCCCTGCGTCGCGTCAGCCTAGAGCTCGCGCGCCAAGTATCAAGGGGACTGTCGTACACGCAGGGCTGCTGCGCGCCAGAGAAAGCGCAGAGGGCGCGACGGGTGCTCGCAAGCCTGCACGGGGGACCCATTAGAACGGAGGAAAAATTTGCGGGGGTAATGGCGACTTGCAGAACGCGGGCGGTGCGGCCCTGGAGATGGCCTTGAGCAGCGAGGTGCCCAGCATGCTGCCACAAACTTTTCGAGAGAAGAAGACGGGAAATCGGCCGTTTCCGAATGGCAGCCTCCTCCATGTCTTCTTCACTCAGGCAAGATCTCATCCGGAACGCGGTCGCTTTTCTTGGTGACCCAAAGGTCTGAATTCTGACTTCTCAAGTCCAATAGCGAGTTATTGACGCGAGGGTCACAGATTCAGTCTTCGCCGGTCGCCAAACGCATCGAGTTCCTCGAGGCAAAAGGTCTCACCAGCGCCGAAGTCGAAGAGGCAATTCGCCAGGCAGCGCCCTCGTCGTCGACTATCGCAGCCGTGTCTGCCGCTTCCCCGTATCCCGTCACCCCGTTCGTCTCGCAGCAATATGCATACGCGGCGCGTCCAGCCCCGCCCGTGCCCCAGCTGGACTGGCGCGACTACTTTGTCAGTCCCCAAAGGATCATAAACTGACTACGTCTGAACGCTGCACAGATAATGGCCGTCGTTTCTGGCGGTGTCATGTACGGCCTCGCCTCGCTCGCACGCGTACGTTCGCGTCCACACGTGATATCCGCGCGTCTCGCTCATGCCGGTGCACAACATAGAAATATCTCTGGCCGCACATGCAGCCGCCAGCCTCGACGGCGTACGAGGCTGACCGCGACGCGCTGGCGGCGCAGTTCGACGCTGTAGCGGCGCTCGTGGCGGACATGCAAGCCGAGAGTAATTCGACGCGCACGGCCGTCGAGAAGCAGCGCGCCGATGTCGAACGCGTGACCGAGGAGGTAGAGGAAGCCGTACGCGACTTGCGACTCGCAGAAAGCAAGGCGGAGAACGAGTTGCGCGAGATCAGGATGGAGGTCGACGCGATCAAGGATCTACTCCCAAAGGTACGTTTACACTCGACGTGCAAGAAAGACTGTACTGACTGCTCGTTTCTAGATGATGGACAAGACTCGCGACGCGCAGACACAGAGTTTGTCAGAACTTCGGACAGAGCTGGCGAGCTTGAAGTCGCTTCTGCTCACGCTTGGCCCGTCAGCGTCTGGCGCAACAACGCCCGCGCCGATGCCTATTCCACGTCCGACCATCCCTGCATGGCAACTCGCCAGCACACCACGCCCCACGTCTACGGCAGCTGGTAGCACTGCAGCCGGTGCGAGCTCGTCTGCATCAACAACAAACGGCGTTAGTAGCAGCACAAGCGCCCCAAGCGTGTTCAAAGGACCTGCGACTCCCGAGCCAGAAGACTCGCCCTAGTCTTCAATCCTATGTACAATATATAGTACTCTGCATACACCCTTGCTACGTGCAATTTCCATGACGCTCCGATTTATGCCGAAGTTGGCGCGTGAAACGGAATAACGGAAACGGAACCAGACCCAGCTCCGTCTTGTCCGCCCACTCCCACGTCGACCGCGACCGACTGACCACGATGCCGGGGCTGCGCCTGCCATCGTGCACACATCATATAACGGCCCGTCGCGCTCTGCCCAGCGCCTCGGGCAAGCGCTACGCGTCGCACGGCGCGCCGTCGTACAACGAGCCCACGGGCTACCTCTTTGGCGAAAAGGTCGGGCTAAACTGCGGGTCTGGCGCGTAGTGCTGATTTCGTCGTTGCAGCCACCACCACCTGGGCAGAAGCGGAAACGCGAGAGCTGGGAGACGATATACTACTGGGGCATGTTCGGCTCGCTGGGCGTCGCGACCGTTCTGCTCTACATCAAGCCTGACACCAGGTGCGGCGCGCGTTCACGTTCAGCGCACGGCGTATCTAACTTTCGTCGCAGCATCCAGACGTGGGCGCTGCAGGAGGCCAAGGCGCGCATGGAGGCGCGCGGCGAGCTGCCCAAATACGTGCCGTCCGCCTCGGCGTCTGCAGGGCGCACCACACCCGCCGAGCCGTCGTCGTCGTAGCCTGTGCCTGTGCCAGAATAGAGCGAAGCTGTAGTATTATCCTAGTTCCCTTTTCTCTCGTTCTACACGCGGTGTTGAGACCACCGATACCCATGCCCTCCGGTGATGAAACCCCCTCCGCTCGCTCTAGTGGGCGTCCTCGGACTCGCAGTGCGCGGTGTACTCCTCCTCCGTCAGCAGCGCGTCCAGCTCCTTCTCCACGCTCGAGCCAGCCTCGATCTTCACCAGCCAGCCTGAGAAAATGTCGAGTGAGTGAGTGACGTAGAGGACTGCGCGAGCCCGGACGGACCTGCGCCCTCTGGGTCCTTGTTGATGAGGCCCGGGTTGCTGCTCAGCTCCTCGTTGATGGCGACGACCTTGCCAGATATCGGCGCGTACTGTGCGATAGACGTCAGACGCGCGCTACACAAGCGTTGCGAGTGGACCGTACGATATCAGACGCGGCCTTCGTGCTCTCCACCGTGCCAATATTCTCTGCCCAGCGCGCGTCAGCAGCCAGCAACACCATGAATACGACTTGACGGACCCTCCTGGGCGACGTCGGCGCCGACAGACGGGAGCTCGACAAACGCGACCTGGCCGAGACTCTTCTGCGCGTAATCCGAGATGGACATCGTCCCCGTCCGCGTATCGCTGTCGTACGCAATCAACTCGTGCTCCTTCGTGTACTTTTTCGCTACAGTAACATGAGCGCGGTGCTTTAAGCTTTCGCGCCGTGGGGTACGCACTGACAATGGTGCGCGCCAGCGGTAGACGCAGACGCGCAGACGCGGCGAGGGAGCGGCTGGCGACGCGGGCTAGCATTGCTGCAACGACTGAAAAGAGGAGGGAGGTGAAGGTCGTAAGTTAGGCGGCGCGTAACGGTATCGCGAACTCACGCCGCGGACTCGGACGGCGCTCCGAATCCCGAGTGGCGCTGACAAGACAAAACTTGAGATATTGCGGGGTATCCTCCTCTATGAAAATTTCTACTGCTAAGAAAGTACTTAGATACTGTGTGCATACATATATGAGTGATGGAACATGGTCCGGTACGGATGATGCTGTGAGTGAGAGTGTGAGCGGCAGAGCAGAGAGCGAGATGTGAGAGCAAGCAGAGGGTCAGATGCGATACAAACAATCAAGATAAAAGAGAATGCGAATGCGAAGGGCGGATATTGGTCAAGGACGTTCCCATGCGGCGGGAGATCCCCATTTACCCTCCTGCCAGTCGCGGAAGACCTTGTCGACGTCCTCCGCTTGCCGCGTAATGTCATCGTTGACGCACAGGAGCTGGTACTTGCTCGCATCCCGATCAAGCTTCTTAAGCTCCTGCTTAGCCTGCCACGAGCTTTGTAACGACACGAAGCGCGAGGGGGTGCTTCCTAAAAGGCACACGGGACACAGTCAATTGACGCAACAAGAGAGAGAAAGAGAGAACATACCGATGACGAAACGGTACCGATGCAGGAGCTGCAAAGTCCACGAGCGGAGGTCGAGTTGGCCATCTGTCGGCACGACGCTCGATAGCGAGAAATCGGCATCCTGCCACCGTGGTGTGCGCGCGAGCATTGGAGGGGGGTTGAACTCTGCCGTCCGTGGGACGGCGGTTGCATTGCGTGCCGGGAGCAACGCCTCGAGACCCAGTTCGCCGCTCTTCGCAACTAATGCGTTCATGACTGGCAAGACTCCGATTAGAGACTGTAGAGACGTTAAGGGAGAGGGGTGACGAACTGCAATCGCCACAGGCAAGTTGGTCGAATGCGATGCGCGTGAAGAGGGCCGCGGGATCTGATGCGCCGGCGAAGCAGGTATCGTATGAGAGTTCACACTTGAAGTGAGGATGCTTGGCGTCGTCCTCAGCTGTACCAGTGAGGTTACGCATATCTGGCCACTTCTTCGTCCCTTGGTTTCCCAGAGACGAATATGGATAACCGTCCTTGCTGGCTACCATGAATGTGAGTCCAGAGGCCCGTAGTACGTGAGATGAGAGAGGACTCACAGAAGTCGTACGTCGATAAACCGACGCTGCTCTCGCCGCCGAGCATGTCCTTGACATAGTCCGGTTCCAACGTCCGTCTCCTTGTCGACCGGACTGTGAGGGTCGTCTTCGTCTTCGCGTCCGGCCCTGCGAGCTCCTCCCACGCAGTCTCCAACCACTTCTCACCTGGGCGGTCCGCACTCCTCGCGACGACCCACGCCCAAAGCGCCGCCTCCCGCCATCTTTCGACCACATAATGCGCGAACGTGAAGAACGTATGCAAGTCCCTCTGCGGACCCAGACTCGGCGTCATGCGGAACTTGTTGTGCGCCGTCTCGTCGAACGCAGCGGGGAAGGTGTGCACCATCTCGCGCAGGATTACCGTCGATGCGGATTTCGCCTCGTGGATGACATACGGCCGCCTACGGTATCCAAAGCGCCGACTGAGGATATCGTTCGAGTATTCGAGCGAGAGCCATTCGCCACTCCCGTCGCCGGAGGGCCGTTTGAGCTGCCCGGCCGGAGTGACCATGAGATCGGACTGGATTCGCAAGACGGTGCCAAATTCTGACGATGGGTGGTGGTCAGCTCCGACTGCGCAGAATCTGTGCGAGTAAGCCGTACCCGGAGTGTAGAAGTCATAGGGTTTCAGCGGTCCGGTGAGAAAGTAGTCGTCGTTCTGAGGGAAAGCTTAGTTCTTGAATACCGGAGCGCTGTGGATACCGAAGTCCCGCACCATGTACACACTGCCAATTTGCAGGTTAGTGAGGAGTATCGACAACGTTTTCGCAGACTCACATGTGCTTGGAGAGGTTGCTGATATGGGGTATCTGAGACTCGATTGCGAAGCTGCGAATAGCTCCGGTAAGCACCTGGAAGGCGAAGAGATCGCAGAGCTGCTCACCTGTTGAAACTCGTCCCAGAGTAATTGGAAAAGAACTGAGAATGATGGGAGACGGTGAGACCGATGTCACCATCCAGCCAGCGGTCCTGTTCTAAGTTAAGAAATTGCGGGACCTGACCCAGCCTCCACGAGCTCGAATCGAGGGCGCCGCACAGGTCGGTTCCCATCACAGGGTTCTGTTCGTACGCTGGAATAGGGAAGTCGGCGGTGAGAAGGTGAAAGGACGCCGTATGCTGGCGAAAGTTGTTGAGGACCGATCGCAGAGAGTGTCGTAACTCATCGTGGTCACTGTTAAGTCCCTGAGGTTTCAGCGCTGACGCCGTGGTGGCAATTGCCGCCGTATACGCACCGGAAGTGCTTCGCCTCTTTACTAGGAGGAGTCTGGCCAGGTCGTTGTGCAGGTCGTTGTCGAGCAGGAAAGAATTCCCGTTCTGTCTCCAACTTTGCCTGCTGATGCAGCTTGTCCGTGCCATTGACCCATGTCCAGACAAAGTCAAAGCGCGGGGCCAGAGTCATCCAGTCCTCGCATTGCGTGCCTTTCGAGAAGAAAGACTCCAAGCAATCGAGCGGTAGAGAATCCGTATGGTCCAGCGTAGGGAGGGAATTCCTAGGACTAGAACGGAACGGCAAATACGACGCGTTGTAGTTGTCGTCGGTCGTGTGGAGTACGAAAAGCGTGTCCTCCGGGTCGTCCCCTACAGCGCATGTGACATCCAGCGATTCTGGCATCGATATTGACGCAGTACGCATGCGAAACGAGGCTAGTGTCGGGGCACGTCCCTGGGGCCAGAGGAACCACAAGCCAGCTGTGGACACGGTCGCGACGGCCGCGAACGCAAGCGTACGCCTCGCAGCCTCGCTCATTAGGACGACGGTGGTGGTAGGAGAAAGAGGTGTGAACCGAGGCAGTGACAGCCCTTCGGCGCGCTCTTGTGATGAAGCTCGCCGAGGTGAAAACAGGCGCCTCTATTCATAGCAATGACGGCTCTATTTCCGTGACCTGCGCGGTTCTTCTAAATCTAGCACCTAGCAAATGAACCTCAACCTGGTCGGTACGCAGGGGTGGGCACACGACCACGCTGGACTGTGACCGACCGGCTGCCCATGGTCCTGTCAGGAGGTTGCGCGGAGGAGCTTGCCGCTTGCGTCATAACACAGCCGCCGTTACCGCTCCACCCGAGGATTGTGTGTCGCACAGCTCGGCAACTGCGATCGACGGTTGCAGAAGAGCGAGGGTACTGCGCCGGCGGTGGTTGCGACCGCCGTGCAATCGCGACATGGCGCCCAGGCGCCGTGTGCGCACAAAGTGCTGCAGCGTACGACACTGACTCGTTCATTCACAATCAACGCGGCATATTACGATTCGTCGTGTTGGACAAGGCAGTTCAGGTGAGGTACATCAACAGGGATCGGAAAGTGTAGCGGTATGTCAAAGAACGGGACCAGAACACATACTGTAACCAAGACACCAAGAAAGCGAAGCGGTCCTCGCGATCGTTAACTCCACGGTCCCGGAGGAAGCGAAGGTGCAGGTACTGGAGCTGCGCCAAGGGTCCGGAGTGCAATCTTCTAGTAGCAGCGAAGTTTAGACGGAGAGACAGAGGGAAGGCAAAGCAAGTCTGCTCACCTTCGCTTTAAGCGCGTCGCGGACATCGCGAAGGCGATCCAACTCCTCCTGCATGTACGAAGTCGTGATTCTCAACGTCTTCGTGTCCATGCCGGAAAGCTGCGTGATGCGACCTCGGTTGCATTCATGCTTGCCCACGGCCAGAGCGGATGCATACAGCCGGTCGAGGTGGGTCTCCAGACTCGAAATGTATATGCGTCTACGTTCTCCCGCGTTCATCCTGGTACTGTCACGGAATCATTTAGCCACGACCACTCGGTGATCGATACGCAGGAGATCCGGTACGTACAGCTCGGCCTCGGACATGATACGCAGCTCGAGGGTCCGTGGAGGGATGCGTCGGGATCCTGGCGGATATGGTTGCTGCGACTGATTCTCGTCTGCTAAGAGGAGAGGTTCCGTGAAGCGGGGCGGAGAGTCGACGGTGAGATCGATCGTGAGAGGGAGCGCAGGCGGTGGCGGCGGCGGAGAAGGCGTGAATTCATCAGCTGGCAACTCGACATTCATGCCGCGGACAAATGACGAGTTGTCGGGAGCGTAAGAGGTCCTGTACTCGGGAAAGTTCGACTGGGTTGGCGAAGGAGTGTGCACTGAAGTCATCTCAAACGCGTCGAACATGTGTGGCTGCATGGCAGCAACAGGACCATAGGTGATGGGCTCGTTGAAGTTGTGGTGGGAGATGTTGTCAGGGACGTGCATTTCGTGTTCGAAGTAGCGTCCGGAGTCGACGAGCGTGTTCATGCCGGGTTGGGCGATGGAGACGTCGGCAGGAGTGGAATACTGAGGCATATAGAATGGCGCGACATCGAACGCAGGCGGAGACTCCGGAGGAGACGTAGCAGAGCTCGTCGCAGCGGGGGTTGGGTCGAACGGTGAGAGATCACCCGACGGCCCACCATGCAGTTGACGATACGCATCGTCCTGCATCGGCTGCACAAGATCCCAAGGCATGACGACATATCGGTTTTGCTGATGCTGCGAGGCGAAGGTGTTGTCGAGCGCTCCCGACTCATGCGCAGAGGCGTAATGCGTGTGAGCGGGCGGCCACGATGGCAGCGCTTGGGGGAGCGGGATTTCGCCCCCATGCGCGTGTGCAGGGCTGCCGAGGGCGGCGCCAGGAAAGGAAGTGTGAGGTAAATCAGACCCTCTCGGCTCTCCGGGCGTGCCTGTGTCCATCGCAGGAGCCTGCACATGATCGTGGTAGGGAATAGATGAGAACGACGAGGACTCCATGCAAAGGCTGGCAAAGCGGCGCCGTGCAGGAAGGTCGAGGCTTTGACAAGGATTTAACTGCTGCGAAAAGGCGTTCCCCGACAAGAACAGCGAACGGACGATGGGGCCGATGATCCTCGCGGGAAGGAGCGAGAGCTTCGCGTAGCTTCCTAGAATCAAGTTTGGAAACACGTGTTGTTCTAGACAGCCCTCGATGTGCGCTCTCCCATCCCCGTTTAGTGAAAAAGGTGTCAAGACACGCGCAAACTACCGATGCATTGGCGCACAACGCCGGGATTATCCCGTTCAAGGGGGGGAAGACCACGACACCTACGACGAGACGCAAGCCGCAGCACAGCGGGGCCCAAGCGGTCGACATGCAGTCCCGAGCACGGCGACACCTTTGAGGAAGACTTCACGAATGCGCGACAGTCGACAATTCCCGAACGGGAGTGGCCTTCAGGATCCGGCCGCGTTCTTCTCAACAGAGTTGTCGTTGCCGTCTGGATGACCGCCGAAGTCAGACGAGTGCCGTCCAGACGAGGATCCACTCGGACGAGACAAATTCGTGGCAAAGAATTGTGGAAATAAGTATAAAGGCGAAGAACTGCGGTAGCGTGGCAGGTAGTATATCACTTCCAAGTCAGACGCTTAAATCGTCAGGGTTGCATCGCATAGACCTTCGGTGGAGGTCTAAGGCACAGCAAAGTTGGGTACTTGGGATTCGCGGTGCAAGATCATCGGTGCCACGCGAGTGAAACAAGTCTTCTTCGAGCGCCCCCAGCGGCAAAAAGTAATGCATCTTGTCGTTCGGCCAGTCGGCGGATCGAACAGACACCCAGAGACTGGCCCGACTGGTCAAGGGGTGTTGAGCGACAAGTGATTCGCGGATCGTCCTAGGAACGCCATGAATTGCCACGCGGCATCAAGATCGAGACAAGAGGAGACCAGACACGAACGACAGCGGTAATGAAAACAGGTCCAAGTCCGGAACGCGCCTTAGTAGTTTGTGTTAACGCTGAGGTGTCACGGCGCCGAGTCGTCTTGCTGCCTGCGTGTTTGCACTCTGAATAGTCTTCGGCACCGCTGCGCTCGAAATGCAGCGCACTTAGTCAGCTACGCTTAACGAACGTCGCGATACGTACGGTGCCAGGGAGGCAGATGATCTGGAATATATTGCGACAATAGAAGACACAGTGAGGCTCGCGCAAAGACGGTAAAGGAGATACGTAGCCCGTGAGGTTCCGTGGGTAGTGATATACAGCAGCTTGCAGGTACGACGGTCCTAGAGGGAAGAAGCTGCGGAGCGACATCAACGCGAGGACACGAAGAGGGAGGGAAAACTTACGGTGAGGGTCTACAGTCATGTTGCCTCGTCAGGTGCGAACTTGTGCTTTACGCGGTCGCCGTACGAGGTCATGCCCTTGCCGCTATTCGTTACGCCAACTGCGAGGGACGTGAGTGCATGAAACCTGGGTCCGAGACTGTGGAACGACGCTCACCTCGTCCGAGTGGGTTGTCTGGTGTCTTAAAGATGCTGGTGCCCGATGTGCCTGCGATGTGGACGCCTTTCTTCTCAGCCTTCTTCGCAAACTTCTGCCAGGAGGTCTGCTTCTCAGCCTGCTCCTTGGCCTTGGTCGCGCGCGTCTCGAGCTTCTTCTCGTTCTTCTTCTTCTTGCGCTCGCGCTCCTCCTCCTCCTCGCGCGACAGCTTGCGCTTGTTGGTTGGCACATGCGCGGCGAGGTTGTAGTTGGGCGGTAACGGCTTGAGCGCGGCGGCGTTGAGCAGCTCTGTCGTGTTGTAGCCCTTGAACACGACGCTGTACTGGCGGTTCTCGCCCGAGCCGCCGACCGCTGCAACGCGCGCTGGATACCACGAGCCGTCGCGCGAATATTTCGCCAGACACTCGTCGCCCGCAGACCATGTGTGCGCCGCGACCGCGTCCTTCTCGCGCTTGCGAGAGTGGTCCGCCTTGGACGAGGACTCTGTCTGGGCGAGGGTCGCTTCGGTGAGCGAGATGAGCTCCTTGAGCTGGTCGCGGAGGTCGGTGAGCTCGGCGTTGTCAGGCTCGGCGGCGATGGCGTCCTCGACCTGGGCGAGCTGGACCTGATACGTCTCGAGTTCCTTGCGCTCCATGGACGGCAGTGACGGCGGGAATGGCGCTTTCAAAGTCCGCTATCGGAACTTGTCTTCAGACATTGTTTTGCAGAAGTCACACCTTGAATTACCTACGTGACATTCAGACATTCAGTCGACCGGGCTTCTGCGAATGTGTTTGGGGTCCACATCAGGTGCTAAACCTCTCCTAGATGGTAAAAACTCGTTCACGCCGACGTCTCAGCCACTGCGCGGCGTCGGCGTCGGGCCTTAGTCTCTTTCTTTTCTCAACCAGCTCCTCCAACTAGTCTCACCACTCATACTTGCGCTCTCGCTCTCGTCGTCGCTCCTTCTTGGCCACTCCGATGTCTGCGCCAGTAACGCACAAGTCCTCGCATCGCGGCTGCACTCAGGGCGCTGGCCAGCGCGTCAACACGGTCGCTACCACGCCGTTCGACTTTGCTCTGTCAGTCACTCTCGTTCACTTTCGCGCCTATTGCTGACATGCGAACTCCAGTCTGCCTGTGTATGGACAAAGCGCGGGTAAACCCGCCTATTATCGACCTCGATCTCACCTCAAGGCTCTGGAGCAGCATGTTCTGAAGATGGAGGATCGACTGCGAACACTTGGCGTCGACGTTCCTGACATGCAGCGCGTCGGCAGTTCTGCGGGACTGAAAGGACGCTCGGCGGCGGTGTGTAATGGCCCATCGCGCTGTTTTCCGCGAGCGCTCACTGTTGTTTTAGGCTCTCGTATCCGACCTGGAAGAGCAGATC
This sequence comes from Exidia glandulosa HHB12029, assembly GCA_001632375.1. Classification (NCBI taxonomy): domain Eukaryota; kingdom Fungi; phylum Basidiomycota; class Agaricomycetes; order Auriculariales; family Exidiaceae; genus Exidia; species Exidia glandulosa. The sequence continues at coordinate 186,672 of KV425887.1, read as the reverse complement.
GAATCCCTTCAAGTCGAGATCGAAGAGCTTGAGCAGGACGTATGTTCTCAAGCTCCGTATCGTGACGCGCTTCTGACGTACTGTTCTTACATGCTGCAGAATCGCGATCTCCGTAGCGTTCAGCACCCGGTACGCATTCGCAGATCATCTGTTGCATATCGTGAGCTGACATAATGTTTAGCAGCCTTCTTATAGCCTTCCGCCGTCCATGCCACAGGCATGTTACTCTTATCCCAGCAAGCTCTACTCGGCTCCATACTCGCGAATGGGCTAAGCATCTCATTCACGCGTTTCGTTCGCTTAATGTACTTTACTAAAAGCTCTCGAGCATCCCACCCACTTGACAGGGTCCAATTGTACACTAACAAGAAGATACGTACCAGTCGCTGCGCTTGGTCTTCCGCGCGTGTGCCAGGAGTCAAGATTGCCGAGATGCGGAGTTCGTTCTTCGTGTTCGCTCCGCTTCCGCTCAGGACCGTTATCAAAGCATGGGGCTCTTACTAGCTGTCATGGGAACTACAGCTCATCATGTGCTCGCCTAATGACCTTGGGGATCTCGAACGAGACTTGCGCTTCCCAGGCGGCCCGTTGTGCTTGTCCTTGAGGTTCAACTTCAAGGGTCGTCGCCGTTCTCGCTCGAATGCGTGACGTTGTCGGCAATGACTGATGCTCATGCGGCACTCATAGATGCACCTCTTATCAGCTAGAATGATTCGCGTTTGCGCTCGGAGGCTCCTGACGGGTGCCTCAACCCAGGTCACCTGGGACTCTCGTCAGCGCCGTCTGGCTTGGCTCATTCAGCGATGCCTGCGCCTTCTACGACCTTCGACGTACGCCAGCCACTCATGTCGAGCTAAGAGCCCAACACGGCACTGTGACGCACACACGCGCTTTCTGTCTGCAGGTCCGGTGGACGGACGTGGCCGTTCTCCTTGGGAGCCTCGCTCAGGCTATTCCGCTTGCTGCCACTGCAGGCATGCGGCAGTTCGATATCGCGCGAGCAAGCCTTTGTTGGCGGGCCGCGGCCATTCAGCCCCAGTGAGAACCGACATGAGCCGAAACGAGCCAGAACGATAGAAATCCGCAAATCACTGAGCCGAAACGAGCTGCAACGAGCCGGGTGCGCAAACGCTGTGCCAACCCATCACAGGGTCGCGTCAAACACCAGAGGGCGCGCGAGACTTGCGCGCACGAGTGGGTTTTGGAGTCGCCTGAGCTCTCGGGAACAATATACAGACTCATCGTGCTCGTCGCGCTCTGTTCGTTGCTTCCGTCCTCGCGGGAACCTCTCCGTCGGATCCTAACTGTGCAGTTCACCGCTTTCTTCCGTCGACGTCTCTTTCCCACTTCCTTTTTTTTCGTCTAAGTCCCTCGCCCACCAAAGCATTGTGCTCACCGACGACACCTTTGGCCAGAGGAACCCAGGTAAGCCGTCCCACCGACGTCCTGCGTATCCACTGACACTTTGCTTCTCTTCCGCTCACCGTTGACAGCAATGCGGTCGTCGTCGTCGCCGTCGTTGCCTCCGCCCGCCACCGTAAAGCGCATCTCACGCTCTCTGTACCCCGTTCGAGGTACCCGCGAAGGCTCTCCCTCGGTGTGTGTCCGTGCGTGCCCCATCGCGGTGAAAGTTTCGTTCTGGCTTACCTTTTCCCCAGGATCCCCGCCTACGTTTGTGACGACATGGCAGATGGTACGTGTCTCGCTTGCTTTGGATGCACGCTCACGCGTCCTCCTTTCGTCTAGGTGTGCTGTTTTTTTCCGACGCGCTCTGGCCGAGCAGCTGTGCTGCGACCGCAGCGCAGCGATCGTTCGTGCGTATTACCTTCAGTCCTGTAGCTCGGTAGGTGCGATCGGCTGGGGCGCGTTTTGTAGATGCTAGGACGTGTCTTCTGTACAGTACTGTCGTATCTAGTTGTCCTGCAGTCGTGAATAAACCGCTTTTTCAACCAAACGTCGTATCGAATGCTATTTGCGGGCGCAGTGCAAGCAGAATGGAATACGGAATCAATGCACACACGAAAGGGTGCTAGGGATCGTTGCGGCTCGTTCTGGCTCACACGTCGTTTGATGAAGCAATTTTGGCTCGTTTCTGCTCGGTTCGGCTCGCGAAAAGTGCAGATTTGGGAGCCGAAACGAGCGCAGACGATAGAAATCACCATCATCGGATTTCTATCGTCCTGGCTCGTTCCGGCTAGTGTCGGTTCTCACTGGGATTCAGCGGTCGTGTGGGAATCCTGGCCCCCCGTGGTCGCGTCTTTCTCGGTGCGGAGGGCCGGGGCCGGCAGGCGGACCGGTCCTGCCTCTTCCAGCGCCCCCGCTCACTGATGTGCGACGCGGCCCTTAAATACCTCGGCCCTATCCTGCGCTCTCCTTGGCACGCCTTTTGCTGCAAGACGCGTAGACCGGCCCCCTCACCATGGTTGCGAACGAAGTGCACACGCGCCGCGTCCTCAAGCCCGGCATTGCGGCGCCCATGCCCACCTTCTTCACTGGCGACAATGAGGATCTCGGTGCGCTCCCCGCTCTGATCATCATTCCTCAGCGCTGAATATGCTGTTTCAGACATAGAGGCGTTCACGAAACACGTCGTTCGAATCGCAAAGGCCGGCGTCGGCATTGTTATTGCAGGTAGCATGGGCGAGGCGCACCATCTTACCTCCGCGGAACGCAGCACGCTCATCAGGTCGGCGCGTGAGGCGCTCGACGCTGCTGGGCTCCACGATGTGCCAATAGTGGCGGGGACTGGTCTCGCCGGCACACGCGTTACCATCGAGCTGACGCGGGAGGCGGCGGCCGCCGGCGCGGACTACGCAATAGTCATTAGCGCAGGCTACTTCGTCGGCGCGCTCGCGAACAACAAGGAGGCGCAGAAGCAGCTGTTCACGGACGTCGCTGACGCGAGCCCCATCCCTGTGATCATCTACAACTGTGCGTGTCGTTTTGACTTGTGTTACTTCTCAAACTTCGCCACGACGTGGCTTTCCGAGCTTCGGCGAGAGACGGGCTGGCACGTGTGCGTTTTGGCGCACTTGCTTTGCTGTCGCTCTGTGTCTTCGCTGAATGGATACAGCACGTTTCCCTCACGTGCGGGGAATAGCGAGGCAATTCCGAATCTCCAAACCTGTCACTAACGCTGGCTATTTCCTCTTTGCTCCACAGATCCCGGCGCCACAGGTGGCTTGGACCTTGAATCGGACGTGATCTCGGAGCTGGCGATGCATCCCAACATCTGTGGCGTCAAGCTTACATGCGGGAACGTCGGAAAGCTCACGCGCATTGCCGCTGCCGTCGCGGCACCGGGTTTCGCAGAGGAGTATCCTCGCACGAACACGCTCGTTCCTGGAGAAACACCGTTCCTCGTCTATGGCGGCTTCATAGACTTCCTCGTCCCGAGTCTTGCAGCGCAGGCGCACGGTGCCATCACCGGTCTCGCTAACATCGCTCCCGTACGTCTACATTCCCCATACACGATCATTGTCGCCGTTCGCTAACACATCGTGTCAGTACTCTATCGCGAAGATGTACGAGCTGGCAGTCAAGGCGTTTACCGACCCGTCGAAGGGCTCGCAATACCTCGCAGAGGCGCAGGAGCTCCAAGGCGTCATAGCGGACGCTGACCGCACGATTGCGTTGGCTGGCATCCCGGGCACGAAGTACCTGCTGGAGAAGCTGCATCACTACGGCGGCGCGCCTCGCAAACCCGTGCTCCGCTTGTCCCAGAAGCAAGAGGAGGCGCTGTGGGCGCACCCGCACACCGAGGCGATCGTGAAGCTCGAGGAAAGCCTCGCGCCAAAGAAGGCTCTTACGAACGGGCACACTGTGTAACCGCATACTACGACGTCCTTGTTCCTCTCCTGTGTTCATAGATGTTTTTATCTTGTAATGAAGAGACGCTATTCTTGGGTTCGTGCGCAAGAGCATCGGACGGTATCATATGGAGCTCTCCACGACCTCAGGTCCTTCATCTCTACCTCGGAATAAACGCGGTGTAAGGGTACGAATAACCTCGAGGCACGCAATGCCATGTATAGTCTACTCTCGTACTACTCCCAGCCTGCGTAGTCGCCCGCCCTGACGCGGCCGTCCGCCTTCGCCTTGCTGCCCTTCGGTCGGCCGATATTCCGCCCGGCCTTGCCGGTGTGGTGCTTGCGTTGTTGCCGCGCGCGCTGGCGCGAAACGTCTGAGGCGACGCGTTCCTTGATTTTTCGTGTACCATCGTCCCCATCGCCGTCCTCGTCCTCCGACTCACTACCAGGTGGTGATCCCGGTTCGGTTGCCGGATCTCCGAGGGAAAGATTCGCAGTACCCGTGGCTATGTCGTCCGGGGCATGCGAAGCGATGATGGCTGGTCTTCGTTCCTCCGCGTGTGGGGTGGGTTGTGCGTCTTCCTCCCCTTCCACATCCTCTTCTTCCTCCTCTTCTTCGTCTTCATCCGAGTTCTCCTCACTCTCCTCGTCTTCATCCTCGTCCTCCTCTTCCGGTCCATCCTCGCCCTTTACAGACTCCATATACTACAATCGCGTGAGCTCACACTTCAAGCACAAGCAAAGTATGCGCACTTTTTGCAGCTTATCCTCGTCCTTCTTGCTGAACCCGCTCGCCTCGACCATGACGTCTAACCGGAAGCCCTCTTCATCTCCTTCGTTGTCCTGCAGGGTACGCTTGAACCGCGGGTACAAGACACTCTCGTAGCGGAAGCGTCTGCGGAAAAAGGTGCGTATGCACTCGACGTCGCGGTTGAAGTACCACTCGGCGTTCTCGTGGCTCGTGCTGACCATCTGCGGAAAGTCGATAACGACGGGTTCGCCGGTCTCGCGGCGGATGAGGATGTTGAACTCGTTGAAGTCACCGTGGATCAGTCCTGCGCGCGCAAAGCGCACGATGAGATCCATGAGCGTAGAGTAGAGTTTCCCTGGATTCGGGTGGTCGTCGATTTGGCGTCTGAAACGAAGTTAGGCGGTTGCAGTAGAAAGGCTATAAACAAGACCCACAATGGGTACGCGTCGATGAGTTCCATGAGAATACAATGCCGTGCTTGGTCAATAGGTGTTGGTACAGGGAAGCCATGCTCGTGCAGGACCTGCGTATTATGCGGTTAGCCAAGGATTACAATTCAGCGGCTGATGCACCTTCATGAACGCCCACTCCTTCTGCGCTGCGAGACGCGACATGTACATCCAGGACGCGGACTTGCGTTTGCCGAGGTAGTCGCGGTTGTTCTTAATGGACCGGAAGGATATGCGACCCAGTCTGCAGGCGGACGAGCGTCAACTAAGTACTGGAATGACGGAGAGATTGTAGGGACCTGTGCAGCTTCAAGACGCACTGCGTGCCCTCCTCATTCGCGACGACGTAAATATCTGCCCGACGATGTAAGAGAAGGAAAGCAGTCTGCACAACGCGCATACGCACCAGACTCTTTCCCGACACCAATCTGGTTGCCGACAGAGTACATGCTCTCGCGTTTGGAGAGTGTGCGTATAGCGAGGTAGTCGTAGCCGCCGTATGTGAGCCTGTAGCCCTCGTCTGCACGGCACGCATAAGCAGCGGAACATGGTGGTGCATAAAGCAGACGCACATTTCGTGTTCTGGACCTTTGCAATGAGATTCCTCTTGGCCAACGATCCCATAAGCTTGTTGATTCCGCCATGGCGCAGACCTGATATCTGGGCTATGAGCGAGTTGGGCACGACTTCATGGTTTTTCGATCCCATTTCTACCTGGCCGTGGTGTTGTCAGACATGGCAGATACGGGACTGGGAGCCGCACTGACGGCTGTGAGCACACGGAACTCATCAGAGGTGATGTAGCGCAGGTCTGTCGCGTCCAGCTTCATCGTGAGCGGGCGGATGGAAAATGTGGCAGCGGGACAACTCCGCGTCGCGTCTCTTGTCTGAGCGCGCTCGCTTCGAATCCGGGTCCTGGCAGACTTTTGGAATGCTCATGCACGCGGACCGGCCAGTCTTTGCTCCCCCTTCACGTGCGCCAGGTCGATTCACATGGCGTGCCGTACTGGACGCCGTTCACTAGAAACTAAGTGCTCGAGCTGGTTCGAGGCTCGGCACCACTTCCTTCGAACGGAGTGCCGCACTCCGGGATGATTGGCCCGGTCGACCTGCCTATATGGATTGCTCGTCCCGCTGCCTGCTCTTGCCCTCCCATCTGCCTCCAGCATGTCCAAAGTCGACTGGTCCAAAGTAGACCGCCCGCAGCTTGTTCTCCAGCGCTTCCCCAGCCGCAGGTCCATCGTCTACGGCACCAAGGGCGTCGTCGCGTGCTCTCAACCTCTCGCCGCCGAGGCGGGCTTGGAGATCTTGCGCGCGGGAGGAAACGCCTGTGCGTCCAGCTGCTTACCTCTAGCTGCGCGCTTCCACAGCTTAACTTGCGGGTTGTGAATGAATAGGCGATGCCGCTGTGGCTGTCTCTGCAGCATTGAATGTCACGGAACCGAGGTCAGACCCAACCCCTACGCAGAGTTAACGATGGTTCTAAACATGAACTGTTTCCCAGTTGCTGTGGTGTCGGCGGCGATGCATTCTGTCTATTCTACGACGCGAAGACGAAGGAGGTGAAAGCGATGAACGGTTCCGGACGTTCGCCCGCCGCACTCACACTCGACTACGTCCGTTCCCAAGGCGTCACTGGCCGCACGATCCCATCTACGAACTTGAACTCTGTCACCGTCCCGGGCGCTGCAGCAGCATGGGTTGACGCCGTGGAGACGTTTGGGAAGCTCAAGGTCGCAGACGTCCTTGCGCCTGCCATTCGTCTCGCAGAAGAGGGGTACGCTCATTATCTAGCATTTCGAAACTTAATGGAACGCTTATACCTCCGCGAAGTGTTCCTGTATCCGAAATCCACAGCTATGCTGTTCGTTCGCCTTCGTCATTCCATGTCGTTTTACTAAATGCGCTCCCGTTTCACAGTGGCAGCGCTCCGAACCACTCATCAAAGCTGCATCCCCCGACGCACACGCCATGCTGCTGAACGGACGCGCGCCGCTCCCGGGCGAAGTCATGCACTTCCCCGACCTCGCCAAGACGTTCCGCGCCATCGCCGAGCAGGGGAAGGACGGTTTCTACAAGGGTCGGATCGCGCAGGCCATCGTCGACCTCATCAAGAGCAAGGGTGGAGTTATGGAGCTCTCCGACCTCGAGAGTCACACGTCCGACTTTGTCGAGCCTATCAAGTACGCGTATGCCGATGAGGTGACCATCTATGAGGTATTATCAGTCTCCGCTGTCGACGAGGGATGAGACTAACGATTTCAAGTGCCCGCCGAACGGACAAGGGATCACGGCGCTCATTGCGCTCGGAATCTTGGACGCGTTGCAACAAGATGGCACTATCAAGCCGCTTTCAGAGATGGACCATAACTCTGTCGAGTACCTCCACGTTCTCGTCGAGTCTATGCGTCTTGCGTTTGCTGGTGCGCTACTCCCACTCGTACATGGGGTGGTCATTTGATACCCTGCAGACTCTCGGTACTACGTGACCGATCCGGACGTCGTGCACGTTCCTGTGAAGGAGCTGTTGAGCAAGGAGTACCTGCGGAAGCGCGCCAAGCAGTTCGACCCGACGAAGGCGACGGTGGACATTCAACATGTAGGTTGGAACTACGAAGTGCGGCATTGGTCAGCTTGCTTATCGTTGTATGCAGGGAAGCCCCGTACAATCGTCGGACACCGTTTATTTCTCTGGTGCGCCCCGCGTCTATAGGGCAGCGTCATCCATATCGCTGACAGTGCAATAGTCACCGACCAATGGGGAAACGCATGCAGCTTCATTCAGAGCAACTATGCAGGCTTTGGCACAGCAGGTGCGTGACGCGAAACTATGTTGCTCCTTGCTGACGCATGGAACGACGCAGCCATTCCGCACGGATGCGGCTTCACGCTGCAGAACCGCGGCAGCTGCTTCACGCTCGAGGCTGGGCACCCGAACGAGCTGGTAGGCGGCAAGCGGCCGTACCACACCATCATCCCCGCTCTCGCCACACGAGGCGATGAGCTCTTCCTCTCGTACGGCGTGATGGGCGGCTTCATGCAGCCGCAAGGCCACGTCCAAGTGCTCCTCAACATGCTGCGCGGTTTCGGACCCCAAGCTGCGCTCGACGCGCCGCGCTTCTGCATCTCCGCGGGTCTGCCGGATTCCGAGGTGAAGAGTACGATGGGCGCGGGCGATATCAACGCGGAGGTCTTCTTCGAGGAGGGTATTACTGAGGAGACGGTGCAGAAACTGCGCGATATGGGCCATGAAGCGCATATCATCTCTGGTCCGGGGCGTGGGCTCTTCGGTCGCGGTCAGATCATCCAGAAGTTGCGCACGGCGGACGACAAGCTCGTCTGGGCGGCGGGCTCGGACCCGCGCATCGACGGCCACGCCGTCGCACAAATCTGAGTGCACGACGTTCGGACGGAGCTACACGCGCATCTATGTACGATTAGAGGCCGCCACAAGGGCTCTGCGCTGACAGGTGGATTATGTATGTACATGACGGGGATGTGATAAATACGCGCGATGGTCCTAAATCTGCAATACTAGGCGCTACTTACATGCGGTGCTCGCGCTCACTGTTCATCGCCTGCCGTCGTCGATAATCGCGCAGTTCCTTCGTCGCATCTGGGCCGTGAATCTTGCCCCAACCAGCGAGGGGCACGACAATGACGGTGCTGTTGTCCTGTGTGCCAAGCTCTTCTGCAAAGGACAGGATGGTCTGCGCCGCTACATGAGGGTCTGCTGCATCGCGTGCCAGATCGACAATCTCGTCGTCGGACAGGATGCCTGAAATGCCGTCCGAGACGAGGATCATGTACGCGTAGTGCGGGCCTTCCAGGAGACGGGTGGTAATCGTTGGTTCTGGTGTGACACCAAATTGCTTGTATTGAGAGTCGCCGATACTGGGAGACGGTCAGCATGGTGAAGTAGGGCAGATTGACCTGTGGACTGACCACCGCGTGTTCGCCAGTGCGCCCATCCACCTGCTCTCGCCGAACGAGTCCATGACGCGGCTCGTACCCATACGCCGCAACCGCGCGCTCTCCCCGCGCGTCTCGGCGTGGTGCGTCTCCGACAGTGGCTCGACGCGTCCGCCGTCCGTCGCACACAACAAGACGCGCGTGTCGCCCACGTGCGCGACAGTCACAGCAATCTTATGCGCGGAAAAGAACGGCGCTGCAGGCACGTCGAGCGGCTGGAGCAGCGCGACAGACGCAGTCGCGCCGCAAGTGGGACTATGCTCCGGGTCGCCCTCAGTAAACTGCTTGTCCGCCTACACGTTGATAATGTCAGTATGACACAGGAGCAGCGCAAAGAAACTACTCACGGTGAGAAACGCAAGGGAGGCGCGCGCGCTCAGGTCGAAAGGCGGCGCTCTGCCGTCCGGGTTGTCCGCAGGATTGGCCCAGTCTGCAAGCTCGCCGCCCCTCCAGCGTCGAAAGTAGCCTCCCTGGCCCCGAAGCCATTTATACACCTCGGGCACCTGGCTGGGCTCTACCGTCTCGAAGAGCGTGTGCAGATTGTGCTTGAGGAAGGATGAAGCCTGGCCGCCGCCGTGGCTGTCACAGGCATGAGCGTCAGCGTCATGTAGGAATGGAGGATAGCGCACGAACCCGTCGTATATCCCGACGAAGAGAACTTGGGACGCAAGGTCCTTGGGCAGGTCCGAGGGGTGCCAGTTGATGTCGTGGTGCTTGCTCACGCTGCGTGCGAGCTCGTCTGGTGGTAGCGAGAGTGCGGCGGCTTGGAATGCGTCTTCCTGGTGACTGCACTAACGTTCAGTCAGGTCGTTCGCAGCGCAGAGAAGGACTAACTCTCGGGTCCCGCGCGTGCTGACGATTCCGATGACCTTGGGCGACCCTAACGGGACGCGGACTGTGCCTCCTGCGCGTTGACTGCTGTGAGCCAAGACCACCGTGCGCTCGCTCTCTCACTCACCCTGCGACTGGTATTTGACGACATCGCTCACAGTGCGCCGCGTAAGGCTGAATGGAGTGCTTCTTCGGAGCGTTCGTGCGGCGAGACAAAGCATTTAAACCTCGCGCGCATCCCACACTTTCGGCGGCGAGGAAGAGTGAGAAACGTGCTAAGTCCGCAAACCCCGTGCCGATCTCGAACATCGTGCCGTGGATCGTCATGGTCATGCAGTATGTATTCCATCCATACAGTCAAAGGACATCTACTATACACAGTCACAAGGTCATACAATCTATTACAGGCGCCCGGCTACGGCGGAGACTTGAGTAGAGTAATCTGGTCGCGCTCGCCGTCTAAAAAGGCGTTGATGTTCTGCACGGTGTGCCCCCAGAACTCCTGTAGAGCAAATGAGCCGCTGGAACTTCTGAAGAGAGAACAACGGACATGATAGTTGAGGTCGCTGAGATATCCCGTGTGTGGTGATAGCGTTACATTGGTCAGCTTGCGAATGGGATGGTCGAGAGGCAGAGGCTCGATGTCAAACACGTCGAGGCCGGCTCCTGCAAAGGGTCTGAGCACGCAAGGCTGAAACAAGTAGAGGAAGTCCCCTACCAGCGATTTTACCAGCCTTGAGCACGTCAATGAGCGCTTGTTCGTCGACGATCGGCCCGCGAGAGGTGTTGATTAGGAAACTCGACGGTTTCATGAGCGCGAGGTCTTCCGCCTTGAGTAGGTGGCGGGTCGCTTCAGAGAGCACCATGTGGACGCTGAGTATGTCGCTCTCCTTGAGCAGCTGCTCTTTGGATGCTGCAAAGTCGACGTTGGCCACCGCGGCGCGCTCAAGAGTAAGATTCGGTGACCAAGCGATAACGCGCATGCCGAAGGCTCTCGCGATCTATGCTTATGCGTGAGCATTCTGAAACGTACTGAGAGACGACAGACATACCTTGGCCGTCTGCTGGCCCAGTCTCCCCGCACCGAGGAGGCCGAGCGTGCGGCCGCTGAGGCCCATGGGCATCGTCGACTGCCATGCGACCTTGCCCGCCTTGACGTTTGCGTCCTCCTGGACGACGAAGCGCACGGTGGCGAGAATGAGGGCCCAGATATGCTCTAGCGTAGCATTGCCGCGGCCCTTAGTGCCCGCGACGATGATGCCTCTGTCCTCGGCGGCCTGCAGGTCGATCGCGCGGTTGACGACGCCGGTGGTGGTGAGCAACCTGAGACTTGGCAGCTTCTTGAACAGCGAGTCCGGGAAGCGCGTGCGCTCGCGCATGGTGCAGACGATGGCGTACGGCTCGAGACGCGCGGCGATGGCGTCCTCGTCGAGCAGCGTGTCGTCGTAGACGTCGATGGCGGCGCGCTCGAGCACGCGCGACCAGTCGGCCATCTTGAGCGCGACATGCTGGTAGTCGTCGATGATTGCTATGCGCACGGCTGTCGTCGCCATTGTCGCGGAAGCCAGGCTGAGGGTCGCCAGAGTCCGAATCCGACACTCGGCTCCCGCTACAACCGCCATGTCCTCGGACTCGTCCAGCGACGACGAGCGCGCATTTCCACCCGGCCCGCGACGCGTCATTATGAAGCGCCGCCAGAGCTCGCTCGACTCGGACTCTACGACCGACTATGAGCGCCGGCTGGACGAGCTCGACAGGCTCCAGGCGCAGAAGGAGTGGGAAGAGGGCCTGGAGCAGCTCTACGCGATCATGTCGCTCGTGCTGCTCCCCATAGCGGGCAAGTACTTTGGCCGCAGATGGGCACACGCACGTACGTCGCACACCCACTCACGTCGACGCGACTTGCTGACGCGCCGACCCCGCACAGTGCTCGCGCGCTACAACCGCGTCGGTCTTGGACTCCAATTCTTTCTGGGCACCCGCATCGCAGGTCTCTTGGCTTCTTCCAGATGACATCCAGATCTCCTGCGCGCTGCATATGTATACTGTATATATATCCTATAGATTCTGCGCTCGCCGGAGCCGCGCTGCTGCTGTCCGTACTTTCTCCACCAACGTCTGCAACGGCCAGTCGCCACGCACCCCCTTCTTGCTCATCGTGTCCGCGACCTCGAGCGCAGAGACTATGTCGTTTTTTGCTTTCCACAGCGTGTCAATCACGAGCTGCCACGCCTTGTTGTTCGGTAGCGACCCGCGCCGAATCATCTCGTCGTAGTACCGCAACCCGGTGTCGAGCATTTCCGGCGTGGGTAACGCCATCGGCTCGAGACACGACGCGATGATGTGGTTGTACGAGAGGGAGCTGAGATCTGTGCCAGCGCGTTCCATCCGTCTTCGCACCTCCTGCTCGAACTGTGCCCTGCGTGATGCGTCCAACGAGCGCTGGCGAAACAATCCCGCTAGCACGATGCTGTACGACCGCTGGTCAGGTTTCGCAACGTCACTGGCCTCCATGATGTCGAGGATACGGAACGCCTCTTGTACGTGTCTCTCGCCATCGTTGCCCATGATACACGAGAGAATCGCAGAGTAAAGCTGTGTCTCGGGGGTGACTCCAAAGGCATGGACAAGGCTGACGATAGTTTTGGCAGCGTTGGGATGGTTCGCCTTGAGCAACCCTTGTAGCATGATGGTGAACGACGCGATGTCGGGCGTGAATCCCTCCTGCGATATATATCGCAGACGTGTAGCGGCAGCAGGAACATCCCCTCTGTTGGCGTGATAGTGCAAGAACGCGTTGTGCGTGTAAATGCTGGGCGCTGGTCCGTGTTTCTTCATGTGGCTGAGCAATGATTCGGCGCGCTGTAGCTTGTCGTCCCCGTCGACGGGAGGCGCATGTAGAAGTCCGTCGATCATGATGTTGTACAGCTGCTCCTTTGTGCTGTCTGACGCGACCTTGCCGCCAGCGTCGATGCGCCACTGAACTTGCTGGAGATGCTCGAAAAGCCGGAAGGCCTCGTCGGGTAGACCGAACGTGACATACGCCTTCAGCATTGTGGTGTACGAGACGGCATCTATCTGTCCAAGGTCGACCATATTCTTCCAGATGCGCAATGTTTCTGGGAGTCGATGATCCAATGCGTGTGCGAGCAACCAGACGTTCCACATGGCTTGCGTCACCGGTACGCGTTGGGCGTGGATAGTATCCCACGCCGACTCGACGTACTTGAATAGACGCATCTGGGCGAAGGCGTTGAGGAACGCAATCCAGACGACCTCGTGAAGCTGCAGGGGCGCCGGGACGTCGCTCGGTCCCGCCTCCTGCGTTTGAAGCCACTGCGGCGAGTTCTCGCACGTGTACACGACGGACTCGAACAGCGCGATCAAGCGCTGCGAGTCGTGCGAGTCCTGCATGCGACCTATCTCGAACGCAAGCCACTTCGGGCGTTTGATCATGCGCGCAGCGCGAATGTGCTCGACGAAGAGCGAGAACGACGCAGACTTCTCGTGCACGATGTATGCGTCCTTGCAGAAGTTTGTGATGGCGGTGGGCGTCCAGCGTACTTGCACGCCGACCATCGTGTCGAGCGCTTCGCGGAACTGGCCCAGCGCGTGGTATGCGCCGAGCGCACAGAGATGCAGGTCGAATACGCCGGGCGAGTGTTGCAGGTACGCGTCGGCCTGCGATTCGTCCTCGGCGACATCGCCGTCCTCCCCCCAACGTCGTTTCCCAGGAGAGCTTGCCTGGTCGCCCGCACGGCGTTGCATGCTCGACCGAGACGCGCGGGCCTCAGCAAGGAAGGTGTTGTACACCTCGAGGAGCCGAGCATAATCCCGCGCTCGAAAGTATCGCGTCAGAATTCTCTTGAGCGCGAAAGCCGCTTCGCCGGTGCCGCCGCCATTCGCGCTCGCGGCGTCGACAGCAAGTTCAACCAGCGCGGGGTCGTTGACGTCGTATCTCCTGCTGTCGCTGATAGCGTTACTGACGAAATAGGAGAGCTCCTTCCAGTCGCGGTGCGTGATGAGCGCGAGAAGCTCTTTCCGCTTCATCTTGCGCGAGGTGCGCACGACGGCCTCCAGATCTCCGTTCAGGATCCCAGCGCGCCAGATCTGAAGGTCTCTGTGGAACTCGTCGATCTGAGTGTTGGTCAACTTCTTGTTGAAGCGGCGGTCCTTCACGACGCGACGCAGGGAGTTGAACAGCGCCTCGCGTTCCTCGGGCGTCGGCTCGGGTGCAGGCTTGTGCTTGAGCTTGGAGCCATGGAGCGCGCGGGAAGGTGCACGGCATCGAGCTGCAGAGGGAGCGAGGAAGTCGAAGAGGACGGCGCGGTGGGCGGCGGCGCGTCTCGCTAGCATCAAGTTGAAAAATGGCGACAACTCCGCGCCGCGTCCTGTCCTCCTACTTTCTTGACCAATTCTCACAACACTAAATCTGATAGCACGAGAGCGGGGATAGCATTGCGAGTGGGGGTTCTATGGTTACAATTTTCTACTTGATACAATTTGGTCGATCGATATTCCACGAGAACGGCGCCCAACGTTCTACGCTCCTGGCAGTTGGGTTGGCGTTGGCGACGTCGGCGTAGCAGCCGCAACAGTGGCGCCCATCTTCTGCTCCTGCCTCAGGGTCCTCTTCCACTTCTCCACGTTGTCGACCTCGTACGCATCCCTGCCTGTCCCCTTGGCGTCGCCGAAGAAATAAGTGTTGTTGCCCTTGCCGTTTGCAATAGCCCTGAGCTGGTCGAGGCGCTTGAACTCAAGCAGAGCTTGCAGTGCCAAAGATCTCTCTTGGTCAGACGGGTTGGACGAGAGCGCGCTGGCCACGAGGTGGATCTGTCTCGCAATGGCCTTCGCGTCGTTGCTCCCGGACTCGAGCTGACCCTCTGATTCGAGGATGAGGCGGCGCTTTGTACCTTCCGCATGGTTGAGCTGGGACTGCAGTTCTACAGTCGTGCGTCAGATCGAAGTCGGTCACGATATGGATGCGCACACCTCCTTCAGACTCGAGGATGGCACGCTGCTTGTTGCCTTCCGCAACATTGACCGCCGCTTGCGTGTCCAAGATCTGCTTTCGCCGATTGCGCTCCGCCTCCATCTAGAGAACGTGGTCTGAGGGGTCTCCTCCTCCTTTGACAATAGAACGGACGTACCTGGAGCTCCAGCTGTCGCTCAACATCGCGGTTGCTCGGCTTAAAGGTCTGGATCTCGAACTTCGTGCACTCAACGCCCCATTTCTAGCAATGAATCGTCAAAACAAAGGCTGTCGGCGATGCCTTCGGTTTACATACCTCGATAGAACTGCCAATCACATCGTGAAGTCGCTGATTTATCTTGTTGCGGTCCCCAATCACCTCGTCGTACGAAAAATGACCGACGACGGAGCGCATCGCAGACGTTCCAATGTTGCGAATGTTCTGCTGAAACTGGCTCACGCGGAAGCATGCGTCGTAGGAGTTCGTGACGCGGAAGAACAGTGAACCTGACAGCGTAACAGGTGTCTATGGGGTTCGGTCAGTCAAGGTAATCGTGGCAAGTCTAATATTTGCAGCTTGCTCACATTGTCCGCCGTCTGCGTGAAGCGGGGTCAGTCGTAGCAGGTAAATCGCAATAACAATCAACTCACGAATCCTGATAGGTCGCTGATGTTTACTGAAGTTTCGCGCATGTCGATTTCCTGCAGGAGTTACCCGCTACCCTGCGACAGCCAGGTCACCCAGTGGGCACGGCGCACTTGAACAGTGTGATAAAGCGGTATCATCATACGCAGGCCAGGCTGAAGCTTGGTAGGGTTGCGTCCAAAGGACAGCCGCCAGCCTTCGTGACCTTGGTGAATGATAGTGAAGAGGGTGCGGTTCCCTGAGAGCATAGGGCGCCGGGCACGGGAGAGCATTGGCAGGGCGCGACGCGATGCTATAGCCAAGGACGCCATTTGGGGTAGAAGAAGTGACTGGAGGCGATGCCGCGGCGGCGAACGCGCTTTTGTACGACTGGTCCTTGTTCAGGGTTCTGTGCCGGCGCGACGCGTACTCGATGCCGCAGCCGTTACAGACCCCGGAATTCGGATTTGCGTGCCGACCTCAGCCCAACGCGCACGCCGTCGCCACAAAACGAGATGCGACGCTAGCTTCCAGGACTTTCCCACATCAGTGCTTTTATTCGAAACGGCGTAAGCTTTGTCCTCGAACTTCAAGCCACAGTGAGGACTCCCAACCGACACCTGTCTATACTTCCACACCTCTAACTATACATACCTCCAACTGTGCAACCGAGTGATGTGAGGGATAGAATGCACAGTGACAGGAAAAGAAAGGCCTATCAGCAACACAGGCAGTGGGTTGTGTGAGCGTGCTTGAGACTGTGCCGCTGAAGTGCACGCTGGTCGTCCGGCAGGATCTGCATGCGACCTCGGCGTTGTCGGCGAATGTTGCGCGGCGACATGTTCGCAGCTGCAGCGTTGCTCATGCAAGTCCGCACGGGAAGATGCTGGCAGAGCATCGGGAGTGTTGAACTCTTGCACGGCGGACGCAAGTACCACCCGAGAAGGGCGGCGCCCAGCTGGCTGCACCGAGAGGCACTTGGCCTTGCGACGCGAAGTAGGGAGTGTTGAACTCGTAGGCAATGAACCGAGTGTTACTGAATCCGCGGATGCCATGACAGCAGCTCTTGAAAGTATGCCTCGTTTCTGGCGTCGTAGAGGTCCAAGTCATGTCGCGCGTACTGCCGCACGTTGCAGATGTGATTCAACATCTCGATGACCTGCGATATGTCGTCTTCAAGCAGCACAACGCCGCACAGTCCGAGCACGGGTTGTTGCACAGTTATGTAACTCTGCAAAAGGAACGAGACCATCCCCGGTGCGAGTGTCGTCTGCGGATGCCCTGCGAGGACAAGAGTCTCGAGCGCCGGACAGGCCAGTGGCGGCTCGCGATCGGGCACCATGAGGAATGCGCTGCGCTGCCCCCATTGCGCCTGCATCGCGGGCGGAAGAAGTGCAAGAACAAGCGTCGTCAGATTCGGAATGACGTATGACCCGTACGCGAGGGCGGATGTGAGCAGCGTTTCCGATAGCGTGAGGTCCGTAAGATGAACAAACGTCTCGAGCGCAGTGACGCACACGAGCAGCTGCACGTCCGTGAACCAGCGCGTTTTACCGCCTGGGAGTCGCGAAGCACGCACAACGACGTTGTTGTCCTTGAGCGCGCTCTCCGTATCCTGAACCGCCAAGAGCTGCTTAACGGCCTCCAGCGGCTCGCCAGCGCGGATGACGTCCGATACGACCCCGAGCACGTCACGCGGACTGATACTCCCGCTCGTGCCACACACAGCAAAGGTAGCAGGGGACGCGTGGCCGAGTGTGCGCAGGATGTCGCGCGTATCGAGCCCGTACTCGACCGACATAACCAGTAACCGCAAACTCTCCGGGAGCGCCAGCTGCGTCGCGGTCGCGTTCACATTCCAGTCGTCAAATTCGAGCGCCAGCTCCTGGATATTCACAAAGTTGTCCAGTATGATACGGATCTCTTGCGCGCTCGTGAAACCGCGCTGGGAAAAGAGCAAACTGTGCACGTTTCTGGCGGGCGGCCAGGCATGAAGCACGTCAGCGGCGCCGTAGAATTTGACACGCCGCAAGCGCGGCGCACAGTGGCCTAGAAGCCGCAGACCGCCGGACTGAAGCGCACCTGAAAGCTCGTTGCAGACGAGCGAGAAGCGCTCAACGTGCGGGGCCTCGTGGCTGAGGGCCGCAATCCACGGCGGGATGTCCGATGGCAGATAGTCCCCAAGCGAGCGCAAGTGGAGCGCGCGAAAATCGCACATGCGGGTCTCGAGCGCATGAAGAAGGTCCTCCGCGCCCTTGCGGCGGATGTAGGCGGCGAGGGTGAGCGGAACTCCCGGAGGCACGCGGGCAAGGCGTTCGCTTAGCACGCCTGGGTGCTGGTCGTACGACTTGATCTCGGCCCATAGCAGAGCGGCAGCATCCAACGAGACCTTGCGCCAGCGGTGGGAGACGTGGGACGCGGCGATGCGGTCGCGCAGGCACAAGTGGCGGAAGACCTCGCACAAGAGCTCGGCGGGCAACCTCGCAGTGAGCGTCTGCGCGTGTTCATTCTGTTTTCTTGCATATGTTCCGAGCGCGACGTTGAGGTGCGAGCGGACACGCTCTATCGTGAACGCGGTAACCTCTGCATGCGATCGCAAGCTGCGCGCGCGGTCACTAGACTGCATTGCCAGTTTGCAGCTCGCTGTGACTCACTGATTAGTTGTGGTGATATATTGCGCCTCCTCATCGAGAGCGTCAGCCAGTTGCGCAAGAAGCGCAAGCAGGCGGGGGCCTGGCTCGTCCATGATCTAGCATGGACACAGTCAAGAGGCGGATCGGAGTTCACCACGCGTTTCTCGGCCACAGGTCCCGGATCTTCCTCCGCTATCCACATGCACATATTCGTCTCTCAGACCGCCTCATGCTACGAGTCGTTTCTTCTGAGGGTTTTCTCTAAATATGATGCTACATGCGACATTCAATACTGAAAACGGAAATTTTGTGCCATTGGGAGATCCTGCGTGTCACCAATGACCATTCCTCTCTGGAAGTCACGGTATAAGCGATACAGGCCATGCTATAACGGTCAATTCTGCGGGGGGTCGTGTTGCGGTTCGAGTGCTGGTGGTATTTGTAGCGCATTTTCCCGTTCAATGAGGTGCTTATAGTGAAATTTCAGTTGTCGCCCGAGTCGTAAGAGTCATGTCAAGCCCTGTCCATGTCTGTCGAAGCCGTACGTTCTGGCAAACCTCGTGCACTACTCCCCTCGCTGCGCGCGACCGCTCCTAGGGGTAGCCCATTAATAAAAGACTCTAGGTTCCCTGTGTGACGGTGAAGTCATCTCGAGACTACCAAATCCGAAAAATATGGCGTGGTAGGAGGCATGTGGCGGGAAGTATGATGATAACTGCGGCCAACGTTCGCCAGCAGCACGCTCGCTGCGAACGGCACCATCATTCAGCGCTGCTGTGTGCAGGACAATACCTGGGGTCCTTTCCGGTATCACAGTCTCTGTCGTACTGAGCCGGTGAACTTGTGCAGAGTGATGTAAGTCGCTAACGGCGGAACTCCGCGGAACTTCGAGAAGCTGTGAAATTGAGAAAGTGGAAGCGAACGATGCCGTACGCAGCCTCGCCGCGCAGTACGCCACGGCTTCGCGGAGGTGTGGGAAACATGAAGGAATATGCACCACCAACGCGCAGTAGCTGGTGCCTGAGGTGACAGCCCTTGACCTCCCGCTGGGGAGACGAGGTTACTAGTAGGAGCAGTACGATTTTACCAATGTAGTCCCGCGACGAGGTGCACGTTCGGCACGCCAAGGCGGAGTGGTATGATCCAGTGATCTTCCGGCTGAATTCCTCGAAGTCCAGATGCGGGGTGCGCAGGCAGTGCCACCGACGTCATCGATCATCCGTCGGCCCATATAACACGCTCGCGGCACGGGCCTCCAACTTTTCCCTCACAAATTCGCCATCATGCAGCTGAAGAATCTCGCCGTCGCACCCCTTTTCGTCGCTGCCGCCCTCGCGTCGGTATTCCCTCGCGTGACGCCCGCACCGGAGTTGCAGAAGCGCTCTGACCCGTTAGGCGACGCGTCGTCTGCTATCGACAATGGGCTGGGCGACGCGTCGTCTGCGATCAGTAATGGCATCGGCGACGCGTCGACTGCCGTCAGTGGTGCTGTGCACTGGGGCACAAGCGTCGTGAGAGACGGCGTGACTGTCGTGTGAGTTCATTAGCCCGTCTGGACGCGACCGAAGCTGACATGTGTGTGCAGGACTGACGGCGCTGGCGACGTTCTGACTCTAGCAACTGGCGCTGTTACAGACGGCGTTGCCGTCGTCACCACCCTCGGGGGGAGCGTTTACACTGTCATCAAAACTGACGCCGCAAGCGCCGCAGGCGCAACGACCACCGACAGCGCGTAAGTCGCTATTGCCTGCAGCCAGTACCCAGTTTGCTGACAACGCATGTACAGTGCCCGCTCGTCGTTCCAGATTAGCCCGATGCTCGCGCCTGCCGCTGGTGCTGTGATGGGTATCCTGTTCGGCGCCCGCATGTTGCTGTAATGCCCTATCATGACACTTAAGGACTTTCTCGGTACTGTAGACCAATCAAGTAATTTTCTCCATGCATACTGTAGTGAGAAGTGTGACGCGATTGCAAAGTCCGCTGAGCTTTCTTGGCCACCTACGATGCAGCGCTTCTTGACCTCACTCGGTCTGCGGCAACCGGGGCCCACAATAACACAGCAAGATCGCGCCATCCTCGAGTGCGTGTCCGCCAGATGAGGCGAGGTCGATGGCGCACTGACGCTGGCAGTCTTAAGCATCAGCGCGATAGGGTCAAGCAGTATCAGAAGAAGGCCAGTCTGGTCGCGTACCCTAGCTAGACACGTCTCTGAAACCGAGCACAGATCCAAGTCGTCCTAGACCGCGAGCAAGAGATCGCGAAGCAATGTCTGCGCGCAGGCCAGAAGGACCGCGCACTCGTCGCGCTTCGACGGCGGAAGTACCAGGAGAGCATCCTCGCCAAGACCGATAGCCAGCTAGAGAACCTCGAGCAGCTCGTACGCGCCCATCCCTGCTGCGCCTGTCAAGTTGCTTACGCGTCGCAGGTGTCGACGATCGAGTTCTCACTCGTCCAGGTCGCCGTCATGGAAGGTCTCAAGCAGGGCAACGACGTGCTCAAGGAGATCCACAAAGAGCTCAACATCGACAACGTCGAGAAGCTGCTTGACGAGACGCGCGAGGCACAGGCGTACCAGCGCGTACGTCCCATTGTGGCTTACAAGCGTGTCGCGCTGACGCACACGACTTTTAGGAGGTCGACGAGGCCCTCATGAGCCAGATGACTGCCGACGAGGAAGAGGCCGTACAACAAGAGCTCGAAGAGCTCGTGCGGCTCACGGTGCGTATTCGACCTCGATCTTCGATGTTGGACCTGACAGCCATTCTCCAGCAACCCGACGTACAAGTGCCCACTCTACCGGAAGCCCCGATAGAGGAACCGGTCGCACAACGTATGTGTAGTATCTGCGCGTACGTAGCCCCGCTAATAATAATATGCAGCTGGCGAAATCGAGCCCGTCGAGGCAGAACGACAGCCAGAACGTACGCGTGTCGCACTCCCGGCCTGATCTCATGCGCTTCCTTTTGCCGTATCATCATCATGTACTCTGCATATCTTGTATTGTACAACACGATCAGAGTCTATACCATAATACACACGCCTCCAGACTAGGACTCCAACTACCAGCCCTCGAAGTCACCGAATCCTATCTTCCGCTTCTTCGCAGGCTCAGGAGGCGCTGCTACCACCGCAGGTTCTGGCGCAGCGCGTTTCGTACCAGCGAGGTACTTGCCTACGCCCACGCTGCCGCCCGTAGAGTCCTCTTTCGCACCTCCTGCTCCTGCTCCTGCTCCTACGCGGACGCCGAACCAGTTCATATCAGCCGCGACGCCTTTCTTCGCGTCGCCTCCCCCGCCTCCGCCTTCTTCTCGTTCCTTCTTCTTCGCAAGTCGTTGTGCGAGCCGTTGCTTGTAGTCTTCGAAAGGGTCTTGATATCTGATAGTTCGCTCTGTCGTCAGTGCAGGTGCAAATAGTCGATAGGGGAAACACGCACATTACGACTTCCGTTATTTTGACGGATTTTGCAGGGCGGTCTGTCCCATCCTTGAGCGGCAACGCCTCTAAGGCGTCCAGGACCTCCTCCCCACCGACGAGCTTGCCGAACACAGTGTGTTTCTTGTCCAAGTGCGGGCACGCCTTGAACGTTCTTCGCAAAGGAGGACGTCAGCATTTTCGCGTACGCTCAAAGCGATCGACGCACATGTACCACTGCGAGCCGTTCGTGTCCGGACCTTTGTTCGCCATCGCGAGGCACCCCCGCTCGTCGTGCTTCGCCGCGTTCGGCTCGTTGAACTCGTCCCGGAACGGCTTGCCCCAGAACGACTCGCCCCCAGCTCCTGTGCGCGTCGGGTCGCCTGTCTGGATCATGAATCCCGGTATTAATCTGTGGAAGAACACATCGTCGTATTTGCCCTGCCGCGCGAGCATCAGGAAGTTGTAGCACGTCTTTGGCGCCTGTGCATGCGCTACGGGTAAGTAAACTGATAGAGGGGTAGAGGCGCGACGGACCTTTTCGCAGAAGAGCTCGAGGTTGAGACTGCCGCCTCCGAGCGAAGTAACGACGCGCACGTACGCCCGCCGCCGACCAACGTCTTTATCCTTCTTGCCCTTGGGTGGGTTCACAATGGCGTCGTACATGAGTTCCTCCTCGTCGTACAGCGCTGCGTCCGTCGCCGTGTGCACATCAACGGATGTGGAAGTCAACGACGCGCCAGGCATGCCAGTCGAGTATGGCGAGATGTTATCTGCACAGAGTCAACATGTAGCCTATAGCGAGGGAGCATGCAAAGACGCACAGGGTACTTCCTTTGCCTTTGCAAGTGGTCCGGCAGCAGGTTTAGACTTGGCAACGACAGCCTTCTTGTCGTCTGCTTTCGGTACGAAAGTCGCGGTTGCAAGGCCGTGCGGATTCTGCAGCGTGATAACGTCCTCCCTGCAACGCAAACCCATGCATCAGACGGCGATTCGCACAATACGACCTGTGTGCGCACTTCTTGAACGGCACGTCCGCGACGAGGTCGCGATGTCCCTTAACGCTGTCCGCGAGGAAGACATTGCCTGTCGTGGCGACTGCAACAATATGCGAGTGTTCGCTGAACGGCTTGAAGCTTATAGGGTCGTGAATCTCCCCATTCGGTTTGCGCGAGTAGTGCAGCGCAATGAGCGAGGCTGGCAGGAGCTCCTCGCCCGTGACGGGATGCTTATTGTTGTGCTGTCTGGCAAAAATCACAACTCGTGAGCGGAACTGCTGCAATTTAGAGGTGCGCACTTGAGCCAGGGGATGATGTTGACGAGGTCGAATACGGTGCCGGTGCCATCTGCGTTGCGCGCACAGACTGGGTGGCTGAACGGCTGGAATGACAGCGCACAGCAGTCGAAGGGAGTCCTGTTTCCTGGATGCGGTGCCTGCTGCTTCCTGTAGCCGAGATAGCCGCGGTGAAGTGAGCACGGAGCTATGCGAGCATGCTAGGGGCGTACGCTTTGTGGCCCGTCGACGCCGAATGTTGTCCGAATTGACCTGCATGTCTACAAGCGATCCGTTAAGTCGCGCCTATAATAGTCAGGCTAGGAATACGCACTCGGAGTGGGTGATGTAGAGCTTGTCGCTTCCGTGGCCCATGGTAAGAGTTCAAGTCGCGTCGTCGGCTCTTCGCCGGTCGCGTTTCGTCCTTGTCTCTGTACCACGATGTCCTGTCATGAAGAGCTCTAGATCGAGCCGTCCAACGCTAATCTTACAAGAAATCTGTGGCTGTGGATGCCAATTCGCTGAACTCTTCCTGGATCTGGATCGACGACAAAAAATTTGCCTGTTGGACCTCCATCTACAACCCCGTTATCCGTTTTCCGGCGGTATGCTAAGGAGCTCGCGCTCACCTACCAGCGTTCCTCGAAAACAAAGACTGCTATAAATCCGGACTCGTGTGGTGTTTCAGACGTCGACATGCTGATGCACCAGCTTCGAGCTGTGTATCTGCGAAGTTGTAGACAACATGCAGTGTCCTTCGCGATACTTTAACCCCCACGTGGAGCGTACATGTGCTTCTCACTGCCGGAGGCTGGATGTGCTTGATAGACGGCTTAGGATCCTCGACATCCCACCGACTACCGCAGCGCTTCACATATCCCGGTGACATCGAAGCGAATCTCTCCTGTCCGCAGAAGTCATCGGTCTTTATGTCTCTCTGCATGTCCGCCCTTCTGGCACATCTTACAGAACTTCAACGAAGCTGCGCACTGTTAAATGCGGACGAGTGCAATTTTTGCAGCATCTTCGCCGCGGCGAGCTGTGCTTGGGATTCTCGTTTGCATCTCATCCTATTTCACATGGGATCTCACAGAACAGGAGTTCTGCCCCTACATAGGACGGTCTTCCTTGTATAAATCTTGACGCAGATTTTGCAAATCTCTGTCGCTGCGTCCGCCCTCTCATCTCATGCCTCGACCTCATAGTGCCTGTGATTTCTGCCGACGCCGGTGAGTAGCTATGAATTTACTGTGAACAACATGCCTGACTCATTGCATCTTCATCATTGCATACATTAGCCATCTCAAATGCAACGGAGCGCACCCGTGCTCAGAATGTCGGAAACGGTCTCGAGATGTTCGTCCCCTCCCTCGTCATTCTGAGAATGTGAACAAGCAGCGCTTACTGTGAACGGCGGACGACAGTGCACCTTTAGCACGTCACATACGCCGGCGAGACGGGACCGCGCCTCCGACGACACCCTGAACGTACAGCGCTCTGCTGCGACGTCGTCGACGTTCTTCGTACCGACCGATCCATTAAGCAACCAGTTGCAAGGAGCATTCGTCGCGCCGCTCGCTCCTCCGCCGCCTCCGAACGACTACAACTTGAACGACTATGCGTTTTTGTTCGGTTCTCGAGCGGGTCCTTCTACCTACCAAACAGTGGCATCTTCGGGCTATCCTTCACCTGCTGCCTCGACGTCAAATCACCAGATCGGTGTCCCCGTAACGCTGCCGATGTCTCACAGACATGCACATGGCATGGGGCCATTGGAATCGCCGTCCGGTCCTTCCGAGTCGCACTTGGCTCGTCAGCGCAGCAACTATGCAACATCAACGAACGTCTCATCCGTTCGCACCTCAATTGCACCACCTCAGCATGGATACTACGCGTATCCTGGCCTGTCGCAGTTCGTAGCACCTGTCCCAGCAATCCCAGCTCCCGATCGACAAAACAGCCGTCTACTCCCTCCCGAGAGTGCAATGGAACGGCCGGCCACTGCGATTCCCGTGCTAGGCCACTCTTCCCAGCACCATGCGAATCAGGTTCCCTATTCACATACGTCTCCACACGGCAGGCCCTGGCCGGACTGGCTAGGCGGTGATGCAAGAATGTCTTCGACCTCTGACTCTCTGAGAAGCATTGGCAGTTCAGCTCCCCATAACGTGCGTCTACTCTCGCTCCAACTGCCATTCCTCATGTCAAGACACTCCAGATGCCCCACGCCCAGAATGACCATATGTCGGCGGGTTGGAGGTCCGAATAAAGTATGCATGTAAGAAATAGAGTTTGGATACAGCGTATCATAATTGGACATTACGGGCTTCATTAACGAATCTCCCCGCGTTCAACACGCAGGTCTGACCGTAAATCTCTCCACACCCCATGCACATAATCGAACGCACTGGCACATCGATTGCTGACAGGCACAACCTCATCTCACGTCTCCGACGCCTCCCTTACCAAGTCAGCTCACACCAAGAAAACGAGATAACAAACAAACGCGCTAATACTATCTCACAAGCTACTTAGATATGTCCGTATATCAGCAATCAGGAAGATATGGAGCTCATTGAGGCTGTCAGCAGCAGCAGCGTGGGCTACTAGTATGATCCAAACTCCTCGCACTTGCATAATAAAGGGATGAGGGGCGGAAACGAACACGACAACAAGAAACAAATACATCACAAACGTCGGTCGATAGGTCAAGAATCTCCTTCGGGACCCGCTCCACGGGCGGCGAACAAGTTGCATGGGGGGTGTCTGGTGGCTAGGCGTCTAGAAGTGCTCCTTGGCGAACGAGAACTGCACGCTCGCGTTGGTCGCGGCAAGACACTCGCGCTTGAGGTCGCGGCCGAGCGGTGCCGGTCCGCAGAAGTACGTCTACAAATAACGCGTGAGTCGAGACCTCGCCAAGCCAAAAGACGAAATGGATACGCACGCCGACTTTAACCTTGAGCTCAGCGTTCTGGCCCGGCAGATACTGGCCGGTTTCGATGGCCATGCGGATGCGTCCGTAGATGGTCTTCCAGTCAGGGCGGCCGTACATGGTGCGCGTGCGGAGGAGCGTGAGCGGGTCGTACTCCGCGCCAGCGTCGTTGACGGCAATGTTCCAGAGCATGTCCTCGTTGATCTTTTGCGTAAGGTAGATGTTGATGCGCAGGAAGTTCGCTAGAGGAGATGAACTGTTAGAACGGCGACCGCGATAGGTGAGTTGTGTACTTACGGTCAGTCTGCGCAGCCTCAACCTCCTGGAGGAGACTCTGGAACCAACCGAAGGACGGGACATCACGGCACACCCAGAAGAACTCGACACGACGGAGGGCACCGAGGTTGCCGCGCTTCTGGCGGTACCAGATGTGCTTGAGGATGCTCGCGAAGGGCGTGACACCGATACCACCACCAACAAGGACCGCAACATCGGAGTCGAAGACATCCTCAGCCGGAGCACCGTAGGGACCGTCAATGCGGACAGCAGGCATCGGGCGCGAGGTGCTGCTCGGGTCAAGCTCGACGAAGTCGCCACGGCTGATGCCAGACTTCTCGTCGCGGTCGTACGCCTTCATGGCCGCGGCGGTGAGGCTCTTGACGACGCTCGGGCCGGCACCAAGCCGCTCTCCAAGGCCGTACGTCCAATCACCGACCTGACGGATGTGCACCGAGACGTACGGGTCCTCGGGCGCCGACGTGATAGTGAACTGCGCGATGATTAGCCTGCGAGCGCCGTTGGCAAAGTAGACAACGCACCGGATGCCATTGGTACTTGGACACATCCGGCACTTGGATGAAGAGCCACTGCCCGGCGGTGTACTTGAAGCTGGGCTTGATGATGCGCAGCTCCATCGCGCCTGCAATACCGCGGGCCAGTCGTTAGAGAGGCGATGGGCGGGCACAGCCCAACAGGGATCGACGCACCGGAAGGATGCACCAACACCTTTGACAGACGGGTGAGCTTGCGGGCCCTGATCTCCCTGTAGACACGCTCTCCGAAGTAGATGAGGCCCGGCCAGATGGTGAAGCGCCAGCTCTCGTAACCGAGGCAGTGTTTGGTGCTGTAGAAGGGGAACGTGGCCTGGTAGTCGGGCAGGGGGCTGTCGCGCACGAAGCAACCGGTGGCGTGCGTGTAGAGACCGAGCATGAAGAAGAACGCGAGGTGGTGGGTGTACCAGAACGCCTCGAAGCACTGCTTGCGGACCTTGTTGTGCGCGGTCGAGTACATGAGCACCATGATAGTGAGCAGGAAGTGGCCCGTGATGCCGCCCGGTTGGGTGTAGTGGATGTCAAGCGCCCTCTCCGGCCGAATCTCTGGTACGTGCTGTCAGCGTCTATGCTATGCCACCGCCATCAAGGGGGGCTGAGACGACGTACGGGTGCCCTCGACGTTGATGAAGTTGACGTAGTGGGCGGTCGTGTGGACCATGGACCAGAATGCGAGCGAGTAGGCGACCTGCCTGTGGAACCAGATGTTCTCGTCTGCGGGGAAGAGCCAGGTGAACTTGGGGCGGACGACACGGATGATGTTGCGGAGCATGGGGACCAGGATCATGAAGCCGTCGTACGCGAGCACGAGACCGGCACCACGGGAGCTCCAGACTGACCACTTGAGGGAGTTGAGACCATCGAGCTTGTGGTTGGTGGCCTGGCTGTACCAGCCGTAGCCGAACACAAAGAGATGCGAGCCATACCACAGGATCTGTACTTAACAAGTTAGAAAGCATAGTTTTCCCCGCATCCTGGAGCACTCGCGTTAAAGAGCAGACGCCTCGGAGCGAGGATTTCGCGTTGCAACCAGGATTCGCCCATGGTAGAGTATTGATTCGACGTTATAAAGAGAGACTGTGATGTACGCGCGTGTGTCCAGCAGGCGCGGTGTCGTGGGTCGGTTCCGGGAAAGAAAAAGGGAAGAGGACAAGGCAGGAGGGAGAGCGGATGAGGGTGAGAGCGAGACTGATGGAACCTTTTCAACACCAGCCGGCCAAACGCATCACTATGGCATCCGTCGCCGCGTCCATGCCCGACACAAGGGATCGACAGCCGGTCTATCATTGTCTGCTATACAGGAATTTCTCTGGTAACTGTACATCGCTCAACCCTCGTATCTGTACGCAACCATCGTGTCGACCCGGTGTCGGTCAGTGCTGAAGCTGCGCAGCTTCACCTGCTGGCTCTTGCCCGCCTCTATCGCAAGCGGGTCGCTATCGTGCCACTCGCCGGCGGGCACCTCGGCCGAGTCGGACGTGTAGGCGAGAATCTCGAATACCGTCGGTTCACTGATCACTGGCAAGTACGTCTCCGTCGACACGATCTGCTTCATTATCGCGCGTATTTCGTCGCGAATCTTGGCCTCTGGCTTTGCCTCGCTGAGCGACGCGGAAAGGGTGAGCATACGGCGGCAGACAGGGCAACGGGCAGCAATTCCACACCTCTGGGTCGCGCGGTCAGCGGAGCCGGGCTCGTCGACAAGCGTGACATCAAACACCCATCGCTCAAGGGGCACACGGCTGTCTTTAGCCACGATGACAACGACGAGCTGCGTCACGTCCCCGCTCATCAGCCACGCTGCGGCCTGCAATCAGCCTGATAGGGGACTAGAAATTATAGTCTGCGCACTGTTGACTTGTTGCAACACCCTGCCAGGATCGGCCGTCAGTTGCGAACGTCGTGCGGTGGCGCGGGACGCACCGGTCGATGTAGCGCTCGAGCACTATGTCCTGCGTGACGAGCAGTGGCTGCCCATACTTCTTGACCGTGTGGAAGTCGTCTACGGGGTATACACCGCGCTGGTACAGAATCCTGGCGCGCGCCACATGAGCCTGAGCGCGTCGCCGCGAGCACCAGCAACGCACGTGTTGACCGCAAACTTGAAGAACTCGGTGACCAGACTGCATGAGCCTTTGAGCGAGATCGTAGAGCGAGTCGCGGCAGAGGTGGCCATTGTAGAGTCGAGGTTGAGTTCAGACGCGTGTTGTCACAGTCACGTGTTCGTGACTTGCTCTCGTCTCTTTCTCCACTCAATATGGCGACCGAAAACCCATTCGTCCCGCGAAGTCTCCAGCCAGGCTCCAGAAAGCCCCAGGCTCCACCGACCCGCTCGCTGCCGCCAGGTTCGTCGACTGAAGCTGGTCCGAGCTCCAGACCGAAAACACCAAAGCCACCAAAGGTCGACGCATGGCCGGACGAGGATGTGGTTCTGCTGTACGAAATGTGTCTATCAGACTATGCAATATGGTCGAACGAGGCTCTCTACAACGCGATGAATGCGAACGACGGTTGTGCGTCATCATTCTGCTTTCCAGCTGTAGTTACAGCACAACTCATATACCTTCTAGACGTATCACTACGACTTCTCGATAAAGCACTCGCCTCGGTCAAGCGGCCTGAAGATACGCATGTCGCAAAGGCTCTGCGCGCAGCTTCGACACTGCTCGACGTGCGTGTGCTCATCAGCCAGCCAGACCGCGGCAACTGGTTTGGGCGTGGCGATAGAGCAGAGACTGGCGGCTTTGAACTTCGCCGCAAGGACTGGCCTCTTTCCCATCTGGATTCGCTCACGCAAGAGGATTGGAATCGTCGGACGGTCTACGTTGTGCGCACTCGCGTTATCTGTGGCGCGCGCTTCTAACATATTTGCCGTACGCAGGAGAACCTGCCGCAGGAGTCACGCACCCTCCTCGGCGTTGCACGGTTAATGCACACTCTCGTATCCTCGTCGGCAACGCCATCGCTCGTGCAGAATGTCGAGTTTCCAGCGCACGCGCAGGCTAAACCCGACGAAATACCTCGCTGCAAGGGCTTTGCGTTCGTCACATTCGAGACCCAGGAGCATGCCTCTCAAATCAGCTCCGCTTGGCCATGGAACGGAAATTCTTCGCGCGCCGTGTCTGAGACTGCAACGTCTGCCCACAAGTCGGGGTTACGTTGCATATCACTCGCGCGCTGGGAGAAGCTGAAGGACGAGTACCTCGAGTACCAAAGCTCGCTGGTACACGCCGCTACTCGCCCGCAAGTCGCCACTCCCAGCACGGTTGCGGACTCTACGGCCGCTGAACTCGAGACATTGGTCGACGTCGTGGAAGAGGAACATATCAACGACGCTGGCTATCCGCGCAATCGGCTCGTGCGCGTGCTCAACATCCCCTTGGACTCGACGAAAACCAGCTTGCGGACTATGTTCACTCAAGCACTCGACGGCGAAGAAAGTATCGACTATATCGACTTTGTGAAGAACCTCGATCGGGTGCGTCGTAATCGCAGGTATTGGGAGACACATCTTCTAACTTTGTGCAGTGCCATGTCCGCTTGGCGTCCACGGAGTCTGCTCGAAGACTCGTAGCGTCTCTCGAAGGGGATGTACGTGCCGAGTTGGTGCAGGGAGAGCAGGAGGCGTTGTACTGGGAGAAAGTGCCGGAAAAGCTGCGCATGGCGGCCATGGGTGTGAATGTACCTGTAGAAAGCAAACCGCCGCGGAAAAGACAGCGAAAAGGCTGATGCGCCATCTTGCCTCACGTGACAGACAGGTGCCATAAACTACAGTTACAGTAGTGTGAAATTCCTTGAGCTCGTTGTTCGCCGCGATTTCGGAGTTCTGAGCGCGTTTCCGGGTTCGCCGTCCAACATGTTCGCGAGCTCGACGTCGCGCAACCTCTACGCCTCCGTGGGCCCGTCGCAGTCGATATGGGCCATTAATCCTGCTCCTGCGCCGCTCGCGCTCCCGCCAGCGCCGGCGCCGCTCCAGAAAAGCGCACCCGTGTCGCTCACCGCGCTCGAAAAGGCCAGCCGCACGTTGCAGGACCAGCTCATTGCCGATGCGCAGGCCGTCCCAGAGCTCGCGGACATGCTGCAATGTGCGTGGAACCTCGAAGTTGAAGGTTGTTGGCTTGACTGGGTTTGCAGCGCACCCGCAGGTCCCGTACACGTCGAGCACGGACAAGGCATACGTCCCGTTCTATCGAAAACGAGCGATAAATATCCCCGATGGACTCATGGAATACTATGATGGTGCGTTTTGCGTAGCCACAGAGTTCGCGGCGTTACTGAATCGAAGTTGGCAGCCGCTCACGACTATTCGTACATGGGCCTCATGCCCGAGATCGAACGCGCATGGATCACTATGAACAACAAGCTCTTCCTGTGGGACTACAATGACGGGTGCGTTGCCCACCCACTCTTGTTGCAATCTTTGACGCGTTTTGGTCTGCCACAGTCAAGACATAAGCTCCTTCGTCGACCAGCCGAACCTCATCTCGCACGTCAGCCTCGTCAAGCCGAAAGCCGGCGTCTTCGTCGATGAGATACAGTATCTTCTCGTCATCTGCACCCCGGTCACCGTCATCCTCATCGGACTCTCCTGCGCGCCAACTGCCGGTCCTTCTCGACACGCACGCTCGGAGCTCAAGTTGTACGCGACTGACATGATAGTGTCTACGGAAGGCAACCAGATGAGCGGTGTCGTCGGCACGCGGACGGGTCGTATCTTCATGTACGGCATGAGCGACGGTGGCTTGTACGAGCTTGCGTATCAGTCCAGCGAGGGTTGGTTCTCCAAGAAGATCCAGCTCGTTAACCACTCTGTTGGCGGTTATGGAAGCTTCTTACCCTTCCTTAACAAGCCCGACACTGGTACGTCTCGTCCACTCGGCTCTGAATATGGGCTGAGGAATGCGCAGATCGTTTGTCGTCGATCGTGGTGGATGATGACCGTAATTGTCTGTATACGCTTTCGACGCAGAACAACATTACGTTGTACCACTTGGGCCACTCAGGCGACCAACTCACGCTCATCCGCACTATTGGCGGGCTGCGTAAAGCTGCGCAGGCGCTCTTCCCTGGACTCCCTGCGCTCGACATGCCGAACTTCAACATCGCGCGGATGCACGTTATCGAGGTCGGCGTATCGCGCAACGTACATCTTGTCGCCATCACGGAGACCGGCGTGCGTCTGTATTTCTCGCACTACAGGCGTAACCCGTATGGTCCTGGCCTACTTGGTGCGCTGGGGACTGGTCCACGCAACCCACAAGTCGTGCCGCCTAGTCTCGAGCTGATTCAGGTTCGCCCGCCGCCCGCGGACCTGACGATCCCCGAAGTGCAGCAGCAGGGCATGGGCCTTCCTGCAACGGGAGCTCCTGTGGTCATCACCTTCATATCCATGTCTGCACACTCTGCGGGCCTTACGCTCGGTGCGCAGGCCCCGCAGACGGAGGCTGGCTCCGACTTTATTCTTTGCGTATCTCCCGACCTGGCGAAGATGGTCAACGCTCCACCCGCTGCGGCACCCGCACCAGGCGCATACGGCTCGTACGGCACTCAGGCTGCTCAGCGCCCGCTTGCGGAGTATGCCACAATCCTGCCCGTCATGGGCCATACGTGGGCTATGGTGGAAGCGCGCCGCCTACCGCTCTCCGCATCGCCACCCGCCTCGCCAGCACCGAACTCGATGTTCGAGCTTGCGACGCAGTTCTCGGAGCCGCCCCGTCAGTTCGTAGTTTTCACAAATGAGGGCCTCTCGTTCCTCGTCAAGCGCCGCGCTGTGGACCACCTGAAGCAGCTCTTGGACCAGTACGATACGGATCCTCGCCCAGCGCAGACATTCTGCCAGAAGTACGATTTGTATTCTCCTCCCACTCGGCATAGACTGACGGTCCCGCAGCTTCGGTCGTGTAGAGTCTGCGGCGATGCTGCTTGCTGTCGCGTGCGGCAACAGCTTCCTGGCACACAACGGGCTGGAGCAAGGCAACGTGGACGACTTCTCGTTGGGAGGTGTCAACGCGGAAATGTCGGCGAACGCGAAGCTCCTGTTCTATTCCCAAGGCGGTGTCCCGGTGCTCAAGAGTGTAAATCCCGGTTCTTTGGGTAAGCCTGCCACCACAGTCTCTTTCAAACGTTGACGAACATATCTTAGCCGACTCGCAAATTGTGTTCAGTGGCCGACGTGATGGTTTCGCACTCTACTTCGCACGACTGGTACGCCCGCTATGGCGTGCGCAGATAGTCAGGGTTGGGTGAGTTGTCCCTGCACGTTTATCGGCACACATTCACCCTTGTTCAGCGCGCATGGCCGGTTGGAGTCTAATGTTTTCGACACCACGCTGGTCACCATCCAGAATAATCTTGAATCTCTACGGTCCTTCCTGGAGCGAAACCCTACACTGTTCTCGTCTACGGTAGAGATGCGCGATCCCGTAGTGCAAGACGCGTGGAAGGTGCGCGTCGTTGACTGGGATATTAGACTCCACTCATGTCGTACAGATTGAGTTGGCATCTGTTGCGCAACTACAGGGGCTACTCGTGCAGACCATCGAAGCGATATCCTTTGTTCTCCTCTTGATCGACTATCAGCTTTCTGAGATAGTCGGACAGTACGTGTCATTATTTGTCTCAAGTACATCGTCTGATTTCTGGGAAGATGCGACCAACCAACACAGCAGAACATGAAGTCATTGACCTACGAGGAGCTCGTCAGCTCCAAGAAGGGACGCGATGTTGCTCGCGGTCTTGTCAACGCGATCATCAACCACCAGATAGGGCACCAGATCAGCGTCGACACCATCAGCGAGCTTCTGCAGCAGCGTTGTGGCTCGTTCTGCAGCGCTGATGATGTTCTCATGTACAAAGCCATCGAGAATGTGCGGAAGGCGAAGGAGACTCGCGATCCCAGCGAGCGCACCCAATGCTTGCGCACATCATACAAGTACGTACGCAGTTCATCGCCATTGCTTGGTACCTGATATCCAGCGTGAAGGTTCTTCTCGAAGGGCTCTGCCAACCTCGAGTTCGAGAAACTGCGGGAGATCGTGCGCGAGTACAGGGACCTCCGTTACGCGAAAGGTGCAATCGAGCTTCCGTTGAAGTGCGCGCGAGACTGGGACGCGGACAACCTTGGGCATGCGCATTGGGCAGAAGGGTGCCCCATGAATGACCCGCGGGTGGAGCTTTACCAGAAGCGCGTCAAATGCTACGACCTTGTGCTCGACGTGCTCTCCGCCTTCAGTAGCATGTTCGATGCGCAGCCGCCCGGTGTGCAGAGTATCGAAGCAGAGGAGCTGGCGCTCCTGCGCGCTACGGCCTACCAACTCGCCATATCATCACAGGACGAGGTATTCCACTCGTATCTTTACGATTGGTTACTGGCGAAGAGCATGAAAGACGAGTTGGTCGAGGTACGCCTGTGCATTTCTTATCACTACAGGTGCTAAGTCTTTTAGATTCGGACACCTTTCATCGAAGGCTACCTGCGACGCGAACCGGTTGCGTTGGAACGTGCAGAACTGCTGCACATCTACTATGTAAAGACTGGTCAATATTTGCGGGCAGCAGAAACCTGTGCCGCATTGGCAGAATCGCCAGAGTACGTTCGTTCGCACGCATTTCCAGGTCTACGTAGCTCACCCCCCTTTAGCTTCGACCTCAACCTCGAAAAGCGCATACAGCTGTTCACGTTCGCCGTCAACTATGCGAAGTCGCATCCCGGATCGGAGCTGGGTCGACAAGAAGCTGCTGTCGAGTTCCTTACAGATCTCGAGGAGAAGCTTGAGGTTGCTCAGGTGCAACTAGAGATCTTCAACGAGCTGTATCCCCGGTTTGGCGAGGGGCCGTCACAAGAAGGAACGGCTGTACACCGGCTCAACCGCAACTTGTTATCCATCTCGGATGTAAGTTCCCGCCAGGGATATTCACCAAATCGTGATGGCTGATACAGTGCTCTCGCTCGTAGCTGTTCCAAGATTACGCGGACCCGTACGACCTGCTCGAAATCAAGCTCCTCATCTTGCATGTATCCGACCACCATGACCCAGGGATGGTGAACGCAATCTGGGATGCGTTGTTTGAGCGAGGTACGTTGAAAAGAGTGTAACCTCTGCACTGCCAGACTAACACGCCCGCAGCAGTTGACCAAGAACCCACCGTTGAGGAGCAGATAAAAGCCATCACAGCGACGGTGACACGGCTGGGACAGCGGTTCTATCCATCAGAGACAGCGTTCCCTCTTGGTGAGCAAAGCGCCCCTTGCATGTTACTGAGAGCTGACGGTACGCATGGTGCACCGCACAGAGGAGGTCACTATGCGTCTCGAGCGCTTCGCCCTCGAGCGTAACACCATCGTCCCGCAAGGTTGGGTGCCACGACTACTATTGGAAGCGAGCGTGCCGTTCGGCGATATCTTCAACATCGTGCACAAGCTGTACGAGTCGCAGATCCCACCTTTCCATGTACAAAACGCGGTGCAGTGGCTCTCTGGCGACATGGCGATCCTCGTCTCGGACTGGGTCGCCGAGGCGACGCGCCCGCAGTCGAGCATCCCGCGACGCGAGTTCCCGGCCAACCTCCTCGACGAGACTGTCGATCTCTACCTGCGCGAGCTCGCGCGCGACCGCGACGAGACGCGGCGTGTGTTCGAGCGCGCAAAACTCGCGATACGTAGACATTACTAGGCTCCCCTCTGTACTTTTTTTGAACTAGTACATCGCTCTGCTCGTGCTTTGGCTTGCGAGGCAAAATATACATACGTTACAGTACGCTCTCTGTCTGACACGTGAGTGGACGTGTGTGTTATGCGGAATGTGCAAATCGATATCTTTACATGCGCATGCTCCTAGTATACAGAACCAAGTTATGAGTGTATTCAGAACTGCCAAACCCACACGCCGCCGCCGAAGAGGGCGAAGAAGAGCGGAACGATGATGGCGGCCATATCTCGCCAGTGGAACACCTGTCGGAGCGCGTCCCACAAGCCCACGACCGAATCCTTCGCGCCGCGGAACAGGCGCACGCACTCCCACCACAGCTCGCGCCAGAATGCTCGGGTGCGCATGCGGGAGAGCGACGCGCGCAGGGAAGTCAGGTTGAAAGACGGTTGTTCTTCTAACGGAATCGGCTGGTCGGAGCCCACCTCGAGGATTGCGGTTTCGGCGCGCCGGAGGAGTTCGGTGGTTAGCGTTTGCGTGAGCTTGTAGGTGCTGTACATGGCCCTGTGAAGAGAGCGCATCAGGATATGAAATTCTTTGCAAGTGACAGGGACGTACTTTGCTGCTCCGAATAGGATGAAAGCGAGGACGATGAGAGCGTATATGGAGGTATTATCGCGTCCTTCGCCTCTCCTTCCACCACCACCGCCTCGTCGCCGCATCCATTGCAGCGGTACCTGGACCGTCCAGCCGAACGAGAGAGCGGAGAAGGCGCCGACGATGGAGAGTCCGAGTAGGAAGCGCCGTACCATGCGCATGAGGAAGCCTGGACGCCGCACAGATGGGTCGTCCGAGTCGTCCACGTCCTCCTCGACATGCCGCGCGTTGAGGCGTACGGGACGCTCCGCCGTAGCTCCTTGACGCGGGACGGACACGGTACTCTTGAACGGGCCCGTGCGCGCACCCTCAGCGCTGCCTCTCACCGGCACAGGACGCTCGGCGGCGCGTACACCACGCCGCCGCTCCGCTTTGTAACGGTAGCTCGTCCCTCCCGAGGATTGAGGATTCGGAAAGAGCGCGTCGTCGAATATCTCATTGAGAGTTTGGTATGCGACTTTCCACATCGAGCTCGCGAAGGACGTCGGGGAGTAATAGTAGTAGGACCAGGAGGAGCCTCCCCATGTATTGCTGTCGCCTATGGAGTCGTCGACGAGGTTTGCGACGGTCGAAGAGGTGCCGTCTATCCAGCCGGAGGGCAGGAAGAGCGAGAAGATGATAGAAACGGAGAATACGAGCGTTGTGAACAAAGTCACGGTCGAGAGGCCGACGACGACTGTTAGGGGCGCGTCAACACCTTGTTCGTCTTGCGATATCAGACGTACGCTTTGATTGTGCGAGTCCCAGTGCACGCGTTCGCACGAGTTGGTACTGCGGGAGGACGGGCACATGAGCTCATTGCGGCGTGTATGCGGCGCACGACGACCGACCTTGTACCCGCACTGGTCGCACTGCCAGAACGCTTTGCGCGACGCGGACGCCTTGCGCCATCTGTTCAGACACTGCACGTGCACGTGCTGGAAGGGAACGAGGTTGTGAGCCGACACATGGAGTGCGCCGCGGACGACCTACGCCGACGGTGCCTTTGCACAGACAGGGCCTGATGAGCTTGCCTAGCTCTGGGGCTTCGTCGGCGCCCATGAGACATATGCGGCACACTGGGGCATCTTCTGTGGGTTTGGGCTCAGGTGCGGGCTCGTCTATCGGGACGTGTCAGACGATGGATTGGCTCGTTGCGCGCGCACGCACCAGTCTGGGGTTCAGGCTCTGGCTTGGGCTCGTTCAGAGGATCATTATGAGGAATTGGGAGGTCGTTGTGTTGCGGGTCAATGAGTGTGGCCATGGAAAAGTTCGAAGTGAGAGACGTGGAACTTGGCTGGAACGAGCCGCGTCGCCGGGACCGCTTACCACTTTGCCATGACCGACGCCGACGCCGGCACCGCCGAGGCTGGCGCGTCCGAGCGGCACCCCCGTCTTATCTGTTTCGACTTGGAGTGCGTGCACCGACCTCCTCATTGGCTTTGTCAGCGCTCAGGTCGCCCTCCGCAGCTACACGCTCTGGCCGCTGTGGATCGACACCCACGTCTCGCGTGAGCACTGCGCGCGCCAACTCTGCCTATGCTGACCGCGCATCCCAGCACCATTCAGCCGTGACGGCGACACCCATAACGAAGTCAAAGACTCGTGCGTCGCATAGCAGAAGCTCTGAACTCGCCGTTGACGTCAACGTCCAGCTCGGGCAGCACGATCCGCTTCTACAAGGACGTCCCAGCCATATTCGCCCGTCTTTCTGCACAGCCGCAAACGCAGGTCGCTGCCTGCTCGCGTACGCACGCGCCTGGCGAGTGCGCCACCGCGTTTTCGTTTTGAATTATTCTGACTCTCGTCCCGGCGATCTGGCGCAGCGCGCGCGACGCCCTCGACCTGCTCCTCATACGCGACCATGAAGGCGAGACCAAACCCGCGCGACACTTCTTTCATCACGAAGAAATCTATCCTGGCTCTAAGATGCAACACTTCCGCGCATTGCATAAGAAGACCGGAATCCCGTACAAAGAGATGGTGCGTTTCCCGCGCGTTTTGCATGCAACGTAGGGTTGATATATACATTTGCAGCTGTTCTTTGACGACGAATACCGGAACAATGAGGTGTCGTCTCTGGGAGTCACGTTCGTGCTCGTCAAACGTGGGCTTGACGAGGAGACCTTCCAGAAGGGCCTCGCGAAGTGGCGCAGTAGACAAGGAGACAGCTAAGAAAGCGCGTCAATACGGAACGGCCTGCTCGGGTGAGCACCTGCAATGCAAACGTGCTCGGGTTGTCT
Organism: Exidia glandulosa HHB12029; assembly: GCA_001632375.1. Classification (NCBI taxonomy): domain Eukaryota; kingdom Fungi; phylum Basidiomycota; class Agaricomycetes; order Auriculariales; family Exidiaceae; genus Exidia; species Exidia glandulosa. The sequence continues at coordinate 148,660 of KV425887.1, read as the reverse complement.
TTTACATTTGTTACATAGATGAAACACAGTTCCGCTCGAGCCTGACTATCACATTACAAACGTGAAACCTGAGGCGCTGCCGTTGGGGCATACACTGAGCACGGCGGTCTGGGTGGCCAACGTGTGCGCTGCGGGTGGCCACAGGCACGGCGCCTAGTCATGGTACTGATGCCGCGCGTCCCAAATCAGGCAGCACGAGATAAAGCGGCGGATCACCGCCCCGAGTGCCTTGGAACGGTCCTCCTGCATCGCGTCTTCCACGCCCTTCTGCTTGCCACCCGCCGTATGCTGCTCCCGATACTAGATAAGGACCCCCGGCCTTCCGCGCCCCCTCTTCCCCAGCTCTCTCCTCAGGAGTGAGAGCTCACCCACTTACCACCACCACCACCACCCACCCTATCTTTCATTCACTATCATGATGACCGACGCCGACCAGCAGAAGGACCTCCGTCGTCGCGGCGCAGAGCTCGACATGGCCCACAAGTCGTACGACCGCGCCAAGGGCCACTTCCACTCGCGCAAGGCCCGCTCGACGTGCACGGTCTGCCACGCCATCCGGCCCTCGCGCCGCGACAGACCCGCGCAGCCTGGCGCGATGTATGATGGCGACGACCACGACGACCTGTACGATGCGTCGTGGCACGTCGACTCCTATCCAAGTCACGGTGACGAGGCGCAGCTGCATCTGCAGCTGCACAGCGATGCGTGCGCCGTCACGCGCGTTGTCGTGAAGCAGGAGCGCAAGCGCAAGGGTGCGTCATCCTTCAGTGTTCAGTCGAGCGTGAACTGATATTGGTCACGGTGGCATAGGCGTTGCCGCGGACTACGAGATCATCCCTGTGGCCAGCGCCTCGCACGGCGTCGTCGCGCTCGACGACGAGCACAAGGCGCGCGTTCCGGAGCCTCAGGACGAGTGGTTCTTCGTCGATAGCCTGAACGCTTCTTCAGCGCCTCGGCCCTCGTATGCCAGTGCCCTCCGCGGCGCCTCCGAGTCGTCCGCGTCTGGATCTGAGTAACGAACTCATTGCCACCCGACCCCTCTCGCCCGCGTCTTTCACAACTCATGCAGTGTTCCTCTTCACTCTCGCCTCATGTTGACTCCCATGATGTTCATGTTGTTCATTCCGTTGGACAATACGAGAGCCCCTTTACTATATCATACATTGTAATCTCTGGCTATCTCGTCGCAAAGTCTGTCGCTTGGGTCATTATCTCGCCGACCTGACACGTTAGTGTCTGGAAATCGCGCTCGCAGTGTGGCCGGGACCAAATGACACGTTTTCCTGATTGCGAGTCTCAGCCACAGCGGTCATTCTGGTGGACACGACGAGAGCCTTTCACAGATGCACGAATATGATGCCTCGTCATCTCTACGTATGCGGCGTCACAAAGTCTTTCGCTTGACCCATTCTCCGAGCCCCGATGTTACGGACGTTCAAGTTCCAGACATCTTGACATGTGAGTGATTTGCGCTCCCAGTGTGCCTGGGTCCTAATGACACGTTTTCCTGATCGCGAGGATCAGCGCGGGCGGTTAAGCAGTAAGCTGTGAACTTGAAGAGTTGGTGGCCGGGCCAGGACAACTTCCTCCTCGGCGTCGCGAATTGCTGTGCCACTCACTACAGCTAGGACTGGCAGTTGGCAGTAGTAGTAGTAGCGACCACAAGTACCAACGGCAAGGGAATAAATAGTAAGGGAGTTTGAGGTACAAGTACATCATCATCATTTCGTGGGAGTACTACACGCGTCTCCTGACGCCGCATGGGGGTGTCCGGGTCTGGTCGTCTGAGCGGCTCATCAGTCAGCGCATACGGCAGTACTGAGCGGAGAGTAAGTACTGAGAGGGGTGCGTCTCACCTAAATCGCCATCGACGTCGACTGTGCGCGGGTGTCTGAGGATGAGCTCGAGTTTGCCGTCCTGCGCTCCGCCTTGCGATGTTTCGCACCGTCTGACTGACTCGGAGGTTTCGAGTCCTGCTGCTTTTTGGCGTCGAGCCACTGCGACATGGGGAGTATGTGAGCTCTAAACGCACGCGGGAACAGTATAGGGTTGACTCGGGGTAGCCTGAGCGCACCTGAACGTATGTCCACTGGTGGAGGGCTTGCGTGTATTCAAGCAGAGCGGGAGAAAGCTTGGTCACTTGAGCGACCATGGCGAGGTTCAAGAACAAAAAGGTAGCTTGGGTGTTAGAGAGAAAAGCGTAGAGAGAAGGTAGAGGAGCGATGCAGAGACAGTGCAAAGCTTTAGTTATGACGCGAATGACGTCGGGCCCAGTCGGTGAACAGACTCCACTCACCACGACTCCAACCGCGCCGGAGCTACTGTACAGTGCAGTACTATCTGCCGGTCTCTTGAGCCTTCAGATTTATACAAGTCTAATAGCCCATGTGTTAAGAGCATTGTTGAGTTCTTCCGAAGGGTATGCACACGGATGTCCTTTGGGGAGCGGTGCGCGCACCACGGATCTTTGAGGCCTGGATCGAACGACGTCATAGGGGGGCCTTTCGAAACGTCAAGCGAAAGAAGCCCAGTGCAACGACCAAGTCGCCCGTACTCCCGCCATTTATCTCCCACCGTAAGATCGTTCATTGGGGCTGAAGAAAGCAGAGAAACCAGACCATGGGCCATCGGCTAAGTCCGCCGCGGAGTGGAGCTTGAATTACACCTCATCATTGTCCAATCCTACCCAACAGTTGCAAAGGTAAAAATGTTCGTGCAATAGGTTCACGAGGTAGACCCGATGCTTGACAGGTGTAGGATTAGGTGTGCGAACTGTCCATCGTATGCAATATGGAACAAGTAAGCAACTTAACAGCAGACGCAACCGTCGCGTCGGCGTAGACCGTGCTGTGAGTTCGTTCGCGTTTTGGAGAATGGCGTATCCCATGAAGTCACGTGATCCATTTGCTCAGGCCGCGTGCGTGATACTCACTGTCTTACACGGACACGCTGACCAATCGAGTGCCGAGGTACGGCTTGATTTCGACCTCTTGCATAGTGAGCAAAAACATGTTCCCGAAGGATTTGCCTCGGCAAAGATATCCTCCCCTCGGATTCACTATGGCGGCATTCCTGGGTCCTCAGAATGGGTGCAAGTGTTCGCTTTAGCTCTGAACATTGAACTAGCCTGCGATTGCTTACGGCCATGGTTGCGTGTCACATCTCAATTTTTAGTCAAGTTGTTAGGTGTAAAAGCTCGAACCAGGCCATATATAAGGCCCAACGTCGCTCCGGCTTCACCTTCACTCGCTAGAGCACTGAACTCGACGCAACTGTTCAAGGATGAGCCACAACTTCGGTTCTACGACGACTGGCGATGAAGTCGTCACTGCGTTCCCCGACAGTGTCAAGAACCGCATCTGTACGCTCGCTTTGTCTCCCCGAGGAGCATTGATGTAATGTGATCGTGCAGTTGTCTTGACGGGTCCGAGTCCCGGAGGCCTCGGAGCGGCGACACTGCTGGCCCTCGCCAAAGCTGGCCCACGAGCACTCGTCCTTGCTGGACGTACGCCTGCCGCATTTGCTCCAGTCGCAGAGCAGATCGCCGCGATCGATGCCAACATCCGGGTCGTCTCTGTCGCCCTCGACCTCGCGTCTCTCGCATCTGTCCGTGCTGCTGCCGCAGCAATTATTGCGAACGAGGACATCCCGCACATCGACGTTCTCATCAACAACGGGGGACTTATGGCGTGCCCTCTCAGCCGCACCGCCGACGGACTCGAGATGCAGTTCGGTACCAACCACATCGGCCACTTCCTCTTCACCGCGCTCATCATGCCCAAACTGAGGAAGGCGAGCGAGCCCCGCGTTGTCAATCTTTCGAGCTCTGGTCACCGCATCGGGACGATCGAAGGTTTCGAAGACTACAACTGGGAGACGACGAAGTATAACGGGTTCATCGCGTACGGCCAGAGCAAACTGGCAAACATCTTCTTCACGAACGAGCTGGCGCGGAGATTCGGTCCTCAAGGGCTCAAGGCGTACTCACTTCATCCCGGCTGTAAGTCTTTCCTCCGACATCCTATTACCTGGCCTCACTGATATCCTCGCAGCTGTGAACACGGATCTCCACAGGCATTTGACAGAGGAGCGCCAGGCGGAGCGCTTAAGTCTCCTTCCGATCTTTCAGGCAGATCCCGACGTCGAGAACACACGCCGCAAGGGTCTGGAGGACGGATGTAGCACGACGCTCGTCGCTGCGCTTACCCCGGCAGAGCACGTCCCGAACGGCGCGTACTTTGCCGACTGTCAGCTCGGCAAGCCCAAGGCGACCACGAAGGACGTCCAGGCAGCTCAGCGAGTCTGGGAGTTGAGTGAAAGGCTCGTTGGCTGTAAGTTCGAGTAGTAGATTCGAGCCCGTATTGAGAATGAGACTCTACGTTGGCGGTGATTTTTACGGGCATATCAACGTCGGTCCCAACGGGAGCGATGAACTTTGTGATGCGTTAGCAGGACAATCGGACTTCAGACGGGGGTCAAGTCAAAATTTCATTTCGATCGTTTCAGTAACGAGGATCTAGAGAACAAAATAGTATAGTAAAAGTCCGTGAACAAATCCAGAAGTAGTCGCCGCGGCTAGAACATTGTGCGAGCACCGTACAGGATACCGAACAATGCCGCGGTTGCGGGGGCCATGAGCGGGCTGACACTGATAGAAGATGCACTGTACGACAAGAGCGTTAGAGAGGTAACCAATATGTCAGGGCTCGGACATACGAGTTCTTGTCGGTCTTCTCAGTAACGGACGTCTGGATTGCGCCAGCCTCGTCGGTGGCTACATGGAACACCTGACTACCGAGCGTCTCAACTGTACAGCGTATCAGTCAGCCGCGTAATAGTAACGCTCGCGGTCGGACTCACGTTTGCCACCACCGTCAGTAGCAAGAGTGTACGCCGTTCCGGCACCGTCGGTGATCACAGTCACGCCGTTGGAAAGGACGGAGCTGCCCCAGTGCACTGAGAGATATCAGCGAAATCGTCCCGTGAAGCCAATCTGCATGAAACGCACAAGCAGAGTTAACACCGTCTGTGAGCTTGTCTACACCGTCATCGATCGCGGACGTGAGATCACCAATGGGGTCGCCACGCTTTGCTACGACAGGCGCAGGGGTGATCTGCGGACCGGGTGCTGCAGCGACAAAAGCGGCGACGAAGGGCGCGATGAGAAGAAGAGTCTTGGCAGGCTGCATCGTTAAAGGAGGCGGTTTAAGTGTAAGGGGAGCGAGAAAGGAAGAACGCTAGAAGAAAGAGAACGCTGTTGGGAGAGAAAGGACAAGCAGGATAAGGTATCCCGGGGAATGCAATGCCACGACTTTATACAAACCGGCGGGATCGCCACACCGCCACTACTGCCACCGGAGAAAGAAGCAGTGTATCCTGTCGGGACCCTACCATAAAAGGTCCTGAACCCACGGAGCCCGTCCTCATGAGCGCTGATGCCGATACTGAATTTTTGAAGATCTGAATGTTATGGCCAACAAGAAAATTTGACCGAGAGACTCCGAAGAGTGAATTGTCAAGCGCCTCGAAATGGCGCCCACCGCCGGTGCCGGCGATGCGCTTGACCAGCCACCTGTGCACCGCAGTCGAGCCGATACGTCGAGCACTGCGCGTAGGGTGCGCAGTTGAGCTCGTGAGTCGCAGCATTCCATGTACAACGGCTTGGCGGCGTTCTCAGTGCGGATCCGGACAGCCACCCAACTTGGACCTATACTCAGGCTCGACCCTTGCCGGAGCCCGCGATGGAAGGCAACGTAGAACGAGAGGGGAGTATCATTCTCCAGATCAGAGGTATAGACAAGATCAAGTCTACAGGGACACAAGAGGTGAGAAACGGTTGGAACGAACAGGGGACGGACCCGAGCATCGTGACAGACACAGCGGAGGGGATTGGTCATTTCCACGCAAGACCGTCCCTCGCATGAGCTCCGCGTCTAGCATCAGAACAACATGCGCATGCCATAGATGAGTCCAAAGGAAGCGGCGAGTAGAGGAGCCGCCAAGTGACTGAGCGTCGGGGCGGCATTGGACCTGTGATTACCAACGTCAAACGACGAGACATGAGGTATTCCTCCACTAATACTCACCCGTTGGATTCAGGAGTAGCAGACGCTGCACTCGTCGAGCTTTTCCCATAGATGCGATGTCAGTGACATCTGCCTCCTCGGTACATGCTGGCACTCACCCGTTGGAGCCGGTAGCAGACGCTGAGGCACTCATCGAGCTTTCCCTGGTGAGAGTGATCATGTCAGTCACATCTACATCCACGATGCAGCACTGAGGCTCTTCGGGTGGCGGTACTCACTGAGCCTTGACTTTGTCGGTCGCCGATGCATAAGAGGTAGACGCCACGGTATACACAGCACCTCCAAGCGTGACGACTAAGCAGAGGAGCAGCATCAGGAACAGTTACGAGGACAGAAGTGCGATATATGTGCGACGTACTCGTACTGGCCTCGTTGTCTGCGAGCGTTAGTACCTGACCCGCGTCATCCTTAATGATCGTTTTGCCGTTATCGAGGACGGAGCTGCCCCAGTGAGCTACAGATGGCCCGTGAGGAGTTGTACTCAGAGGTGCAAAGGAAGGACCACGGACCTGCACTGTTGATACCATCCTTGATGGAGTTGATCTCATTACCAATGGCTGAGGTCGCATCGTCGATAATGTTTCTAGGCTCAGCACGAACAGCCGGTGCGGGCGTCACGAGCGGAGCGGGATAGGCGACTGCGAAGACGGTCGTGGCTGCGACCGGAACGACGAGGAGGGCGGTTTTGAAGAACATCGTAGTACGAGTCAGAGGATAGGAGGAAGGCGAGGGAGGCAAAAACAAAGGCGAAGACCGAAGCTGGGGGGACAAAGGACAGCTGCTGATGTAGGAGTCCCAGCTTCAGATGACTTTTATGTGCATCGAGGAGCATAGGAACCGATGGAGAGACGGGCTATACAGCATACTGCCCGGCGACGCCGGAGATCCGACCTGAACTGTCCAAGTGTGTCGTCGTGAGGCCCTGTCGATCTTCGCGTGCAGCATGCACAGGATGCAGGTGCGTGACAGAAAGGGAAGTCCCAAACAATCCTCAGATCCTGCACAGTGCCGCTACACGGAGAAGGAATTCTGGCAAAGGCATAGGACAGGGAAGAGAGTGGATACTGGCGAAAGGAGAAGCAGAGGACATGGATCGAGACGGAGTGTCAGCGTGTGCAAGACGGCTGCGAGAAGGATGCAGACCGAGATCGACACAGGGCTCGAGTATATTCAGGAGTGTGAGGATACATCCTCTCCTTCTTTTCTCCGCCTCTTGCGTTCGACAGAGTCATCGCCTGCTGTCCCTTCATCGCGTTTCCGTTTCTCGCCTGTATTTGCTTTCGACCCGGCGTTCGGTTGCGACGGCTGCGCCTTCGGTTTCTTCTTCTTGACGCTGAGCGGATTAGGACCCTTAGGGCCTTTCCGCTTCTTCTTCTTCGGAGCGTCGGTCGTGGAATCCTGAGTGTTGGCCTGCTTGACCTCGGTTGCGGTTGGCAACATCGCCTTCGTTTCCGCCTGCGGGAAAGTATTGAGTCAGTAGCTCTATGTGCAAGATGATATTTGATACATACCTCCTCTTTCTGGCGCAGCGTCTCGTCGCTAGGAGGTTCCAGTATCATGACCGAACGGGATACATGGACGAGCGGGACGGCAGGTATTGCGCGTAACTTGGCACGCAGGGGCTGAGATTGGGACGCAATAACGTAGCGGTGCTTATTTGTTGGACCTGAGGGAGAAGAGCGGGTCAGACTGATGTATGGCAGATTCAGCACGAGTACACGCACCGACGACGCTCTCCAAACACTCGTTCCCCGGTATCGCCTCGCGATGATTGCATTTTCTTCTTTCGAATGTTTTAGCGAGATCCGTGGCCTCTTGGGCCGGCTTGCCCAGCTTGTAGAGCTCGACGATGCAGCATTGGGTGATCACTGCGAGAACCGCGGTCAGCGCCACACGGACGCAGAGAAAGCGAGCGCGTCCGTACTGGGCTTGACTGTGCCTTGTAACACAATGCCGAGGTGCTTGACGAGATCCATCTTGGTCGCAGTGGCCTCGCTGCACATGTCGGCGTCGACTTGCTTTAGTGCTCGCACCGTCGTTACTGCGCACTGCGAGACCGCTGGGACTCACCCAGGACCTGGTACGGCTGTCTGAAGCCGTAAGTCATGGCGTAGAGCGCCATGAGCTTGCGGTATGCCTTGGCCCGCTTATGCCGCATCTCGAAGCTGGCTCGGTTGGTGAGAGAAAAGACGCGAAACGCTGCAGACTCCGCTCGTCGCGTCTCTTCTCTTCCCACAACTCCACGATGCCCGCAAAACGTGCACGGCAGCCACAACAAACGGCGACGCGCAAGCGGAAACAGCCCACACCAGATTCGGACGACGAGTCTCCAGCCTCGGGGTCGGTTCATGGCGTCGACGACGAGAGCGCGAGCGACGACGAAGACGACGCGGACGCACCCCGAGCTACGCGCTGGGAAGATGAAGACGAACAGGGCAACGACAGCGACGAAGCATCTGAGGTCGACGACGAGAATCCTGAGGTGCGCAAACCCATCCTTGTCGTAGTTTTGCACATCTCTAAAGCCCGCTCGCCTGCAGTCTTCGCTCCGCAAAGGTCGGCAGCACGATGCGTTTACCGCCGAACTGTCTAACGCACCTGCAGATTTGTCTTCCGTGCCGTTTGGGGCATTGTTAAAGGCGCGAGCTGCACTTTCGAAGCAGGACGAGGACGAGTCTTCCGACTCTGCCTCAGAGCAGAGCAATAACCAGGAAGCTTCAGACTCTGGCGAAGAGTCGGACTCTGCAAAGCCACCAGAGAGAAGGCAGATTGACAAGAGATCCAACAAGCATGCGTGCGTGATTTTGACAAGTCCAGTACGTGGTTTACTAAAGCGCTCTCCAGCCCGGTGGAGGTTACATCCAAAAGGGCCGTCCCGCGCTTTCGCCCTGCAATCGAGGTCAAGAAAGTGGTACGCTCTCATTCACGCTTCTTGAAACGTCCACCTCACGCGCCCTTCAGCAAAGCAGGGATCCGCGCTTCAATCCACTTGCAGGACCACTCAAGGAGGAGGGGTTCCAATCGGCGTACTCCTTCCTTCCGGACTTGCACGTTGAAGAACTCGCCACCCTCAAGGACAACTTGACTCGTGCTCGCAAACTATTGTCGAACTCCCCGCGAGACTTGCGGCAGGAACGCGAACAGGAAGTACAGCGGCTGGAGATGGCGGTTCGTCGGCTGGAGAGTATCGTACAGCGCGAGCATCGAAGCAAGGTCGAGCACGACGCATTACAAGCCGTCAAGAAAGAAGAGCAGGAGAAGAGGAAACACGGAAAGGGACAGTGGTTTATGAAGGATTGTACGTTCATGCTCCGTTGGCGCAGTGCTAAAGCTCAGTCTAATACCTTCCAGCCGAAAAGAAGGAAGTCATGCTCAAAGCACGATATGACGACCTTGCGGCTAGCGGAAAACGCGGTGCCGTGCAAAAGGCGATTGACAAGAAACAACGCAAGGTCGCGCAGAAAGAGAAGAAAGCCCGACCGTTTGCCGCACCACCCAGATCTGGTGGTCCTTCACGTCCTCCATCTCGCTCGTCCAGCTCTGGTTCTCGTCCTCGTCCTGACGCAGGCTGGCCAAACAAGCGACAGAAATTTACATGACATTGTGTCAGTCGTACATGCGCGTGCAGACGTCCCGGCTCTCTTTCTTCGTTGTCTAGTGCTGCGTAAGCTTCAAGTTTTCCCTCACCCTCTTCTCCGCGGCACCCATCTCCGACTCCTCCGCCTCCTTGTACAGCGCGTTCAACGGGTTCTCGTCGCCTTCCTTCTCCAGCGCATCCTCAATCGCGGTGAATTCCTTGCAGAACTTGCCGTTCAGCACTTGGTTGTGCAGGATGTCGTTGAAGTGTGCGCGGATGGCCGTTCCATCGAGTTTGCTCGCGCCCTTCAGCTGTCCATACTACCGACGAATATCAGGCGCTGCATGTTACTTTCTTGCCAGCGGACGTACCTGCGAGACCGTCGAGTGGTGCTTCAGCTGCCAGATGAAGCCCTCCTCCGCCGCACGCTCGAAGATTTCCGCCGGCTCCTTCGACATCCACATCTCGTAGCACAGCGCCTCATCCGAGCACCCGGCTTCCTTGAGGACGTGGAACGCCTCTTGGAACAGCTTGATGATGTTCGGCCAGAGCGCCTGCTCCGCGAACAAGTCCATCGCCGTCTCCTCGCGCGCGGACGAGGCGATAGCGCCTGCTTTCGTTGCGCCGATCGCACGAGAGAGCGCCAGGGCGATAGGAAGCGCGTTACCGGTGCCGTCCTGCTCGACGGAGACGAAGCACGGGAAGCCTTGCTGCTTCTCGTACAAACTGCGCACGGAGCTGCCAATCATACTGCAAATACAGAACAGAGGACCCGCGATGAGCCTGCGGCATCGATGGGGTCATGTGGCTCTGCATACCGAGGGGCGACCATGACCACGTCGTTCGAGGCCGGAACGTTAAGGAGCTTGTAGAACACGTTGTAGCCGCTGGCTACGACGACCGCCGCTGTGCTCTTCAGCGTGGGGGCGACCAGGTCGTTGAACACGCGCGGTTGTACTTGATCAGGGATCAAGAGGAATACGACTGTGGCGAGACGCGTCGTGTCAGTCACCATCTCCTGAGCGTGCATCGAGATACAGCGCATACCGTCTGCGTCCTTCGTAGCCTTGCCGAAGTCGTGCTCGACGTGGAATTGTTTCGACTTCGCATCCTCCGCGTAGTGGTCTTCCTTATTCGCGATGATGATCTTGTCGTTCGGGATCCCAGAGTCGCGCAGGTTCTGCGCCTGTGCCGCGCCCTGGTTGCCGAAGCTGCGTCGACGCGAGATCAGCGTACGCGCGCAGCGCGAAGTACTGCACGTACCCGACAAAGGCGATTGTCTTATCCTTCAGCAGGGCAAGGTCTGCATCGTTGTCGTAGTAGCTACGACACGTTGAGTCCGCATATAAGTGGACCAACCGACAGCGTTCTACTCACATCTTTGCGGCTGGCATGGCTATCTGCAAATGAGATGTCGATGTTCAAGTAGACGTCGTGGGTCTCGTGCGCGATGTTACTCGCGTTCGCGCCTATGTACTTCGGTCCCGGGCCGTAACGGGCCGTGTAGACTGCTCTCCGCATTCCTGGGCGGGGGTGGGGAAGAGGAGGCGGGGAATGCGGACCGCGATTCGCGTTTCACGTGCCGCCACCCCTGTCGCAATTGGGCAACGGCGTGAACTATCAGCACCGTGGCACATCCTGGGCCCGCAATTTCCTCTCGGTGGTGGTAGTTCTCACGACGACGGGTCATACGTATACACTGAGGCCCAAGCAAAATCACAGGCGTAGGTCAAGAGAACATCGAAAGCTGCACATATCTAGCGCTAAAATGTCACGGTATTATCAGGCTTAGGCTACTCGCCCATCTTCACGTCGCCTCTCCACTCGTCCTGCAGGGTCTGACCATTGACAACCGCAGCTTCTCCGTCAACCAGAACGCTGAGCATGCGTGCCCATTGCGTATCCGATGGATTTCGCCACCCGTGCAGCGTTCCGCGCTGGATTACTATGTCTCCCGCTTTAATGACGCGCTCATCGCCGTCCTCCGTAGTATGAATAAGCTCCCCGACGACTTAAATGCGTGATCAGCTTATCGGGGACAGTTTACCAGTGAGGAACGCACGAAGAATGTTGTAGTCCACCGAGGCAGTCCGGTGCTGCGAAGCTCCTGTAAGTTCCCGTACAGACAGACTGCTTCCCCAGACTGTTGGCCTCACCATCGCTGCTTCCGCGTTTGGGGCGAAGTCCGTATATCGGAAGTTCGTCCCGCCCTTTGGCACCTGGGCCGGATGAGCCTGCTTCTCTCAGCGGTGGCAGCATTCAATGCGCACCAACCCAAGTCCAGGGATACGCCTCTCCGCTCCGTCCTCGCTGTACATCCATAAGCCTCCGTTCGGAGTGGGAGGATGACGGTGCTCACTCGCTGTTGTTATCCTTGGCGGGGCTGCCATCGGTGGCCCATGCAATCAGCGAGCGACCTTCGAAAGCAGCTTCGGCCTGGATGCACGATACCCCCATGTCTCGTCGATCACTCATAGCAAAAACGGTTCCCGTGAATGGGCGCCTCACCTTGATATTGGTGAGGGGACCGTCGCTGCGCACGCGCGAGCGGCCGTCAGGGCCATGCTCTATAACGACGCGTCGGATGTCCGGGAGGCGGTTGGGTATGCCAGACTTGCTCGTCATCGTGTGCGTGTGCTGCGTTGGACTGGGACAATGGGGATGGGGGAGGCAAGGGATCAGCTTGTGGCTTGATCGTGCTATTAGGCTCATAACATAACAGTCGCAAATCCGGGCCGTGCGTCATCGCGTGCCAGCGGGCCATGTGCCCAGCACAATCCGGCACAGTACCTGTTTGTGGCCAAACGCCGACAATGCGAGAAAGGCAGACGCATTGACTATTCGCGTCGCTGACATTGGGAGCATACGGTGCAACGCGTGTTGCGCGCGAAAATCGCGGCAGGGAAAACAGTAGTGTACACAGAACCCTTAGGATTCAAGATGTTTACGTCGCGGTATCTGAAGACAGTCAGCACGGCAAATCCGGAGACGTCCGCGAAGCACAAGGACTCACAGTAGTGGTATTCATCGATGAGCGGAATCCATTCCTTCAGCAGCGCACTGAATAGGCTGAGCACCGGCGCGTTAGATGTCTTGTCTGCCAGAGAGTCCAATTGCGGTCTGTGTGAACAGAACAGGCGTGAGTACCCACATGCACGCCTCATGTGTGCAATGTTCGTACCGTGTGAACGACTGCCAGATGGCGCCGCGGAAAAGGTACCACAGCATGTCGCGATCGCGTCGAGCGTATTCTTGCCGTTCCAGTGCATTGCTTGGAGGTGGTGTGCGACGAAGATAGGCAGCAGTAAGATCCATGACAATAGATGTGACTAGCGGCCGACTCGAAGTCTTATCGCTTTGCGCAAGCAATACAGCTGTATTGTGAAATAATCAGCATGTGCGTTTCAGAGCGGCATGAGCGCGTACCGTAAACCAATGGACGCAGAATGTGCACGTATTCGGCTAGCCACTCCTTCGGACTGCTTAATTGACGCATGAGGTGTACAGGCGGCTTGACCGATGCGGGAGAGAGTGCTCTTGGCAGAAGGTAATCGTCTACTGCCGCACTCTTCTTTGAATGTGCTGCAGTGAGCATCGGGTTTGGTTCGTCGAAGGCAACATGGTTGTTGAGCAGATGCGCTGGCGTTTCATCCGACGAAGCGTGCGGTTGCAGCGCCTCTTCTGCTGGCGAAGGAGGGAGAGCTGAGGGATCAAGCTCCCGTTCGGGAATCGGTGGCAGAAGAAGCGGCCGTCGTGTTACTTTCAACAAGATTAGGCGCAGTATTGCCCTAGAAAGTGCGGTTGGACGGGTGTGTCGTTTCCGTTTGCAGAAGCTTACTTGATGACCTCAAGGGTGACGATCCCTCGCCAGCGACCGGTCGGTCCGACCTTGCGGCGCAATCCCATTTCAACGACCAGTTCGGTGAAGCGGACAATCTCGAGCATTCGAGCTGCCCATCTGTACGTCTTGTCCTTGTCGGCCCATGCACGCGTATAACGCGTGTGCAGCGACGGGGGCAGGACCGGTTTATGCTTCGGGCCAAGTTGGGCGAGTCTTCTGGCCAGCAGCGTGTCGTGGTACAAGTTCAGCAAGTTCATTGTCGCGGTCACTGAGCGGGGCGTGAGTGACGCGTCCGGTGTGCGCGTAGCCGGTCGTGTGCGCACGTGTTTCGGACGCGAGCTCTGCGTCCTTGAAGCGGCCAGGCAGGAACCAAGTGAGCGAGCGCAGCGACGACTCGATGGTGGATATGGTCGACGCATTGCTGATGAGAAACGACTCGTACCGGGCGAGCGGCGAGGCCATGGTGCAGGTAGCAGACAGAGACGCGGACGTCACCGGATAAGTCCGCGCGCACGCGTTGTGCTCCGAGCGCCATGTCGCTGCCGCCTTTCACGAACCCGCCGCGCGCAGCCCACTTCTCAGACCAGCCGGACGAAATCATACGTCCGCTTACGCCGGCCGAAGAGCTTTACGAGGAACCCGATATCTACCGCGGAGAGCCGCCAGTCGAGCGTCCGCCGTCGCCCCTGCGTCCGCCATCCGTCTCGTCGTCGTCCTCCTCCTCGTCCTCTTCTTCTTCGTCTTCGTCTGGCGGGCGCGGCAGATGGCGAGGCTCTACACTGGCCACTCTGGTCGAACACGCTATATCACGCTGGGGCCGTCGGTCGTCGTCTTCTAGCGACAGCTCGTCGTCCCGCTCGGGCTCTACATCATCGTCTTCAAGCTCTGGCTCCCACTCTCATGCTACTCGAAAGCGTAGGAAACGCCGCAACTCCATCTCCTCGCAGTCCAAGCTCCACTTCGACCCCGAGGCGTACGCAGCGCGCAAGAAGGCGCGTGAAGACGCCAAGCTCGAGTCTCGGGAGTTCGTCCTATACCTCCCTTCTTCGCTCACTCCCAACGGGAATGCTGGAAATGGGAAGCAGAAGAGCGCGCCGATGCAGAGTCAGGCAGCGCAGCAGCGAGTCCTGCGTACGACTTCGCAGAAGCTCATTATCGCACAGCTCGACTTTGCGCTGAAACGCGCTTCGAAGCTGCGTCGACCACCGCGTCTTCGCACGCAGAATCTGGATGGACCTGCGTCTACGCCTGCATCAGGAGCCTCTACACCTCTCGGGTCGTTCCAAGACTTGCAAAAGTTGAGGAAGCCAAAGACGAAGGACCACACTCCGGATGATACCGTTGAGGCAGCGCAACGAGCGTGGTGGCTCGATGTCTCCAGTCCGACCTGGGCGGACATGCGAGCGATAGGCAAGGTGTGTGGTTGCCCCTGCGTTTGACTCGCCTGACGTCGTTTCCAGCTCCTGCACCTGCATCCGTTAACATTAGAGGACATCGTGCAACGGGAACCGCGCGAAAAGCTCGAGCTCTTCCCCAAACTCGGATATTATTTCGTTTCCTTCCGTGCTATGGAGAGCGAGCGTTCCAGAGCGCAGGCTACTGGACGACGTTCCAGTGACTCAGACAGCGACGAGACGCTCTTCCAAGACACAGACGTTGTCCAGGGCGTGAACATGTACCTCGTGGTATTCCGCGAGGGCATCTGCTCTGTGCGTACGAATGCTACTGCTCTGACTAGTTCTCATGCATCGCCCAGTTTCATTTTGAGGACATGTCAGACCATACCGACCGCGTGCGGAAGAAACTCCTTGACTTTCAGTCGACGCTTGTCATGTCCTCCGACTTTGTGTGCCACGGCCTCATCGACTCTATCGTCGATAGCTTCTACCCCGTCTTCCACAATATCGAACGCGAGGTCGAAGCGCTGGACTCGCTCATCATCTCCATTGGCGCCAACACCGACCGAGAACTGCAGCGGGACCGCGGCATGGGCGACGTCACGGACCTCCTGCGCGTTGTGCAAGGCGGCGCTGCTATTGAACTAGCTGCAGCTGAACATCAGAAGGCGCCGTCGTCTCCTACGACTATCACGATCGCGGAGAAGGACGGGGAGAAGGGCTCGCCGCGCTCGCCGAAGATGCTCACATTCAGCGTTGTGGAGCCCAAAGCAGTCGCAAAGCCCATGATTGCGCGCTTTCGGGATGCTGTTGCGCGCGCAGACAGACGCGTAGGCTGGCTCCTCCCTTTTCGACATCGTCGCGTAGAGCCGAAACAGACCATGGTGACGCTGCTGCGTATGACGAACACACGGAGACTCGTAACGCAGCTTGGACGGCTGCTTGCGGCGAAGAGCGAGGTCGTCGCGCAGCTCCAGAAGCGCTTGCTTCATGTGAGCGGCACTGGCGGCGAGCTGGACTGGGGTGGCAATGGCGCGAACGGCGAGATCACGGCGTACATGGGCGACGTTCAGGGTGCGTGTCAAGGAGCTCATTCTCGAACTTTTGCTTATCAGGTGAATAGATCATATCATCTTCCTACAGCAGTCGCTTGCGCATTATGAGAGGATACTGGGCCATTCCCACCCCGCGTATCTCTCGCATTTGCGGATATCATTCTCCCAAGCCCGTGAGTTGCGTCGGTCCCGTGGTTGACGTATCTGACCCGCGCGTAGGTGGCGGCGTGGACAAGGCGATTGTGGGCCTGACTACGGTCAGTATGATGGTTCTCTGCATGCAGGGTTTACTCGGTGCGCGCTGCAAAGTTCACAGCATCGTCGTAAACCTCACACCCCGGATAGGCGTCTTCTCGATGAACGTGAAGGTGCCGCAGAACAATCTTGATGGGCACGACTACATTGTCTTCGCCTGCGTGCTCTCCGCTGCATGCCTCATTGGCATCGGAGTGGTATCGATGGTCCGCTTATGGTGGATCCGAGCAAAGAAGCGTTATGCACGGCGCTCGATTTGATGGGACGTGTTATTACACTCTCGGTCGCATTCGCACACATGGCATTAGCATCTAGACACATCATAGATCTGTATCCATTATGACACAATCGAATCTGTAATTGTATTGTCTCCTGTCAGCTTACTCGGATAGTCAGATTTCAGGTCCCGCGCGCCTCTCTCTCTCTCACACCTGGTCCGGTCCGCAGAGTGCTGTCCCCTGCGCAGGTTGGAGATAGGATGAGGGAGGATGCGGCCATCGTGGAGGTCTTCGGCAACGTCGCTCGATTGACGACGCGCAAGACCGCGCTGCTGTCGCTATGCGTCGTTTCGCGCGCGGCCCACGCGGGCGCGGCGCGCTGGCTGTACCGCAACGTTGAGCTTTCCCGCACGCTTCGCGCGTTCTGCTGGACGGTCAAGCGGTCACCCAAGCTGGCGAGCTACGTGCGCTCGCTGTCCATCGTCAACGCAGGGCTGTCCGACCAGACCACGCGCCTGCTCATCGACGCGCTCTCGCGGTTGCCCAATCTCCACCACGTCGCGCTGCCCCCGCTCGAACACGTCCTGTCGAACCACGAGCTGTTTAGCATGGCCCTCGCAACGCTGCCCAATCTCGACTCCATCGTGTTGCAGCGTGCCGGCGAGCAGACGCAGGTGCTTTGCCACAAGCTCCCGCCCCTCCGCTCGCTTCAGCTCCATTTCGGCCTGCAATCCTTAGGCGACCTGCATCCGACTAGCGGTTGCGGGAAGCTCCTTGTCGCGTGTCAAGAGACGCTCGAGGAGCTCAACATCCATGGCTTTGACCTCGCATCCTTCCTCGAGCCGCGCCAGCACCTCTGCTGGCCGCGCGTCCGCTCGTTGACGCTCCTATCCACGACGAACATCGACGAAGTCCTTGTCGCAGCATTCCCAAACGTGGAGAAACTCATATTACGGGACATAGACTTCCCCGCTGAGATCCTGTGCGACCCGCGAATGTGGCCACGACTCCGGCAACTGACGCTGTCGCTCCCGAACCTCATCGACGGCGAGCCAGATGGCAACGGGAGTGGGAAGCTGCGTGTTCTTCAGCGGTTTTCCGTCTGGAACACGCACATGGTCGACCCCGAATTTATAATGGAGCAACTGCGATATTACGACTTGCAGCAGCTCACGGCTCTACAATTCTACTCGGCCTTCGAGTTCGCGCCGTCATTAATTTGCACCATTTTCCGCTCGTGTCCCAATTTGCGACTCCTTGGAATTCGGTTTGATTCGATGAAGTCACCGGTATGTCACAATCTCCATACTTACCACACTACTTACTGATAGTGCGCGTAGTTCACCGAGGTCTTGCAAGCCGGCGAAGGACCAAACTTGGAGTTCCTTTCTATCACACTGTCTAACTACGTTTTCCGCTCGCCGGATCCACATCCCATCGAGATACTCGGCCGACACTTTCCTCGACTCCGCATTGTCGACTTCATTGTCATGCGCACTGCAGCCGTTCAGTGGAGGGTTAGTCACGACCCTATCGTTGAGGTCTCCCTCGAGAACGACGCCGAGCACACCTCAATCGAGTGCTGGGAGATGATCGCTGGCTAAAGGCCCCGTCATCGAGTGCAATAATCACCGCCCGCCCGAGCCCCGCATCGACTCTCTCTGCCTCTGTCTCTGAGGGTCGCGCTGCCTGCAAGTATTGCAAAGCGCCGTGCCCATGTCGCGCACCATTTCCTGCGACAGAAAAAAAATGTCACATATTGCTACATCAGCGTCTATATTCCCCGCGTCCCCACCCCATCCCCACTGTCGTTCTCGCCTATTGTTTGCATCGTGCCTGCTGCTGTCGATCGTTTATCCCGTGCACCGTTGCTCTGCTGTCCTGTCTGTCCCTTCTCTTCTGCATCTGTTTTTGTTCACTCGGCCACCAGACACTTTCGTTTCCTCCCAACTCCTTCCGCTGGACTCATCTCGACACCTCTGGATGCATCTCGGTGTAGACATACGCCCCCATCGTATATAGTGACAACTATCTCCCCCGTATTCTGCAATACATCACCGTTCGCGCACTTTTTTTCCCACGAAATGACCGTACAACTAAAATGTGCATAGATTGAAAGCATACTGGCTACGAATACAATGGTGTGATCCAGAGTCGAAAGCAGGAAATGAGTGCAGAGGACGTATCAGGAAGTAAATGTTCGGCGTGAAAGGGACGGCAACTAGCTTTTGGGGTACAAGTGCAGAATCGAGAAGGTATGGTGGGAGGGCAGGGCTGAACGTTCGACTTCCAAGGAATCATCTACAGGTACACGCAGGAGATTAATCGTCGCTTTGCGGAATCACGCGCGCGGGAATGCGCCAGGGATCTTGACGGCGTCGTAGCTCTGCGTCGGGGAGAGCGGTGGCGGCGGGGGACTCGCATACAGTATTTGCGTCGCGCGGATGTCAGGCGCCTCCTCGATCGTGATGTACTGCGACTTGGTGCCGCTCTCGGGCGTGGCGACCAGCTGCGCCGTCTCCGCCGTCGCGGGCGGGGTGACGAGCTTGGGCGACGCGCTGCGGTCGCTCGGGTGCGACTCGGAGCTGTCGTGTCGCGACTGAGGCGGGAGGAGCGAGGGCGCGTCCCCGTCCGAGTCACCCTCGTCCCAGGAGATGGAGTCGGACGAGTCGACATGGCCCTTCAGGTGCTCCCTGTCGGGCGAGAATGCAATTAGCTTCTCGTCGGGCGTGAGCTCGGTCTCGATTGATGCTGGCTTTGCGAGCGGCGAACGGGGCACAAGACGCGTTGTCGGGTCCGTCGCGGAGTGCACGGGCGGCGTGACGGCGATGCTGCTGATGTCGCTGATGCTGCTGTTGCTGTCCGGTGAACCGAGTGCGCCGGGAGTCGTAGCGTTGCGCTTGTGGCCACGAACGAACTCGAACGTCCCCGCCTGCAAGCCCTCCGCTTCGCGCGGTCTGCCGTCAAGGGACCCCTTGCGAAAGTGCGCTGTGGAAGAGAATGGCGAGAGCATGTTGGGCATGCTACGGTTCTCATACGGCGACGGTAGTGCGTCCGCCATACCGACCATGATCCACATGTCCTTGGAGTTTGAGCGGCCTGGGGCAAAACTGCAGCTCGTGAGGAGGTTGAAGCCATTCTCCGAGAGCGCAGACAAGAGCATCATGACGTTGGTCAACGAATCCTCTACGAAGGTGTCCTCGCCAAAGACTGGGAAATTGTCAGCACTTTGAGATTTAACGTGGTAGGATGCAATACGCACTGCCGTAGCCCTTCAGCTTGAACTCGTAGCCGTTGTTGCCAACTTTCCGCTCTGAGACCACTCCCCGCGGCCATGCCTTGCGCACGGACTGCAGAATTGAAGGCGTGGAGCTGAGCGGAGGCGAAACGACACGGATGACAGTGTCCGAAACAAAGGAGAGAGCGAACGGGACGTGGGTTTTGGTAGCAAAGTTCGGAACAGACATATTAGGCGAGGTTGTCTCTTGGGATAGCTCGGGACGCGAGAACACGATAGACAGGATGTCCCCAGCCTCCTTTGCATAGTCGATGAGGGAGAGGAAGTGGTAGCCTTGTGCGAGGACGACGGAGAGCACCTCGACGATGAGCGTTTCGGTGGACAGGCTCTTTGGTGTTGCCCAAGGCTTCCCCGAAAGCACAAACTGGACGATTGCGTGAGCTCGAGGTTCTAAGAGCGAGATGTTTTGCTCACTCTGACGGTGTTCTTGGTGCGATCGTTAACCTGGCGCAAGACCTCGCGGGCTTCGAGTATCGCTGCGACACAACTAACGTTAGGCGGGCTCGCAGACGCGAACGGAGCACTCACAGCGCATAAGGCCCACGACGCTCTCTGGGAAATGCGACATGCGGATTACATTTGCGCTGCTGAACGCGAGCAGCGAGTACGTGGCTGGGACGGGCGCGCTCTTCTGGAACTCGCGTCTCGGGATGAAGTTGGAGCCCGCGGGCGAGGTTGGGAGAGGGCTGGAGCCTGGCATTAGATGGGTCGTGGATGGGAGATGCGTTGGCGGAAGACAAGGATGAAATATAGCGAGCCGGTAGCATCTTCAGATCATTGTGACGTCTTCCCACCCCAGCGCCATCCAGCCGCGCGACCGGCTCCGGTGCGCGCTGCAGGTCGCCTCGAGGATCCAGCGTGTTCTGGCTCTCAAGGAGGTCTACCAGCTCTGCGCAAGGGACGCGCTGGGGAACCCTTGCGCTGAACGACGTGCTCAGAGCCTGTGCAGCGGAACCAAACCCCCTGACGCCGCAGAAAGCCACCGCGACAGTGGAGCGTCCATCTTCGCACACAGAAGGTATGACGTCGTTGTGCCCAACTGCACGCGGCCACGGGCTCGCAAGATGCTGTGCTCATTGGAAATCGACGACATCATGGCCCGAAGGCCGCGGCCTCCCTCCTGCAGGGCTGCAGCGCCAGGGACAGACTAATCCCGTCGCAAATGGCTGTGGTCGAGGACTCGCAGGAGCTTTTGTCGCGTGCAATTCGGCGAGGACTCAAGCTGGCTCCCGCTCAATACGCGAATGCCGGCGCGCCGAAGGAGGCCGAAGCAGACGCTCGCTGTGTGGTCTTCGTGCTATGGACATTTCACCGTTGGAGTCGCTAGACAGGCGAGACACTGGTCACATTCGCACTCTCGACCAAGCATAATGAACGATGGACCGTCCACAACGTCTTGGGTCCTAACACAGTCTCCGTTGACGGCTTCACCGTCAACGTTCATTGAGGTCAGGTGTTCCCTTCAGTGTCGGCTAGCCCTCTCCGTGCTACCTTCAGCGGCTAGGAACACGTCTCGCCCATGGGCGGCGTCACGAGCTCGTACTAGACCTGCCGCATCAGAGATCTGGCATTCTCGACCTCTTCAACCCTTCTTCTTCACTGTGGTCCAGTCATGGACGCTACCTCGATTTGTCGCGACTCTGACCGAGTATTGGCACGGTGATTCATACCCGGCCATCTAACGCGTAATTTCGTGCTGTCGAACCCTTCGACCGTCCTCCGGCGTTGTAGAAGTGAGGATCCTGCGAGCTTCCAAGCCTGAGGAATGTGGGGCATTTCTCTCACCGCATTGTTACCTGGCGCGACGTCTGATCAATGACTGGGGATACACATCCGTCTCGTCGACCCTTCTGCTTCACCGCAATCCAGACATGGACATCTCTCGCGACGGTTGACTAGATATTGGCCAGCTACAGTCTCTAGAGGTTCCTTTTACCGGAATTGTCACGCTTGCCGTCAGACCCTTCGCAAAATCTCACGCTGATGTCTTTGGTTGCTGCGGCGAGGGCGGGGGTTCCATCTCCTGCGAGCTTCAAGTGGATCCAGGAAATTTCTACCCGCATAACGGGCGGTGCTTGTGTATGTCCTGGGTCCCCTGCTCGGCTGCTGCCCTTTCAGTCCTTTTCGCAGCGTGCGCTATTGAACGCTGCGCTCGTGTGCCTGGCACACAGTCCCGGGCCTTTCAGCGTCAAGCGTCCTATGATTCTGGAGCTTGTAGAATTCGATCTGCCGCCTCTCAGGATTCAGTCTGGAATTCTCGGGCCTGTCTTCAATGTTTCTGCTTCGCCGTGAGCCAGACATGGGACGTCTGCCTCGATTCGTCGCCGCGAGTCGGACTTACACCGTGACTGAGTATTGGCTCGCTGCGCCCAGGCCGTGGGGTTGCACATACCCGGACATTTAACGCGCAATTTCATGCTCTTTGTGGTGATAGGTGAGTATCCTGCGAGCTTCGAGGGGATTTAGAGATTCTCTATCACCGCATTGCTGCCCCGATGACGAGAGCGCCTATGCGCACTTCGGGTCGGCCCGCATATCCCCCGCGTGAGCTCTTCGACAGTGTCAGATCCAAGATCCAGCGCGGGCAGCGACGGACAGCGAACACATACAATTCTCGACTCTATAGCCGCAGAGTGGTCGTCTATCTATCACTGTAATCGGCCGACGGCCTCCGGGCATGCACCCTGGCCGGGAAACGAGCCGACGGCCTCTTCCCTTCACGACCTATGTCTTCAGAGCGGTCGAAGATGATCCCTCGTTGCTGTTGACTACTTTCTCATGGAACAGGACGGAGACGTCGCGGCTCAACAGTGGCTACTACGTCCGACGGTACTGCTGTACGATGCCGCCTTTTGTTGCAGCCTGAGAGGACATCGATGCAACGCATACATGAGTACTGCAACTGCGTAAATGGTCTGGCTGTTCCTTTACGCCACGTACAAGCGATGCAGCTGATCAATTGCTACGCACCTGTGACCTGGTTGCATTTAATGTGACTGACGAGTCGGAGACTCCTTGCCAATGTCTTCTTCTGTATGTGGCAGTAGCAGTTCCTCATGCGACTCGGTGCTGTGACTGTATCACGTCCACCATACCTCTGTGTTTGCTGGTGCTGGCATCAGCCTCGCGTTGTTGTGCTCTCCCGAGTCGGCTGTGACCCCTCACGGGACTGGCACCCCTCCCGCATTGCTTTCGGCTAGTTAGTGAATGTGGTGCGGATCCTACCAGCTCCTACATGCTCCATCCTTCTTGCCTCGTGCTCTCCTGCAGCATCGGTACACACTTGCACTAATATGATACCTGGGACAGCGATCGAGATTCAGGATATCCTGACAGTGACAGCGGCGCAGTAGCAGTAGCAGTCGCAGTCGAAGTAACGACAGAATTTCCGACACGACTCAACAAGGCATAGTCGTCGTCGTAGGGTTTTAGCTGCAATACTCCCAGGCGGCGGATCGAGTGACAGGCCCTGTTGCAGTAGCATCTCAGGGAGCCCGGCTAGGAGACGACACCGTGGCGCCTACAGATAGAACTGGCAGGACTTCCTACTTACTGTACCGTATCGAGAAGAGGCATCCGATAACACAGTGCGTGGAGCCAGCGACATCTGTCCTACGTACGCGCGCATGCCGCGGGGAAGGATTCCTCTGCTGCGTACAAGGGAACTCCACACGCACACACGGCAATCGCCTGCCGCGGACCGTGACGGAGCCCCTGTACAGTTACATTTCCGCTCGACGCGTTGACTCATCGCGCAATCCTCCCGTGACCCTGCACATCAGAAAATCCTCCGAATTGGTGCAGCTGTACAATGCCTCTTCTATACTCTGCTCATGAATTGGTGTCCGTCCCCAGGGAGAACGAAAGGCCGCGCGAAGCCCTTCGGCGCTCGATCTCGCCCTGATGACAGGAGCGGTCAGCACTGCTTCCCGCCATCTGACTGGGTCTGTGAAACGCACGGAATGATACAGGCGGTCAAAACGAGTAAGCGAGAAACCTCCTCACAGATCGCGTCCAAATGCGGCAACCAACATGCCACCAATTCGAGATGTGCGGATCCTCGATACCTAAACACTGCGAAGTACTTTCACCGCCATCTGACCTCGCACCATGCGCCGTCAAGCAATCTGCTAGGCACCAGTCAAGTATCTTCTCCCCTTACTGTAACCCTTCAACGCCGCCGCGCTGGAAACGGTCGGCTAAAGTAAGATAAGTGGATGGGTGCGAAACGCCAACAACCTGGTGCGGAGGAACGGGCGCCGAACTATTGCACTTGCAGCGGCGAAACAAGAAACGTATACAGATTTTCGTGCTAGATCTCCTGATCAGGACCCAAAGACGCGGCTCACGCCGTTCTTGACGACGCCGCCGATGAGCTGACTGCCGAGGCCGCCAATGCCCCATGCGCCGCCCGCCATGCCCGACGCCCACTTCTGCTTCGCGTCTCGATCGCTGCAAACGTGCAAGTGCAGGGTGCGAGTTAGTTTCGCACGCAGGAGAGCTCCGTTATGTGTTTACGCACGCGTATGTGAAACCGACCACGTTGGTCAGATTGAAGACCAGTGCGAGGATCACCTGATAGCAGCGGAGACCCGTAAGCGAAAACATCGCCGCGAGCGTGAGAGCCAGGGTAGAAAGGAGACAGCCTTACGATAGGGACGTATCTGTGGTATATGAATGAATGAATGAAGACGAGTGAATATCAGCACAAAGTCACAACAACGTCACGTACGATAAGTTCAGCTTGAGGAACGCAAGCAGGAGAAGCAGGAACCACAAAACGGGGAAAGTGTACAGCGCGATCTGGTTCCCCGTGTGAGTACTTTTCCTACACGAAGCAAAGCGATACGAGTGCGCACCCAGAACATTCTGCCCGTTGCATCCATCAGTATGAGAGGACGAAATGGATTATGGAATTCATTGAATGACGACGCACCGCGAGTCGATCGGATTTGCAGGTCGTGACGGCTAACGGGCGGCCAGTTCAGTTATGCGAGGACACAACACAAAACGGGGACCTGATCACGAGGCGAGGAGCTGAGGGGACTCACATCTCGGCTCTCGAAGACCCAGTAACTCTCCCCGTCTTCGTCCACTTGGTTCCAAAATCGTAGACCTACGAGCGTGCGACCGGACACGTTCTGTTCAGACGGTTCCATGGTCATTCAGCCTCTTGCGTGGACAACCGCCGACATATCGAGGACGTACTCTGCAATTCCAGAAGTCCATCGCGAGTAGGACGACTACAGCTACGGTCTACAGCATCACGACTCAGCAAGCAAGTTCGAGACTGTGACGGGGACGTACGACGAAGACGTAGTTGTTGATGAAGTAGTAGCAGAAGATGTAAGTCGTCACTGCCGCTAGGCGGAAGAAGTAAAGGAAGAATAGTGATAACCTGCATATAGCACAACTTTCAGCCCCCAAAGCAACACAAGAACCAGGATGGGAGGCACGCACGGATGTGACGACTGCGGACACGCGTCAGACCAGCGACAGCGCTCATATTCGACGTACTTGGCGGAATATTC
The DNA here is from genome assembly GCA_001632375.1 of Exidia glandulosa HHB12029. Taxonomy (NCBI): domain Eukaryota; kingdom Fungi; phylum Basidiomycota; class Agaricomycetes; order Auriculariales; family Exidiaceae; genus Exidia; species Exidia glandulosa. Next base: position 123,402 of record KV425887.1, on the reverse strand, counting down.
CAGCAATACCTAGGCAAGCCAAACTTGTAAGCACGCTACAATAAGCATACGTAGCGACCGAGAGACATACCAGACTCTGCGTCGTTCTCGTTGGTCGCGAAAGTCGTCGGTGCCGCCGACTGTGCAGAGCTCAGGTTCGAGGCTGGTTTCGGCGCTGCTGCTGCAGGCTTCTGCGGCGTGACATCTTCGTCTGGCTCTATGGTGTCAAGAAGTGGTTGTGTTACAGCGGACGACATTGCAGTCGTGTGCGAGGTGGTGAGGGTACGTGGCTGGCAACTCCCGATAGCGCGTCAAGAACACGAATTCGAACCTGCGATCGCGAACCCCTACACGGACGATTTACTCCACTCTGAGTGAGTGCTCTGCTCTGATTTTGAATTCCTATGTATGTACTGACGGGGAGTCTGCTTGGATGCGGTACAACAAAACACACATACGACGACAACGGTGCGGACATGGCAATGCAAGTCGATCTGGCGGGCGGGCGGGATACACTGTGCCCCAGCAAGGTAACGCCAGTGCTGGGACTCTATGAACGGACTGGTACTACTACTACTACTACTACTAGTGGCGCTGCCAAGGTTATGCGGCAACGTCGCCAGACTCTGCGGGCGGCTCGACGATGCTGGGTGGTGGCGGAAGAGGCTCGGGTGGAGCGGCGGTCGTGGGCGTGTCGACTGCACTCTGGGGAGCGCTGGTCGTAGTGGGCGTGCTGCTGCTCGTTGCGCTGTTGGTGTCGCCCACGATGTGTCGCAGCACGTCGCTGAGCGTGATGATGCCGAGCAGGCGGCCGGGCACCTTGGCGTTTGGTGCGTCCGGGTCTACAGGCGGCTGCGCCTGCTCAGCGGTCATGCTCGCCATTTGCAGACTTGACTGGGAGGGCGAGGATGCGAGGCCGGCGGAGGACGGGTCGCCTTCGACGACAACGAGACGGTGGACCCGCCGCTGACGAAGGAGCGAGAGGAGCGTGGCGAGCGAGTCGTTCTCCGTGCACACGATCACGCCGGGAAAGTCAGGCGAGCGTTTGTTCAGCGCGGAGGCGATGGTAAGATCAAGGTTCTGGTACGCGCCGTCCGAGACGAGCGAGATGACGTCTACAGTCTCGTACAGGTTCACGACGACGCCGTTCTCGTCGAGGATGGGTACGGCAGAGATGCCGCGCTCGGAGAACATATGGACGACGTCGAATACGGTGGTATCCATGCGCGCGGTGGCGATCGGATAGAACGGGTCGTCTGGACGAGGGTCAACGTAGGTGCCGACCTTTAGACGACGGAGGCCGACGTGCAGCTGGCTGATCTGGGCCTGGCAGTTGCGGGCAATGAAGCGGAGGAGACGGTACTGCGTGAGCACGGAGACTAGGGACTCCTTGGAGGTGACGCTGTCGCGGTCTATGAGCGGGAGCCTGCGTGCGTGGGTCTTGATGAGCAGCGTGGAGGCCTCGAGCAGGGAGCGCATGGGATGTATCGAGAGCAGCGGGGGCGGCGGTACATTGAGGGACTTTTCAATTGCTGTTGACGGCGTTAGAGTGCGGGACAGATGGGTGTGGCTGGGATGCAAACCTCTGAGGGCGTCGAAGCGGATGGACTCTGCGTCGAGGGCTGCTGACTGGAAATTGGACGTTCGATAGTAGTGCTGAATCAAATGGATGACGTCGAGCACGGTGAACATGCCGGCGAAGGTGCCAGTCCTGGAGTTCCAGAGCGAGGCAGAGACGACCGCTGACAAGTCGTAAGTTACGAACCATAGACATCTGAGCGACACGAACAGTTCATGCCCATGCATTCGAGCCCCTTCTTAACCTCGAGCTCGGTGTCGAACACGATGATCCTGAACGAGACGGGCAGGAGATCGTATGCCGAGCGCGACTTGAGAAAGGCCCGAATGAGCTGGAGCGCCTGGTCGTGGGTGTCCTGGCTCTGGACTGGGGGTAGATGGGAGCCTGCGCGCCGCCTTGTGGACGCTTTCCGGCGCACGTTCCTGGGCGGCGAGGGCATTGTCGCGGCTGAGCTCGGTGACGACGACGGCGACGGAGGCGGAGTTGCAAGGGGCCTCGCCTCCCCGTTTCTTACTTTCTTACATCTTACATCTCGGTCTGTACTTATCCCCATGTCTACCAGCCAGCCCCGCGCCCGTCCAGGGGCACAGCCAGCCCGACGCGCACGCGACACCCCCTCCGCCACCGGCCCGCCATCGCGCCAGAGCCACCAGCCTGCCCATAACACCGCAATCCTCTCCTGGCTCGACGACCTCGTCTCCACCTGGGACAACAACGCCGCCGCTGGTGACGGCCAGCCAGCCCGCAACCAGCAGCCGCTGCGCATTAGCCGCAACTCTGACGCAGCCCGCACCGCTGATCGCCAGCAGCCGCCCATGAACAACGGCGACGCTCTCCGCATCCTGCTCCCGCTGCTCATCGTGCTCTCCACGCTGCTCTTTGTGCTCCTCGTCTTCCTCGTATGCGTCCTCTTTCTCCGCAAACGCCGCGGTATCGCGCTCAGAGATAACGATGGTCCCATCGACATGAGCCGCGAGGAGATCATCGACGGCGAGGGCGGATTCGACGCCATAGAGGCCCGCTGGCTCGAGTCTGAGTCGGACGACGTTCGTAGAGCCTATCGCCGCGCAAAGGGTAAGCGCCGTCCGTCCCGCGCCCCAACCGGTGCACAACTGACTGATGCCGCCCGTTCGCGCCCGCACTTGCAGATTGGCAGGTCCAGTATCCGCCCAACTCGATGCCCACAGACATCACGCTCTCCCAGTTCCTCGCCATCCAGGAGAAGGGTGTCTCCGCCTGGTCGTTCGAGCCTGATTACGAAGCCATGCCAAACGTCCTCGTCCACAGCCGCACAGAACTCACGTTCCTCCCCGACCCATCCAGCTACTCCAGCGTCCAGTCTAATCTGCCGCTGCCCAAGCTCAACGAGGTCTATTACTGGGAAGTCAAGCTGTTTGATATGCCTCCAGGTACCGCAGTTTCTATCGGCCTCGCGACCAAGCCATATCCCCTGTTCCGCATGCCCGGCTGGAACAAGTACAGCATCGCGTACCATTCTTCTGGAGACAAGTCGTACAACTACCCCTTCACAGAGGCTTCGTACGGTGCGCAGCTCAAAGAGGGCGATGTTCTGGGCGTCGGCTACCGGCCTCGCACCGGTACCGTCTTCTTCACCCGCAACGGCCGCAAGATGGAGGATGCTTTCGTGGGACTGAGCAGGTGGAACTTGTTCCCTACTATCGGTGCCGACGGTCCTTGCACGCTCCACGTAAACCTCGGTCAATCGGGCTTCGTCTTCATCGAGGCGAATGTGAAGAAATGGGGACTGGCACCTAGTGTGGGCACTCTCGCTCCGCCGCCAGCGTACGGCAGCGAGCGTGGTAGCATCCTGCTGCAGTCTGGCGGAGGTCCACGCCGTTCAGATCAGCCGGCGTCACCACCACGGAGACCGCACCGGTTGCGTCGGCCCAAGACGAATCAGCGCGGACATGGGCATGACCAATCCGAGTCTGATGGCCTGCTCTCTCCTCCGCCACTGCACTCGCCCTCGCCAACGACACCTCCACCTCCGCTCACACCTGTAGAAGAAGACGAGCCGTCGACATCTGCTGCCGCCGCTGGACCTTCGTTCCGCTATCTCTCGCCGACCGACTCGCCGTTCCATCGCGCAGCAATGCGTGGCCCGCCCTCGCTGGAAGATCTACCCGAGAGCTCAGAGTCGGCAGCATCGTCGTCATCGTCAGGACCCGATTCAGCGACGTCTTCTACAGGCTCTGCGGGTTCGGACACTCCTACTACGCGGTCGCCCGCACGCGCGAATCTGCACATCCAGATCCAGGTTGACCCGCCTGTGCCCGAGTCGCCACACCCTCACAACCCGCCGACTCCCAACTTGCTCGACATTGACCTGCGGCCTATCCCGTCGTCGAACGGCGGCACGCCGCCCGCAACCCTCGCGCCTCCCGCTGGCCAGGCGCCGCCGGCGTACTCGCCTCTCGATGCGTTCCAGTATGCGGAGGGGGTGCACATTGACCTGCCCGCCGAAGTCATTCAGGCAGCACTGGAGGGCCGCGCGCCGCCGCCTTCTGCGAACGGCTCGTTACAGGCGAACGGTGGGAGCAGTCGGCGGCGTAGCGGGAGGCGATAGTCGCCTCGCTGAATATGAGCGGCGGTGCATATGGTACGTTGCCCAGCAGGCAGGGCAGTAGAAGGCAAGTGAGACGCAGTTTTCTCACGTCCTCTCTTGCTGCCCCTTTAGACTCCGACTCAAGACCAGACTTGCGGATATCTACGTGTCTCGATTTCTTCACGCTGCTTTCTGCTTTCCGTAACGCGTTTCTGACCCGACCCGATCCCGGTTTGACTTTCTCGAACTCGACGTGTATCTCATAAATCTCGCCCAGCCTCACCTCACGCCCTGCCCACGCCCTCCGCTCCCGACACCCCATCCATCCGTCGCTCGTGTACAACGCCTCGCCCCATCCATATCATCCCGGCCGTACGGCCCGCACGCCTCGTTGTGATTTTTCCTCTCTTCTTTTCAGATCTGTTCGCACACTCCCCCTGTTCGTGTAATCATTTCTTTTCCGATTTCCTGTTTTGCACACACCGGAGAATCAGCTTTCCACACCTGTGCCCTACGTGCCTTCTCCACCCCTGGAGATTTTTTCCTTCTTCCAGCGACAGCGACTGCGAATACCGTACCATACCACACCCTCGGACAGATTTTCCTGCTTTCGGCGTTGTCTTGCGTCACAGGCCCTGTGTCTTCTCTCGCCTCGCCCTCTACGACACAATAAAGAATGACGATGATCCCCCTGGTGCTGTGAAAGAAGTTCGATCTCGCGATTCCTCGTCGTTGACTTCGGGAGCTTTCATTGGCGGGCGAACGTGTCCGCCACAAACGCCTAACCCCTCACGTGTGCTCCGTATTACACTGCTGTCAGTCAGGGTTTCGGACGCGCCAGACAGGTGGGAATGGAGTGTTAGGAGGCTGGGAGAACTGCAGTCAGGGATCCGTTACGTGCACTACGAGCTCGGGATCCACACCGCCGCGGAGCATCGCGCGGCGGCCTCCTGCTCCCAATCTGATGTTCAGATCTTAGCGCCGAAGGTGCACCTGAGCAGCTGCAGACATCGTGTGACGCGTACGTGTTCTGCTCAGACGACGAGCTGTCATGAAGACGCGGTAATCTCTGACCAGTTCAACTCGATGCAGACATTTCGCACGCCGTGTTCGAATCGGGTTCTTGCAGCATTGCATGCAGACTTGAAGTATGTCGTTTGACTCCGAAAGATCTCGGAGTTTCTCATTTACAGCTTCGGGAGAGGTAGTACCCTCAATCGCACATTGCGGGGTCCCGGATCTCATGTTCTCCGGAAGATGCATATGCATACGCCATGGAAATGCACCGTCGACATCGTCACGCCCTGGCAGGACCTTAGGCATTGCCGCCAGGTGACCCGCCGAGTCCAACGCAGCGTCGATCGCTCATAAACCTTTGACAAATAACATGAATACTACTGCAGCCGGGAGGCAGGTGTCTAGTATTTCCCACTGCCAAAGAGCCGGGAAAGGCAACAAATAAGCAGTGTTGACACGCTCCGCCGCTGCGCCACTGCACATTGAGATCGTTGAATCCTCAGGGTGAGCACGAGAAAGCGGCGTGTCCGGCGATCTCTCCGCAACAGTCAACCGCCTGCTTTTCCTCGCCCGCAGATGGTGGCTGTTTGCCTGCAATGGGATGAGAGATGCAGCCGGCACGAAGGGGCTGCATTCGGCCGACCCGTCTGGCACGCAGGGACAGCAACATTTCGTCACGAGGACGAGGCGGGAATCCATGCTTGCTGAGAGAGATCGACTGTATGGTGTGTCACGTCCACTGCAGTACGCGCTGCGCTTGCGCGGGCGCGTTCATTCAACATCGATATCCTACAAATTCACGGCATGCTTGCTTGATCGGACAAGTCGAAAAATTTACACGAGTACAATGTTTTGCTGATTCGGCAAAGGTATAGCGATATAGAGGAGGTACACATCGTCATCTAGTCGGTTACAAGATGTTGTAAGACCCCAGAACGGTCGAACGACGACGCGGAGGCGCTGTCTCTGGAGACAGGGGCTGCGAGCTCCGCGCGTGGACCGGAAGGGAGAGATGCAGGAGTTGCGATGGACGAAGAGCGAAGATCCAGGCGGGAAGGACACTACAAGGTATCTTGCAAGAAGCGAAGGCCTGAGACGGCGAGATGGGTGGTGTCCGAAGTGAGTGCTAAGCAAGGACATGGAATAATGAGATACACAAACGCGTGACACCAAAGAAAGGGCAAGGGGGAAAGGAAGATCGAAGTGGACTGGGACACTGACAACACACACGCACACAGACACAGGATCGACCATTAGCACAGAGACCGAGACGTGAGGTTCGAGAACGAGATGCGAGAAGCGGGGCACATTGGATGGGCAGACGGAGGATGGATAAGGAAGCACAGTCACTGAATACATACATCGCGTGTCGCCTTTCATGAGTGAGGGAAACGTCGTGGGGCTAGTTTTGGTACAGCTCGTAATGTTGAGGATCGTCGCCGCATCTCGCATCGCGACCTAGAATGCATGGGAAGCCATCTGGACCGGGAACATGTTGGGGTCCTCGGTGGGCATCGCGAGATCAAGAGGCTCCGCTACGTTGGAGTACGCAGAGGCCCCAATCATCGGATAGTACGTGAGATACGATGCGCAGGATCCGTCGGAGACAGTTAGATTTGGCGACGGAGGGAGAGTGTAGAGCTGCTGTTCCTCCGCGAGCGTGATCGACTGCATGTGCGGCGCGTTGAAGGCCGACACATACGGCGAATTGTCGTGCATGTGAGCAGCCTGCATGGGCACGAGAGCCCGGGAGAGCTCGTACACGTAAGAATCCTGCTGCTGTCCGCGGGGATGGTGCTGCTGGTGCCATTGATGTGGCTGCGATGTCGATGCGATGGGCGACGATGCGGGCGTACGCCCCGGCAGCTGTGCTTGCCCGTGACCAACAGCCCGGCCCAGGCTCATGCGGCTGATGTGCTGCACCATCCCACCGTCGTCGACGTCCTGTACTGGCTGGGAGGGACCGGAGAACTGCTGTGGGTGCTGGTGCGACTGCACACGATGGAATAGCGGCGCGACGGGTGACGGCTCGACGGGCATCCAGTGTAAATCAGCCGCCGACGAGTACATGCTAAGGGACGTCGAAGGAGACGTGAGGTAGGTGGGACTCGTCAGCGCGCTGGATGATGTGGAGGCGTGTGACATGGAGGGCGAGGACGTGAGCTCCGAGTCGGATGTCGCGTTGGACCCATAGCCGAAGGAGGTGTCGATCGGCTCTGGCATGCACGGGAAGCGGTCCAGCCTCGCATTCAGGTTCGTGTACGGGTCGAGGAGCTCAGATCTGCGAAGACCTGTTAGACATGGACGCGGGGAGCAGTCGGGAGGGGACTGAGGCGGGACGAGACGACACGTACAGTGGGCCAATCGTCCGCTCGCGCTTGTTCGCCTTGCGATACTGCGCCTGGGCGAGCATCTCCGGGTCTGTCTCCAGATTTGCGTATAACGGAACCTCAGAAGCGCGAGGGAGTGCACCGCTCTGTGCATCGTCCGGGTTGTAGTATGAGATGATGCGGTAGTCCCGGCCTTGGTACACAAGCGCAAACGTCTGCAGCGAAATATGCGTCAGCACCGGAGAGACCGACGGAAAAGGATGGCGCACCTTCTTGCAGATTCCATCTTTCGTGAACGCCGTGTTGTCCGTCCAAGATGAGACGATGGTGCGATCGAACTCGCGGTTGGCCCACTCGTCGTCGGAGTACGACGAAGAGGACGACTCCCCGGACGAGTGCTGCTGTACGCGACTTCGGCCAGCGGAGAGCCGCACATCACGCGCTGCCCGGTTGTACGGATGAGAAATGAGTTTACGTGCTTGACGAGACCGCGGTGCGTCGATTTGGCGGTATATCTGCGTGGAGGCGGAGGAGGTCAACACAAAGGGGCGAAACAAAGAAACGGAGATGAATGCGTACGAAGAAGTTGCCCTGAACGCGACTAGGACTCCACTTGTGCGTATCTGAGACATGAGAGATGTGAGAGAGCGAAGGGAGTGAGGGGAACGAGCTGCGTACCGGTCCAACGGTTGACGCCGCAGAGGTCGACTGGGAATATGACCCACCAGCCGGAGCGAATATAGAGATGCTTCTCAGAGTCCTTGAGTCTCCTGGTGCACTCTGGGACGAGACCTGAGAGAGAATGGAGACGTGAGACGCGTCGAAAGAATGGTGAGACGGCTCACGGTTGTGCCAGGCGTTGAGGATGGCGACGACGTCGTAGACGTCGCGAATATAGCATGCAGCAATCTGGCCTCCGTATGGAGTTGCGAGATAGCGCGTAGGCTTGTTCTCCGCGTTCATGGCTGCGGCAAGAGTGGTGTAGTTGTCGGGTGAGAGTGTCGGGTCGGGGAGTGGGAGCAGACAAAGGGACGCGCTTATGTACGCGGCGCGGGATAGGAAGGCAAATAACGCGAGAGCTGAAGAAGATGGACAGGGCTGAATCGGGATTTGACTGCTCTGCAAACACTCGAGAGTGCGTGACGGCGGAATTGGTCCCGCGATTGGCATAATGAAGGGAGCCGAAAAAGAATATCCTTGGTCATTTACGAATTAACCCATGTAAGGCAAGCGCCCGCACGTGGTCTTATCCCGGTCCACACAGATCTCGCTCCGAAGCCCCGCAAACTGCGCGTACACAAGGCACGCCCGACGATCACCTTCCCACCATAACGCCTCTCGCCAGACGGGGAGACGCCAAACACGACCTCGTCTAATGAGGCCCAGCTTCGCCAGACCCGACATGCCCGTCAGACCGCCTGAGGCCCGCCTAGCAATATATTCAACATCGTCATCATGGTCCCGCGGCCATCGGAGGAGATGCTCATAGGGCGTGCATGTGGGCGAGCCGTGCAGACGCCAGTCAAATGCGCGCGAGATTCGAGATTCAAGACGCAGGGACGCCGGTCACCGTTGCGACAGTTGCTGCGCCCTCTGGCGGGGAAGGTGGGGGCTTGCAGTCGCGTGCCCCATGGCGCCTGCGGGCACGAAGCGGGTGGAGGCATGGCGGCAGAGATACACACAACAACTCGCTGGCGACGCGGAACTTATCTGGTCATGTCATATAGTTGTATTGCGCGAGAAACGGTCGTATGTGCAGCGGACTGATACAGTGCTCAGAAACAAGGCCTCGAGAAGGGAGATCAGAACACACAATGAACAAATCGATGAGCGGAGCTGCGAGACGAGAGATGAGAGAGAGAGAACGAGAAGTAACAACCCAGAGTTACGAGAGAGTAATGTAAGAGAATGTAATGCTATGTGCCTTCGTAGTTTTTCGTCGCGACCGCTCGTATCTCGAACAAGTAGCTTCTGTCCGGTTCAGAGTCCAGCTGCGGCGTGAGCATCCGACTCGCGCGCGGTACTGCAGTCGCGGGCAAGGGAATCAACCAGCCCTTCATCTCCGCGCGATGTCGCTGCTCAGCGGCACGCGTCGCCTCCACCAGCCGCTCGTCGACAGCGTCCACCGCAATGGGCGTGTCGAGGAAGTTGCTCTCACTCGTGTCCGAGAACGCGCGCGAATGTCGCGACGACGCCGCAGGGCTTGGCGTCTCCTCGCGAATGGACGTGCGTGCCGGCGTCTGCGGAGCAGTACTACCTCCAGCACCCTGCTGCGCAGACGCACGGATCGTGCCGCCCTTCTCTTCCCAATCGTCGTCCTCGTCGTCCGCCATGTCGGCGAAGACGTCCGGCTCGTCCTCTTCGGGCGGCAGTCGCGATATCCAACACATGCGTGTCGGGTCGAAGATCATGTTGCCGACGATGCGTGCACCACCAGCGAAGGAGCTGACGGGCGAGCCGATGGACGAGCCGGTAAGGTGCGTGATCAACGCAGGCCGCGTCGAAGTGCCTGTTGCAGCGTCGAAATCTCGTAGAACCTGCTCATTGCCTTCCCAGCGCAATGTCTGCGGGTTCCACTTCATGTCACCGACAACTGAAAGATTTAGATTAGTTCTTGAACGCAGGCATACGCGTTGACAAAGCGTACCTTTAGGCGCGGACGCGCCGCCCAAGTTGCGGATGAGCGTCGGTTTTCGACGGCCCAGATTCGTAACAGTGCCTGCTCGCCGTCGACGCGTTGGCGAGTCAGGCGCGCGGAACTTCTGGCGTACGCTACCAGTGAACGGTTTAGCAGTATCTGCGAAAGCAATCAACGCCATTGCACGCAAGTCAAGTCGGGAGAGCATACCTTGAGAACTAACAGACGAGCCTGCGCGCCGCCCAATGGTACTCTGGTCCTTTGGAGGACTGCGAGCCAGCGGCGGGGGCGGGGGCGCGCGAGTCGAGCCAGGTTTGGGCGCGACGCGGAATCGGCGCTCTTTGTCTCGATCAGTGGGCAGGTCCTCGATCCCGTCCAGCTCCGTCCCGTCGCCGTACGTCCGCATGCGTTTCGGTTTGCGCAGCATCTTGGCCGCCGCAGGAGCCGGTTGCGCACGCGCAGGGCGGTCTGATCCAGAACCGGACTCGCGACGCGGCAGCGGCGAGGTCGATGTGCGCTGATGCACTTGCGGCGGCGAAGTCCTCTCCCGCGGGGTCGTGGCGCTCGTTGGCGAGAAGATGGACGATATTGCAGGCCGAGCTTTCAGTCGTGACGACGCGGTGGGCATCGTTAGTCGAAGTGCAGCAGGATTCGAGGAGGGCGTGCTGGGACGAGTAGGCGGCACGATGTACTCTGGCGCGTATAAACGGGACGATGACGAGAAGTTGCCAGCCTGCAGTCTTGCGCGCGACGCAGCTGTGGGGGCCTCATAACGCGCCGCATGCCCAAGGGTCATATGCGACGCGGACTTGGGCAGCATGGGCGACGCGAGATCGCTCCGTGCCCGAATAGAAGACGCTGACGAGCCAGACGTCTCGCCATTCTTGTCGAGTAGCGTCGAGAGCGAGGCCTTGCGAGTGAGTGTCGGCCGAGAGGAGGCAGAAGGCTGGAGGACACCGTGCGACTTCTGGCTGCGAAGGCCGGCGCTGGTCTGCGAGCGCGGCGGGTGCAAAGACGAAGACGATGATACGGGAGGCGGGTCAGAACGCTTCGTCGAGGTCGAAGGTACTGCCGTCTGAGTCCGTGACGGCGGGCGCGGACGCACGAAGGTCGGAGATCTCGTGTTACGTACTCGGGTCGTCTCCTGCGCCGTTTGAGGGCGAGATAGGGTCGCCTGACTGACTTCTGTGCGTAAACGAGAAGGTGGGCGACCAGGCTGCGATGAACGCGGTGGGACGCTCTTAGGGCGACCGATGGTAGTCGTCTGCTTCTTTTGCTGGGTCATGAACCTGCTGGGACTCAGGTCCATGTCGTCGTCAATCACGAGGCCGATCTCGAAGTCATCCTCGCCGTCTGGCGAAACGACCTTGACCCTTTCGTCGAGGATAGGCATCTTCTTCTTGAGCTCGAGCAGGCGGGCGAGCTCCTTTCCGCCTTTGCCGGAGTCGAAAAGTCCAGTGGGCACGATGAGACCATCCAGCATGCCCTCGTCGTCGTCGTCCTCCGTCTCCGTCTCTGGCTGTGAAGCGGAAGTGCCGAAGGACGATGGCGATGCGGCCGGACCAAGACCCAAGGTGGAGTAAGCGTCCGAGGACGAAGTCGAGGAGGACGTGTGGTCTTTGTCGCCCCATTCGAGCACGGCCTTGTTCGGATGGTGCAGCGGCAGCGCACGGAGAGACAGTTGCGAGAGGTCCGAGGGCAGCGCGAAGTCGCTTTCGACATCGTCGTCGTCGGCGAAGTCCGCCGCGGCTTTGCGGGGCGATGGGGTGCGGGGCGGCGGCGGCGGCAAGGTCGGGCCTGACGAGAGCTTGATGGTAGAGACGCCCTCGTCCAGGTCAAGATCGTCTGGGCTGTCGTCGTCCGGGGCCGGCTGTATGAGGACGGCGTTCGGGGGATGGATGGCGGACATGGCGGCGAAGGGGATGAAGCCGGACTTTGTTGTGGGCAGGGCGCGTGGCGCAGGTGCGTTAAAGGCTGCACGTGCGCCACCCGTGTGGCCAAGGTCCATTTCTGCGTCCCAGTCCTCGTCTAAGTCATCGTCGTCCTTGTCAGACTCGGCGTCGGAGGGCGCGGTGATGGCGTGCCCGTCTGGGATATCAAAGTCGTCGTCGAGCCACTCCTCGCGGTGCGCGACGGCGGTGGGCGCAGGGACGGCGGTCATGGGTGGGAGTATAGCAGGAGAATAATGAGCGTGGGGTGTCTGTAAGGGTAATCTGGCGAGGCTGGCTGGCTGGGGCGCGGCTGGCCCGTAATATCGAGTGGGTCGCTGCTGTCGCCGGGAGCTGGCAGCCTGCAGGCTCGGGCGCTGGAAGACGAAGAGTGCGTGGAGAGCGAGTGCAGTATCTAACCCCCGGGGCAATGGGGCCTCGAGGCAAGTGGGCCGGAGTCAAATGTTTAGGCCCCGACCGGACCTAATCCGTCGTTCCTTTTGTCCCCGCGCGCGTCTATTCAAGTATCCTCTCCCCGCCCCTATTGTCGTTCCGGTCTTGCAATACAGACTGTCTCGAAACAAAACGCCATCCATTGTGCCGTCTAAGGCCGCAGGTTGTGCGTCCCCGGGTTCAGGCTGTTCAAGTGGAGTCATTGCAGTGCGGGCGCAGCGACAGGAGGTCAGAGACAGGACGCAAGCATGAATCTGAAGCACTTTGACTCCGTGAATTCCTCGCTGGGCACTGTCGTCGTTCGGGTCGCGCGGGATCAGATGCATGGTGTGTCATGGATCGGCTCATTAACGCTGTCGATCTCTTGTCCTCATCTCTTACAGTAACGGCCAAGTTCGGTCACGCTCTCCTATTCCCGCCACTTGCACTGCCGGCTGTGCCTTGCTTGTCACTCCAGTATCCAGATTACCGGCTACCCTCCACTCAGATCATGCAGACAAGGACTACAGGCGCCGGCAGGATCGCTCTCGAGGCAAGCGGCGACGACGCCGTGTTCAGCGAGCTCGCCTACGCGTACCCGCTCAAGCTCCTCTCGCCGCGCTGTGCGGCGGACCGCGTCGGCGTCGCGTACCTGCTCAACTACGGTGGCGGGCTCGTGGGTGGAGACGAGATTGATCTTGCGGTCGACGTCCGACGAGGCACGCGCCTGCTTCTCCTCACACAGGTACGTTGCGTCGCTGTCTGTCTATAGCTATGCCTGTTCCAGTTATTGGTGCGCTCGCCTCGCACGTGCCGTCGTTCATGCCGTTATACATATGTCACTTCGTTCAATCGTTAATGCATAATTTACTTTTCTGAAGGGCACTACAAAGATCTTCAAGAAACGGACGGCTGCTCGCACCGCTGCTCCCGGCACGGACGGCGTCACGAGACAGCATATGGAAGTGAACGTAGAAAGCGACGCGCTGCTTTGCCTCTTGCCAGACCCTGCGACATGCTTCGGTGAAGCAGAATACGCGCAGACACAAGTCTTCCGTTTGCAGCACGGCGCCTCAGCAATAGTGCTCGACGCACTGACAGCCGGTCGCATGTCGCGCGGCGAAGAATGGGATTTTGCTCGTTACTCGTCGACGAACGAAATCTGGCTGGAAGGTCGTCGAGTCGTCCACGACGCTGTTCTCCTGGAAGCGGATGGACGGCAGCCACTGCGAACGCGTCTGAAGCCTTACTCGTGCTACGCGACTGTGATTCTCGTCGGACCCTTGCTCCAACAGACGGTAGCGGCCATGCAAGTCGAGTACAACAAGATCTCCCAGATGCGCAGGACGGCTCCGCCGGACTTCATTTGGTCGCTGAGCACTATCGAACACGGCACGGTCATCGTCAGGGCAGCCGCCACGGAAACAGAGGCCGTGCGCGGGTGGCTACGCGACATGCTAAGCGGCATTCGCGACGTCCTCGGCGAGGACGCGTTTCGGATGGCGTTTGCGTAGCGGTGATTGTTAGTGCGTCTGGGCGAGTCGAGAAGTGTCGCGTGTGTACGCCAGATGATTGCGGACCCTGCGCCACCCTTGCGTGCGTGCGACTGTAACGAGCGAGGACAAGAGTCCACACGCGACAATAACCGTTCCTGTATTAGAATAGTGTCTCCTAGGGGAGGGCGTCAGGGTATGCATCAATTTCAGACTGTTTGCCCAGCCGCGACGGACCTCGTCTCTAAGATATTCCCCAACATCCCTGGGAACAGAAAAGCAAAGAAGCGTGTCTCAGATATCGTGCGCGCCGGCGCCCATGCGTGAAGGGAATAGTGCTCACGCCTGATGAAAGACGAGAATCGCCGTGGGGTCCAATTTTCGGGTGTCAATCGTCGAGCGAGCTGTCACGCCGAACCCCTGAAAATGCAGCGAGTGAGCCAAGCCGCGTTGGGCGCTGGACGCATTGCAACGGGCGCACCAAGGGGACGTCGCTCATGCTGTACACGACGACGCCTTGGTGTTCGGGGGTGTCTTCGGTAATTCGCCCCAAGTGGGCTTTGAGGACGTGATTGCCGTACAGGAACGGCATTTCACCATTCGGTTTCACCCAAACCTGCATAGTAGGAGCGTTCAGAAGATGGCCGGTGGAGTAATGAGCCGGACGCGCCTTGTACTTTGCGTACTGCGCGATATAGTCGAGCGCGGTGATGTGCAGCTTGAACTTGCCGCTTTTGCTGAATTTGCCAAAACATGTGCCCAGACTGACGAGATTAGGGCGTGCGACAGACGTGGCTAGACGCATAGCGCTCTCTGAGACGTAGAATACACGGTCACGGTGTAGTCTGAAGCAATACTGCTCGTCGGGCCGGTCGACGAGGTGGACGACATTTTTGCCCTAAAAGACTGCGTTACAATCTTTCTGGTCACATTGAGAGACGCACTATGTAGTTGGCGAGCTTCTGGAACACGGCGGTGCTCTCTTCCTCGGTGAGCGGGCGCATGGTCGGTCCGCGGTCGTCTGTGGCGCAGAGCAAAAGGATTTTTGGCGCGCGTGCCGAACTCCGACCTGCACCGTGCTCGCCGCTACCGTCGATGGCCGCGCACTCGTTCTCGTCGTTCCCGGACCTGGACCCTGGCCCCAGCACGCGGCCGAGCTCGCGCCAGGACGGCGAGCGCGAACGTGGGCGGGCCAAACATGAGCAGGACAAGGAGGAAGACAGGCACGCGCGCAGGAAGCGCTCTTCGCACGACCACAAGCCCGCTAAAGATTACGACAACAAGAGACGCGAGAAAGATAGGAATAAGGACAGGGATCGCCGTCGAGACCGCGACAAGGACCGGCACCGTGACAAGGACTCCCGCCAGCACAAGCAAGAGCGCGAGCGAGAACCGCCCGCAACGGTCTCAGCCTTGTACATATCCGACAGACGCGGCGATCCCTTCAACGTGACCTATGGCGGCATACACGCGGCCAGTGTGCCAAGATACTATCGCGCACGCAGTACGCTCCGTCCATTCTCCCGTTTCGGCGCGTTCAGACGATCCACCAGAGACCGTGCTGGGTATGCCGTACGCGTTCAAGATCACGTCCGACCGCGGCAAGGGTCTAGAGATTGGGTTTCTTGGAAAGCGGCGAGTGCGTAAATCGTGCACTTTTGAGATCGGTTTGGAGGAGACTGAAACCGCGTAGCCGCACCGTTACACAGACCAACATGCTCTCGCATCACTTAGTTCGTCTCAGGTACACCGTGTTATCAAGCCGACAGGCCGTCCGCTGCCTCGAGAATCCGAGGAGCAAGGCTTCATACCTCTATCCAAGAGTCGACACAAGGAGCCACGCGCCTCTACCTTTCACGAGTTGCTCATGGATGCTGAAAAGGCGTCTTCCGTCTCCTCCGAGTCTGAGGAGAGTGGAGATAGCTCTGACGACGAAGACGTTGAGACGACCCTCACCGCTGACCAGGAGGCCATCAAAGCTCTCGAGGCTACGATCTCTGCCGACCCTGCGTCGTTATCGTCCTGGTTCTCACTGCTCTCGCTCTCCCTCGCTACGATACCGCACGACTCCAAGAATGCGACGAAAGCCCGTGCCGAGATTACCCTTTCAGTATTCTCCCGCGCATTGAAGGCGCACGACTCCAACGGTACATCTGCCCGTTTCCGCGTCACGTATCTGAGATCCGGCGAAAGTGTCTGGTCTGCTGACCAACTGTATCACGAATGGGAGGATGCTCTACGAGTCGTTGCGAACAAGTCGCAGATCTGGCTGGCTTGGTACACCTGGCGATTGAGAGGTCGAATGCGAGCTGGAGATATCTCAGGACTCGCCGACGACGCTTCCCGTGCGCTACGCGCTCTTGCGCACTCGGAACTTGCCCGTGTCGGTATCCTATGGCGGAGCGCTGTATTCCTCAAGGAGGCTGGCTTTCACGAGCGTGCGACGGCCGTGCTGCAGGCGCAGGCTGAACTGTGCGTCGATCAACACTGCGCAACTTCTATGGGCTATTCACCACCGTTTCAGGTCTTTCTTCTGCCCTCATACTATTCTGGGAGCTGCATTCGAGTCCCAACTACCGTCGCTCGAGGAGTTCTGGGACTCGGAGGTGCCTCGCGTTGGCGAAGCAAATGCGAAGGGATGGGCTGCTTCTCTGCCATTGCCCGAAGAACCCCCGTCTCTTCCGTATGTTGCGTCTAGAGTAGACACCGCTGTCGACTCAGATCCGTACATGCGGTGGTACTCTACCGAGCGCCGCCTTGACTCCCAACTCATTATCCCTGCGCGCACATCGTCGGACACCGATGACCCATATGCAACGGTCCTGTTCTCCGACTTGCGCAGCTTTCTCTCTCCCATCCGTTCGAAGGAGGGCTGCATATGGCTGCGATATGCATGGCTGTCTGTCCTCGGGCTGCATATTCCAGGTCTCTCTGCCGCCTTCGACCTCGCGCTGGCGAACAACGTCGCAGAAGATGTTGCTGAACCATCGGATTTTTGGATGCTGCCGCTCAGCGATACTCTCATCCAGCGCCTATTCCCCGCTTCCATGCGAGGAGCAGAGGAGTGGGATGCCGTTGCGGGTGTCATCGTGGCTAAGGTCACAGAACGCAAAGCTGTCTTTGGGCCCGTCAAGGAGTGGGCTCTCGGGACGCTGCGGCCACTAGAGGGTACGGGGAGTCGTGGGGAGGGTCGCATGTGGGAACTGCATGACGTGGAGGGACTTGACCATTCGATAATTCGGTGAGTTCTTCACCCGGGTCCGGCAACTCCGAGTGGTAAATTCACCGCGCCATCCAGAAATTTCTTCGACCAGACGCGGAAGGTGTCACATGACGAAGATTGGGACGTGCTGAGTATTGCGTTTGAAGCAGCACTTAGTCCGAAGCGGTATGTGTGCGGTGTGCGTCGCCCTTCCTTTTCGCACTCTCTTGGTTTTGTTTCTCACACTGATTTACCGTTCCTTAAAGTGCGGTCAAGCTATCCAAGGCGCTTCTTTCACAAGCGCCGAATTCGTTATGTCTCTGGAGTGCGCACGCTCGTCTAGAACGGATCAGGGGTCGAAACGACGAAGCGCGGAAAGTATATCAGGCCAATCTTGGCCGCGGCGCAGGCCAGGCTGGTAATGCGTCAGCTGCTGTGCGCTCTGGGGAGGCCGAGATGTGGTGGGAGTGGGCCGAGATGGAGTGGCTCGACGGGCGCGCCGACGCTAGCCTGCATGTCATTCACTCCGCGTGTGGCGTCGACTTCTCAGGGGGTGTGGGCGTCTTGCGCGTGAAACGGGCGCTTGACCACAGGGTGACTACATCGTCCTCATCGTCCTCCTCTGGCTTTGGCTTTGCGTGGAGCGATTTACGCGCGTGGATCTGCATTCGCGCGTTATTCGAGCTTCTGACGACTGGCTCTGTCATGGCTGCGTTGTCCATATCCGCATCTGCTGTCGGACAACAAGGCAGATCGGATAACGAACGAGAGGCCCTGGAGATCTCGTTGCTTCTCCTGATTTACCATCACGCACACACGCTCAAAGTTCCTTCCCCACCTGCGGTGCTGCGCGAGCACGTCGAGCGTGTGCTGGCACGCTATCCTGAAAACACCCTCGTCCTCGGCGTATTCTTGGAAGCCGAGCGCGGTCAAGCAATTTGGGGTAGGGTACGTCAGCTTTATGGGGAAAGCTCGAAAGGAGTGAGTGACAGTTCAATGCTGTGCTGCATCTTCAGCCACTAATTCATTCTGTGGCATTACGTATAGGCACGTCCTAAGCGACTCATCCGACGCGCCTGGGATGTATGGGCTGCGGGTAGAGATCGCGGTAACTACGACGGAGAACGCGTCCGGCAAATTCTCGATGCGGCGGGGAGCCAGATTGGGTGAGTGTCGTGCGGGAGACTTGATGCGCTGGTCACTGAGAGGTCATGCGTAGGGCAAGTCCATTGCTCTGGCGACTCTTCATCAATCTAGAGATTCGACTGGAACGTGCGTCGCGGGCGAGAAACTTGCTCCTCCGAGCAGTCGGCGACTGCCCATGGGCAAAAGGTCTTCTGTCCGTTCTGATGCCGACCCTCTGTGCTCATTCCATTGCCAGATTTGCACATGCTCGCATATGGGCCCCTTCGTCGCTCATTCACCTCTGATGAGCTCAATCGATGGACAGAATCGATGGCGGAGCGCGGATTGCGCATCCGACTAGAGCTTGACCAGTATATCCAGGGCTGGGAAGGTTCCCAGAGCGACGACGACGATTCTCAGGGTGCAGCCGACTCTGACATCGAACACAACGCGCACGAGCTCAGGCGCATGATGCCGTATTGACTGTACACCAGTGTATCCTCATATCCCTGTAACATGCGTCACTTTCTGGCATTGGCAATCAGGAGTGAGCGGCGTGTACACCGGTTGATGCAATTTAGCCTTTGTAAGGGTTCTTCGGCTCGCAAGTCCTGCGATTAATTTCCCCACGTAACGGTACAATCCACTTGGCGTCCTGTTACGTGTGGTATCGATTTGCACCCATGCGTTCCTTGCTTCGCGGTATCTATTGAAACCCGAACCGTCGCGGAACACCATCCCGGAAGTTTCCTTAGTCAGCACACATCCTGGCCTTCATGGAAGAGTCGCCGAGCAAGGCCGCCGAGCAGTGGTCGAGCACAACCGACGATGCCGTCGACGCTGCCGCTATCAATGAAGTGCTCGCTACTATTGGCGATGATCTATGGGTCGCAGCTGCGTGTATAGAGCGCATTCTCGACGACATCGAGCTGGAACGCAAGCTACTGGCGCTTGGGCTCGCGCAGACGCAAAAGATCGCTGCTCTCGCCCAGGACGGCGTAGCTGATGAGGCCGCTGCACTCGAGGACGAGGAGGACGAGAGCTTGGGTTTGGACGCGTCATCCGTCTCGCAGCGGCCGACTGCCGTCGCAACCCGCTATTTCGCGACACACGAGACCGAGGCTCGAGGATGCGGTATTCGGGCGCGTCTTCTTGATATGAACGACAAGCTTGCCACGTACGATGCACTCCAGAAGGCTCACGCACTCTCTGACACGGCCGACACTGCTGACGTGGACCTCGATCCTTGGGCCGACGCGGACGACGCATCCATTGACGAGTTCGTGGAGGCCGCTGTAATATCTCTTTCCCAATTCATCTCCCAGTCGCTCCAGGATTCTGCCTTACAGCTGGCAGCTGCGTCGAAGTATTCCGCTGTGCAGATTTTGCTCGAACGCCACCCGAAGGAGCTCTGGCCATACCGCTTTGCTGTTCTCCGCGCGGTGCCAGAGCATGTACACCCTTCGGACTACCTGGAACTTCTACCCCGGCTAGACTCTTCCTTCGAGCTTGAGGCTCGCTTTCCAGATGCACAATCGCCCCGACCGTTGGAATGGTGCGAGTCCACGGAGGTTGTAGCTGCGATACAAGCGTCTGGATTTCCTCTCGATAATTCACACGCGTCAGATCAAGACGGGGCTGTAATTGAGCCACTGTCTGCTGCTCAGTTATCGGGCTGGTACTGCGAGCGCGCTCTCGGTATCGAGCGGACCAGCGGACTCGTCGATGTTGCGTTGGCTTTCATCCAGCATGGCGCATCTCAAGGCATTCCTGGCCTCGACGAGCTGGGAGAGGAGCTCAGTCTCCTCGAGCGGCTTGTATACGACGCGCCCCAATCGGCGGAGGAGCGGGTTGTTGCAGACTGGTCTCTACAGCAGTGGAGGCAGCTTGCCCCACTTGCTGTCGTACGAGCATATCTCGCACAAAGCACGCCTGCCAATATCGCAAATGCGATTCGCAGCCTGGTAATGCCGTACCTGTATGTCCTAGAGGCACGCGCTGAGCGCGCAGGCTCGCCGGATCCTGGCCTCCCCAACCGTCTGCTCACAGAATATCTCTTGGAGGCACCGTTACCGCTTCTCGCTGCCGTTTTCGACGCGTCGAAGCCAACGCTGCCCACTGCGCAACGTATACTGAAGGACGACGCGCACATGGCACGCCTCGCATTGGCATGCCTATACGGCAGTGACAGCCTGTACGAGTGGCGCACCATGAGCCAAATCTTCGAATGCCTACCTGCGTGGGAAGGTGCACAAGGCGCGGAGGAAGAGGACGAAGCAGACACGACGCTCGCATCGCTTGGCGCTTTTGTCATGCCATCTACGACCCGCCCCAAATGCTCGTCGGCAGAGTTACTGCTCTTTTTTACTCCTCTCCCTGCGTTCGCGCTCTCGCGTGCGCTTGATGTACTCGACGTCCACCTGGACGCAGGAGAGATTCTCGCTCGCTGGCGCGTACCTGCACCACTTCGATGGTTCTTGCAGAGCGCAGACGACGCCAAAGAGCAGCGCGCGTATGCGACACGCATGGCCCGTCGTGCGGGCGGAGGGCGCGAAGACGAGCTGGAAAACGAGGACGAGTGGGACGCACTGAAGGACGACATGCTCAAGCTCGCGACGGGCGGACGCGGAGCGTTGAAGGGACCGCTAGGTGCGCTGCAAAAGGAAGAGGTATTGCGCATCTTCTTCGGCGGTCTTCTCAGTGCTGGTCGTAAGTGGCCTCTACAGGTGATGATATGAAGCTCAGTGTCCTCACCGCAGGTTTCGATATTGCCCGCTCATTGCTCAACCCGTCTGAGGTGCAACGACCTCTTGAGCCGCATGCTGTTGAAGAACTCGTATTGGAAGCATCGCACGAGTTTTACGACAACGCCAGCTCGGGCAACTTGCACCACGGCGAAATGAAACTCGCGTACGACTGGTGAGCAGCTCTACAGAGAGTCTGCGTCAGACGGCTAACCGGAACAGTCTATCTGTTGCGCCGCAGACCGTAGCAATTCGCAAGGAGCGCGACTTCATTGAAGCCACGAGCAGAATCTGCTCATTCAACGTCCGATCGCGGTCTGGCAACCCCATCGCGCCAATAGAGATTCGTCTCGAGAAGGACCGTCTCTCGCTTATTGCGCGCGTGCTCGCGAGCACGGATGACGCGTACAAACACTCGCAGGTCATGCTTGAGCTCGCGAACAAGCTCGGCGTCCCTGGTGACGCGCGTGTGTACGGCATGCTCGCGGACGCTGCGCTTGCCGCGGAGGACTTCGCCGCCGCGGACGCTGCAAGCGCAAAGATGGTCGCATCTGTGCACACGCCGGAAGATGCGGAGGTCGCGTGGCGCACGGCGTACCAGCTCGGTCGTCAGGCGGAATGGGACGACCTCGAAGCTCGGCTGCGGCTCCTTGGACACGCAGCGCGGCTATGCCCTCCGGAGTACACGCTCGACGTACTGACGAACTGGAAGCGCGTTGAGAAAGAGCATCTTGATGCGCGCAAGGCCGCCCCGCGTCGTGTGGGCTCGAGGACGACACCGCGAAAGCGGCAGGACGCGACAGATCGTGTGGGCACGGCGTTCACAAGTCTCACGGCGCGGTTGCAGGGCATACATGTCCCTGGCTCACCCGCTACGAGCGACGCTGCTGCACGGGCAATTGTTGCTGGCGGCCACCGCGCCGCTGCAACGCTTAGTCGCGTGGCCGGCGCGTTTCCAACTTTCGGCGGTGGCGGACACACGCGCAGTGGAAGCGACGAGGCACAGCAGCGCTCTGGTACACCCGACCTCTCTAATGCAGCGAAGCACGCATTCTCTAGGGGAGTTGGATGGCTCATCGGGGATGATTAGTCCACCATATTACGCGCTATCTTCCAGCATGATTACAAGATTCCAATTCCATGCTACATTTTTACACCTTTCGGCTGATCATGATGTCTCGCACGACGTCAATAGCCCTTTCCCACTTCTCGAACATCCCAACCATCGAGTCTTCCGAACCTAGCCAATCGCTGATAACCCTGAAAACCATCGCTTTGAGGAGCATCTCCATCCTTCCTCTGCCTGTGCCGACAATATGTACGAGCTCGACACCAGCGTCGTACTCCACCAGACCGTCGGACACCGCAACTGCTTCGGCATATGCAACCGGGCGCCAGTACGGCGAGAAATCGATGATAGCAGGAGCTTGTGAATCTGAGAAGAGTACGTTGCCTGCAATGTCGCCGTGTACGAGCTGGGGTGTGTAGTCGACGTCATCTTCAGGCAGGGAGAGTAGCATCGGTCGGAGAGCGTCTAGACGCTGCAGCATCTGGACGGCGTGCTGGGGCAGGGTCGGGCAGAGACGTTCGCCGAAGGCAACCTGCTGCGCGAGGTTCCAGCGGTGGCTTCCTCTGCGCTCGTCTATGAAAGGAGGTTTCGCTTCGACCAGATCGCGCAGTGTGGCATGAAACGCGCGCGAGGCGGATAGCAGGAGTTTCCACTGGTCAAGAGAGCGCGGGATCGTCTTGCCTGGAACAAACATAGTGCATGTCCATGACTGTACGATGTATGAGGCGTCTGGTATGGTAGAGCGAACTGGCTTTGGGACGCTAAACGCCGTCGAGTTGTGGTCTGCGAGTCGAGCGAGGAGACCAGCGCAGAATTCCGACTCGACTGGATCATCCACGAGCTTGAGAACGTGAGTGCCGTTCGTGAATGACTGCGATTGACCACCAGCAAGAGGCTGAATAGGCCCCGCAACGCAGAACGCGCGGAGAACGTCCTCTGGAGGCGGCGCAGCGTGTTGGCTCATGGCGAGAGGCAAAGTGAGTCAGGAACCTGCGGCTCCGCACAACATGGGAAACCTGTGAGAGGTAGCCAGAGAGTGCTCAGTTGGACGACTGCGCTGTCTGCGCATTCTGGAGTTGAAGTACGCCAGGCAGACGGTGACGTTGGAGAGCAAGACGCGCAAACAGCCGGCACTTGGCCTGCGCGACTACCACGCCCATGTTCGACGACTGTGAGCGAGCTCAAGGTTGCTGCCAGTCTTTCGCTGACGGAACGCGCAGATGTCGAGCACTCTGGCGCGACGCCAGACTCGCGTCCTGCCAGAGTTCTGCCAAACGAGTTCCAGGGCTTTGAGCCGTCTCCGTACAATGACCTGAACGACAACCGCGGCGAGCTCATCAGCCAGGTGCGTTGCGCGCCAGCCTTGCTGCTAAGCTGACTTGTCGTGCGCAGATTGAGACTGGCTACTTCCCGTCCATGGGCGCGCCTGTGACGGACGAGCCGATATTCAGCCTGTCGAGCGTGCAGTACGCGCCGCCCGCGCCCGTCGTCGACATGCGCGTCTGCAGCGGGCTCCTCGTCCTGCTGCTCGCATCCAACACGCTCATTCTCATTCGGCTCGCGGACGAAAGCAACATTCTCACCGTTAACCTCCCGCGTCGACCGCCAGAGCTGCGCGTTCTCAGGCTCTTCCTCGACCCGTCGGGCCGTCATCTGCTCGTGACCACTGCCCAGAGCGAGACGTACTATGTCTATATCCAACCTGCACCTGCACCTTCGCAGAACCAGCGCCAGTCGCAGCAGGCGCCGAAGCCGCGTGTGCTCAAGAACTTCAAGATGATCATCGAGAGCGTCGCGTGGGGCCACGGCTCCAACACGTCGCGCGAGATCGTCGTGCTCGTCGGAGGGAACGACGGTACCATCTTCGAGGGCAAGCTCGACGGCAGCGACGCGCTCATTCGCCAGCAAGACCCATGCCAGGGCGTCTTCAGACTACCGGACAAGCAACCAGTTATGGGCCTTCACTTCGAGTACGGCATGTCAGGACACATCGTCGTCTTTGCGACCACCACGACGCGCATGTATACTTTCGTCGGCGCCTCTGAACGACGAGACGACGGCCGTGTGTTCGGAGCGCTTTTCTCGGCGTATAGCGATACAGCACCAAGTGCGTACTCCCAAGTTCATATAGAGACAATGACCTGACGTTTTGCAGAGATCATGGATCTTCCTGGAAACATCCCGAGGTCTGTGTTGCAGCTGTATTCGCCAACAAATTCGCCGATGGCCCCACCCAAGCTGCTCGCATGGCTCACAGGTGCGCCTCGCGGCCACTGGTTTTGTTTTGGATAGAGCACTCATATCTCGCAAGCTGCCGGAGTGTATCACGGTTCATTAAACCTCTCGTCGGTCGAGTCGCCAGTCGATGCGGCCAGCTTATTGGCGTACCCCAAGCAGGACCCTCCAAATTCTCCGCCGTTGGGTCTCGCCCTCACCGAATACCACTTCGTGTACCTGCGGAAAGACAGACTCACTGCCGTCCGCCCTCTGGACGAACGTGAAGTATGGCAAGAGGTTGTCACGCTGGTACGTCTTCTGTGCATCTTGTTCTTTCTCGTGTCAAGCCTCACGACTCTTGCTGCAGAAGGGAGATTCGCTCCGCGGTATGACCGTGGATCCGGTGGAGAAGACGTATTGGGCTTTCTCGGAGGGATCGTTGTTCGAGTTGACGGTTAAAGACGAGGGGCGCGATATGTGGAAGGTCTTCCTTGACCGTGGGGAGCACGAGCGCGCGCTACAGCTCACGAAGGTGCGAAACTTGATCCGAAGTCTACAGCACCCACTCATCGTCAACTTCTCTGTTCGTAGACGTTGGCACAGCGCGAGTTGGTCCTTGCTGCACAGGCAGACGCGGCGTTCAACCAAGGGAGGTTGATGCAGGCTGCGCAGCTCTATGCGCAGAGTAGCGCACGCTTTGAGGAAGTGACACTCAAGTTCATCGACGCACAGGCGCGAGATCCATTGCGGTGTTATCTTGTCCTCCGTCTAGAACGGTTGCCCAAGACAGTAAGTGCGGTGTCGTAGCGGCAGACCGGAGCTCTGATGTCTGTAGGCTGCGACACAACGGATGATGCTCGCAACGTGGCTCGTCGAGTTTTATCTTGCAAAGTGCAACGAACTCGACGACCTTGTTGCATCGGAGAGCGTAGCACACGACGTGGAGAACTTGCAAGTCGAGCGGACAACTGTCGAGGATGACCTACGAGAGTTTTTCGAGACCTACAAGGTGGCTGCTCTTGCTGCATGCTCAACAGTGTGGCTAACTCCAATCGCGACAGTCAAATCTTGACAGGAAGACAGTCTACGAGCTCATTCTGAGCCATGGCCGCACCGACATGTATCTCCATTTCGCTACTGTCGTTGGCGACTATGCGAAGGTCGTTGAACACTGGGTAATGGAAGGCGACTGGTTGAAGGCTCTGGAAGTTCTCGTCGGACAGGTACAGTGCTGCTCATGCGTCCGAAATTGACTTCCTAATGATTTTGACTAGCCAAACCTCGACATGTACTATCGGTTTGCCCCAGCGCTCATGCGGAACGTCCCGAAGGAGGCCGTAGACGCATGGTTGCGAGTACCTGCCCTCGATCCAGTAAAGCTCGTGCCGGCATTGCTCGCGCACAAACGCGACCCTCTCGCACCGAACCACGCCATACGGTACCTCAACGCGGCGATATTCGAACACGAGTGCACAGCGCCCACGGTACACACGTTGCTCCTCACATTGCTCGCGGCGGGCGATGAGGCCGGTGTGTTGCGTTTCCTCGCTGCAGCACCGACGGACATCGGTGGTCAGCCGTATTTCGATCTGGATTATGCCCTGCGCATATGCGGGCCGCAAGGTCGGGCACGCGTGTACGCGATGATGGGCCGATGGGAGGAGGCAGTCGACGCTGCACTTGGCGCTGGAGACGTTGAACTTGCGAAGGCGCATGCGGACCAGCCGGCGGACGACGCGCCGTTGCGGAAACGCCTATGGCTCAAGATTGCGCGCTATGTTGTCCGCGACAAGCGCGATATCAAGACGTGCGTTTTTTCTCGTGGACGCGGTCCCAATATTGACAATAACAGGGCCATGCGTTTCCTCGAGAATACCGACCTCCTCAAGATCGAGGACATCCTGCCGTTCTTCCCTGACTTTGTCGTTATCGACGACTTCAAGGATGAGATATGTACGGCACTCGAGGGATATGCAGCACACATCGACCGCTTACGAGCTGCAATGGATGACGCGACCGCCGGAGCCGATGCGATCAAAAGCGACATCGACGCGCTTTCGAATCGCTGTGTCAGCGTCGACGCCGGCGACCGGTGTGCCAAGTGTTCACTTGCACTGCTGACACGACAATTCTACGTCTTCCCGTGTCAACACGCGTTCCATGCTGACTGCCTCATCGCTCTCGTACGTCTATATGTTTGAGATGCCTTATTATACGGGTTCGCTGACTATCCGCGGCGTACGCTCTGCAGAACAAGGAGTATCTCCCTCCTGCGACGCTGCGCAAGATTGTCACGTTGCAGACCGAGCTTGTGAAAGCGGCGCCGCCACCGCCGACTACGGCTGCTGCCCAGGCGCAGCAGCAGCAGCAAGTAGTGTTGAACGGCAGCCGACCGGGTACACCAGGCACACCTGGCCAACAACAGCAGAAACGCGAACGGACCTTACTTTCCGCGGCGTTCGCACTGCCGGCCGCAGCGATCGCAATCCCCAACGGCCGTACTGCTCTCGGCGCTGTTACGGCCGCGAACTCGTTGGGGCGGAATGTGCTGAGCGCTGCGGGCACGGGTTTGCGAGAGCTCATCGTGCCCGAGTCATTGGCGAATGCGATCAGCGTGTGGGGTTCGCGGCCAGCAGGGGCGGCGGGTACGGGGGAGAAGGCGCTGGTGAAGACGGAACGCGTGCGCGAGGAGCTCGAGGCGCTGCTCGCGGCGGCTTGTCCGCTTTGCGAGAGCGTCGTCGCGGGCTTGGACAAGCCGTTCGTGCTCCCCGAGGAGGTCGACGCGTCTTGGCAAATATGACCGCTTTGTATGCTAACTTGGAGGTTCGGCTGGGTTAGAAGCCTATTTTATCATGCATGCATATGCTTTCGAATCCTTCTGCTCTTCACGGAACTCCCGCTAGAGTCTTGACTGCTGAGCCCAGACCAGCGTGCGTGCAATTATGCAAGCATCGATTCTCGCACGCCGATCCGTGCGGTGCGACTTCGCAGTGCAGTGCAGCTGCGAGGCTTGGGTGCAAAATGGCTGGTATGACTCGACCAGAGTGACGTTTGAATTAGGGTGTAAGTAGGCCGGCCTTCGAGGTAGATGAGTCGATGGGCCAGACCAGTCACCATGCACTGAGAATTTCAGCAGTCGAGAAAGTTGTAAGGCGCTCAATTTTAGAGCACCGAATCTGTACGTAGCAAGTCGCACACGACAAGGATCTGCGAAACGAGGGTGTTGACACGAGCGCACATCTTGCAAATCACCGCGACGCGCGACGGGCAAACGGGGTGCGTTGTCGGGGAATTTGCGCGCCGCGTCAGCGCCCTCGACCCCCGAGGAAATTGCACACCGGTATGCGCATGAATCGAAGGGAGCACAGCTCTTTGCATGCTTCTTTGCGACCACGTCAGAAGCCGACGACCCGGGCGCGCATGACGACGCGTGTTCGGCTCGGCTGCGACTGGGATGGCCGACGCGCGAGTGCTGCGGCGGCCAGTGAGGTGAAACGGACGGAGGCCGCGCGGCGGGCAAAGGGTACGGAAAGTGTGTGAACACGGATGATCGACCGGGATTGTCAACGACGGGATAGGGGGTGGCTTCCGGTGCGAGGGTTCGGAGGGTCCGTAGCAGGTAGCTGTGCAACGAGGTCCGGGCAACGCGCAGCGGGCAGAGTAAGTTAAGTAGGGCAGAGGGCAGGGCGTTATGTACACAAGCACG
This sequence comes from Exidia glandulosa HHB12029, assembly GCA_001632375.1. Lineage (NCBI taxonomy): Eukaryota > Fungi > Basidiomycota > Agaricomycetes > Auriculariales > Exidiaceae > Exidia > Exidia glandulosa. The sequence goes on along the minus strand of KV425887.1, from coordinate 95,377 downwards.
ACATGGTAAGCTCATCCGTGGACCTTCTTGGAGCGTCCCATTCGCTTCTTGAGCCTGGCAGCTTTTGCGGCGCTCATCTGCAGGAGGTGGGAGGTTAGGAACGGACTGTGGGAGCAGAACAAGGTACGCGTGCGATAGACGGATGGACACGCCGTGCGACGTGGCTGGCGTGTGGCATGCAGGGGGTAATACACTCGCCCGCGATGAGACGTACCGTTGCCTTGGCCTGCTCGAGCCGCGCGCGTTCCGCGGCCGCCTTCTTTCGCTCCTGCGTGACTGCGCGTTTGCTGGACGGGGTCGTGTGAGCGGGTGCCGCCAAGTGTTCTCCGTGCGCACGCACCGAGCCTTTTCCTGCGCCGTCTCGTCCTGCAGCTCCTGCGCGAGCTTTTTCGTGGCCCGTTCGCGCTTTGTGCGCTCCATCCGCTCCTGGAAGCTCCGGGTGCGCAGACCGTCAGGTAGATGGGACCGGCTGTACATAGGTGAACAATGCGCGGTGGGAATAGCAGGCACGGTCGCACACTGTGGCAGTCTTTTTGTCCTTCCACGCCTTGCCCGACACGCGCCCGTTCGACGACGGCGCGAGCTGCAGAACCGGCTGCGCGCTCGTGGAAGAGTCGCCGGTGTCCATCACGGAATGTCGACGCGGTGGAGAGTGAGGAGGAGTCCTGGAGGACAGCGGATATCCCCGCCCCGCTTTGCACGCTCCACTCGGGTCCGGTCATAGAGGACGCGCCTTGCGTCACGGTGAGCTCACTCTAGTCGCATGAGCTCACTGTAGTCGCACAAGAGCTCGCTGGTCTGGACGGTGAGCTGGAAGAGCCAGCAAAGCACTGCTCGAACGTAAAATTGCATGTGACCGGGGCGGTGAGGGCGGGTCGGGACTCGGGCGCAGCTAGTTCCGATGCGCGGTCGATCGCGGACCGAAGCTGGACTTAGCACGGAGAGTAATTGCCTCCGGGGGCCATATAGAAATCCCCGGCTGCCAGGCAAGCCACATCAACCGCTCCCCCCAGCTCCCACCCACACGCTCTCCCGCCGCCCCCCATGCTGTCCACCACGCAGCTGCTATCCCACAAGCCGTCTCAGCAGTTCAAGGACCCGAACCAGGTCGGCAAGCACTCGGCGCCCTTCCGCACAACATATGCCCGCTTCAGCGCAGACCCAGGCCGTCTCATGGAGTGGCGAGATCACCTAGAGCTCGACGAGCTCTCGACCTCCACCTCCGCGCCGCCAGACGTCCGCTACGCGCGCATACTCCCCTATCTCGTCAAGGCCAAGGACGAGCTCGTCCGCGCCCACGGTTGGAAGGATGCGCAGCATCGGGTCGACCTCGACACTATGGCCTTTGCGATAGAGAAGACCGTCCGCGGCGCCTCGTACGCTCTGGCCTTCCCGCGCGCGCTCTCCACGTTCTGGGAGTGCGAGCAGGCCTTCACCGCCATGTTCCATTCCGGTCTCTTCGCCGCCGCCCCCTCGCGCTCCAAGGGCATTGTGCTCGCAGATATCGAGCCCCCGCTCGCGTCCATGTTCTACTTCCTCCAGACCGTCGTCCCTGGCATGGTGAGTCGCTTTACGTCCGCGCTGCTTGATACCCGAACGCGATGTTTATGCTCGCGCGCCCCACAGTGCTTAATTGTGATGGACGAGACCAGTCGACACGGTGTCCGTCGCATCGCGCGCGCGTTGCCGCCAGAGGACTGGCTCATCGCGAACGACCACGCCCTGTGCTCCGCGCTCGGCGGCGACTACTACCTCGCCCTCGTCTCCCGCGCGATAAATTGCTCCATACGCACGCAGTCGGTCGACGACGACGAGTTGTAAAATCACGCCGACCTCTCTCAACCCTTTCGCACCTGATTGTGAGTACATCGCCGTCTGCCTCCATCGATGCGGGTGTTTAACGTGTTCCCTTGCAGGCGCATGTTACGGGATCTAATGGGTGTTTGTGTTTACAGTACTCTACCTCTGCATAGATGGAGACGGGCCGCCGTTCCGACGCGGACGACGGCCTGAGATGAAACGCGTCCCTTTCGCAGCGAGTGTGCTGCGTAAAGGAGACGGCGCCGCGCTGGACGAGGCGAAGCGAGGCGCATAGTGTAAAATTGCGAACGCTGTCTGTAGTTTGATTGGCGGAGGGATGCTCTGATGTTGTTTAGAAGCCGGCCGGCCTCGTTTTTTCTGTATCTCGCTAGTGTGTGTCGCCGCTCCCCTGCCTCCTATATTGTACATTTGGCACGCTGCCCGCTCCATCCTGGTGTCGCGCCCCCCAACGCCGACCACGACGCACACACGCAACGCTGTGAACAACTCTTCAAGGCGCCAGGACGAGCGGAATGGCGTACCACACTCCTTTTCCCACGATGATAAGCTCGCGCCGGCGGGCTGCCAGCGACGCGAGCGAAGATTTTGACGAGGACGACGTGACGGTCGAGCTCGACGACCATCGCAGGCCCCGTCGCTTCTCGTCGTCGTCGAGTCCGGACGGCGACAGGGACACCATCGACGACGAAGACGACGACGTGCGCGTAAGCGTGATGGGTCCAAAGCTCACGCTCGTGTCGCGCGCGCCCTGGGAACCCGGCGGCGGCAACGCAGACCTGCTCGCCGAGGAGGACGAGTTGGACGACACGAGCTCCATGCTCGACCAGCTCTCGCTCTTTGGCGGCAAGGGCACCTCCGCGCGCGGCCGCAAGCTCGCCCCTAAGGACGACGTCGCGCCCTCGCCCACAACGCAGTCCGGCGGCATAGACTGGAAGCGGCCGTTCGCCAATACAGGCTCGCGCTCCAGCTCGTCTACGCGCCCGTCGCGAGAATACCGGTCGCCCACGACGAGCGCAGTCTACTCGAACGTGCTCGGCGCGCGCTCGGCAGCGTCGCTCTCCGTCTACTCGGTCGCGTCCACGAAAGACCTCACTGCCAACGCGCCGCCACTGCCGGCCTCGTCGTCGACGGGCACGACGCCGCCGAACAGTGCAGGCGGTGGTGCCGCGCGACAACGCCCGCCGAAAGTTCGCGCGCGCACCACGTCTGCAGGCACCCGCTCGTCCGTCTTCAGCGCGACGTCCTCGCACTCGCACGCCTCCGACATCCCGCCCATGCCGCGTGTGCCGTTCGCCGACTCGCCCTCCGGTACGACCGCGTCCTTCACCGACCTCGAATCCCCTACAAGTCTGCACCCATACGCGAATCCAGACCTGCTCGGTGACAGGGACGACGACCGCCTGCATCGTTCCGAGTCTGGCATCACCGTCACTAGCAGCATCGTCATGCACGACGACTCGGGGTCGATGCTCGCACCATCCATCTCGGCGACGTCCTCCACGCACGGCGCGCCCACGCGGTCACCACGGGGTCCGAAGAGCGCGCTGACGATCAATGCGATCAGCACACCGCTGCCTGCGCCGCCTGGCGTGCTCGGCGCACACAATATGTCAGGCTGGGGCGCGGTGCCGGGGAGCCCTAGTTACAGCCTCATCTCGCTCGAGCAGGCGCAGCAGAAGGTGCGCGAGCGCACGCGTAGCGTGTACAGCACCGCGACGTCGCCGTCGTCTCCCGCATCTGGCGTGTTCCCGCCCATGCCGCAGATGTTGCCCACGCGCAGCCGGACTACCAGCGGTGTCGGCGATCCGTACTTCCCACCCGAACCTGCAGACGCTGTCACGCCGTCCAGCGCGGGCCCGCCACCTGGGAAGACCGTGAAGCCGCGCCGGAGCGGGTTCATGAAGCTGTTCAAGGGCAGCGAGTCGAGCAAGGAGAAGGAGCAGCCTCCCGCTGTGCCTGCCGTACCCGCCATGCCGTCGCGGCCGACCCCACAGCAACAGCCGTCACAGCGCTCGCTCCAGTCCAAGGCGAGTCAGCCGCATATGAACCAGCACGCGCGTGCCATGACGAGCGACCACGTCTCGCCGACGCGTAGGAATCCGCCTTCGCTGTCTGTCACTGTTACGCCTTCTCCGCAGCCCGTACGACCTATCCGTGCATTTACGGTCGACGCGCAGATGGATGACGGTGGTCCGCCTATGTACCTTGGTGGAGGTGGGCCGACGAGCAAGTCGTCGCTATCGCCGAAAGTCGCGGCGCCTGCGCCACCCAAGAGCGCACCGCCGACGGTAGCGGGCTTCGAGGGTCCCGCGCTGAAGCTCAGGCCCGTGTCGACTCTGTTCAGCCATCTCCCGGAAAACCTCTTCACGCCGCAGCCGTCGCCTCAGTCCCCAGGCTCGTCAGACGGCGCGTTGTCACCCGCTCCCGAGCTCGTATCAGGGTGGCAGAGGCAGATCGCGGAGCTGGAGAGCCAGGTGAAGGACTTGCGCGCGCAACTGTCGGAGCTGCGGGCGGGCGCGCCGTGTGAGCATTGTGGGCGCGGTGGCGCAACGTTCGGCAGTCCTGACAAGACGCCACCTGCGCCGAGTCCCGGGCACGGGCACGGGCACGGTGGGCATGACAATGATGACTGGAAGGCCGCGGGCGTCAGCGTCGTGGACCGTCCGAGGGCGCGGACGGCCGGGCGCGATCGCACGACGTTCGCGGGCATGTGGCGCGACTGAGAGCGTCGGCGTCGATGGTGTACATTCTGCTTGGACTTGTCCGTGGGAGCTCTCGTCAGTCTTTATCCCTCCGTATCTTGCTCCGTCACGACCCCCTCCGCTCGTTTGCTGTTTATTCGTTCGACTTATGTGGCTTTCTCGCTTAGGCTGCCCCTCCGTTCCCTTGCTCGTTTGTTAAGTAAAGTATCATACCCTCCCAAGGCCCACCCCCTCCGTTGTACGCGTATCCGGTGACACGTCGCATACATACAGTAGTAGTGTCAGTCTCACTCTCTCTTGCTCGCTTGTTACGCCTCGTCACGACCTTTCTGCTCTCTCTCTCTCTCTCTTTATCTCTGCTTCTCCTCAGCGTCTTCTCTGCACCCTGCCTTGTCTCGTCTCCGAAATATACAAGGGTTAATCATCAGTGTGCTGGGACTCGCTGGGAGCAGTTGGTGACAACTGAGATCGAGTAAGCGGCAAAGGCGATAACCGGGTGCAGACCGGGTGTATACCGTCATCTAGGCGCCCGTGCTTAAAGCACAGGACCTCTGACGCGCGATGATCGGCAGTGCTCCTCTGTCTCTCTCTCGTCGAACATGGCCAACACACCCGATGAGAAGTCCAAGCGACCCGTGCCACGTCTGTTTCTTATACGCCATGGGGAGACAGAATGGAGTCTAAATGGTGTGTACACATGCGCCACCCGGTCTCGCACTCGTCCACTCAGCGCGCACGGACGCAGGACGGCATGTACGCGCATCTAGACATGCTGCGCTATACTCTGCCTAATGACATCGACGGTAGACTGGCGTGTCTGATATCCCGCTCACCGCGAACGGAGAGGCGGTCATCAAGAGTCACCGCGAATGCATCGTCGGGCCAGGAAGTGCGCACCCTCCGCTGACTACTCTGAACCTTTATATCTGATGTACCTTCAGTGCTGCTCGACCCGGACAACATATGCCACATTTACGTATCGCCGCGTCAGCGCGCGCAGAAGACGTTCGAGTTGCTCTTCCCGGGACTGGGCGAAATACCGAAGCACAGTACCACCGATATCGTGCGTGCACGATCTGCCACAATTGTTCATGTGCTCATACGTAGGTGGCGTTTATAGGTTCGAGAGTGGGATTACGGCGACTACGAAGGCTTGACCTCGGAGCAAATCAGAGACAAGAACCCGAGCTGGGATATCTTCAAAGACGGGTCCGTCTAGATCGTGGTATAGCTTCGAATGCACAGTAGTACTGAGATATTGCTGTGCTAGATGCCCTGGAGGGGAGAGCGTCCAGGATATGACGAAGCGCTGCGACCAGGTTCGTACTTCTGCGATCGCCGCGTTGAGACGATCAGGAACAGTGCATGCACGTCGCAGATCATTGCATTCGTGCGTACTCTCTTCATGAGACCTTGCCACTGCGACTAACCCCAGGGCGTAGGTTAGGGAGTTGCATAGGAAGTACTTTGAGGAAGGCATAGGCCGGCGCGACTGCCTCATCGTTGCGCACGGGCACTTTAGCAGGTGCCTGATCGCCCGTTGGCTGCAGACCCCACTCTTCGTAGGTGAGTCGCGAAACTGTATGTGCGCACTGGACCGGGACTCACAATATCTGCAGGCCAGCATTTCCAGGTCGAACCGGCCGGCGTGCGTGCGAACTACCTATTGGACAGGCGATGTTATTGACGCGGAGGGTGCAGGTCGCAATGCTCACGTACAACCACCGGAACCTCAACGAGACGTCGCTGACTGGGTAAGTGGCTGGTTCGATGGTTTCTGGCGTGCGTTCGCGTTGCTAAGTTCTTGCAGGCTCAATTTGCACGCGTTCTGAACGCGACAAGGGAGAGTCCATATGCGTGCATGTACTTGTGGACCCGGCCTTCTTCTGTGTACCATAGTCCTGTACAAGGAGCGCGACACGTGCAGCGCGTGAAAGAGAGAAAGAAGCGCGTTTTGTGCTCGGATCTGCCCGTAGCTGATACCGCACCACGTTTCTTCGTGAGGTGCTCGCCGGCCAACGCGCGCAGGATGGAGGACCCAGAACCAGCAACGGCGCCCCAGGCGTTCCCTACGACGGAGGACGAGCATACCGACAAGGAGGAGCTCGAGAACGGCGTTGACGGCGCCGAGAGCGTTACAGGTGACGCCGAGGCAGCAGAAACTTCAGCTGAACCCGCGAACGGCACGGCCGACGCTGCGCCCGCCGACGCCGAACTCGCTGAAAAGCCTACTGAAGAGCCAGCACCTGAGCCAGCTGCTGAGCCTGAGCCCACGCCGCCGCCGCGTCCCAAGGCGTCCATTAGCGAGGACGCGCGCCAGCGCAAGACGTCGACCACGGGACAGCTCAGGACGAACGTTTCCGCCAAAGGACCGTCGACTCCCATCGTCAAAAAGGTGCGTCCAGCGCGTGAACTGTCTAAATACAATAGCTGAATCGTGATATGTACAGGTTCTCAACTCTGGCACGTTCGGCGTGGGTGCTGTCAAGAGCCCGCCCGCGAAACCTGTCGCGACCAAGACCACGACCCCGTCTACTACCACAGCGGCCGCGAAGCCAACAACCTCCTCCACTGCTACAAAGCCTGCGACCACTAGTACTGCTACCGCAGCGCCGGCAGCGCGGAGGACATCGACCGCGCTGTCGAGCTCCACCACGACTCGTCCCACCTCCACTGTGTCTGCTGCTGCGAAGAAGCCGGCCACCACTACGGCTACGAAACCCACGACTGCGAGCACGACGACGCGTCCGACATCCACCGCTACCGCGTCTAAGCCTCCCTCCCGCAGCTCTGTTACGCCTACGTCTGCTGCACCGCTTCACAAAACGCGTACCAGCATAAGCTCTGTTGCCGATGTCAAGAAGCCGACTACGGCTACACGGCCGTCGACGTCGACGGTTAGCAAGCCGTCTACCACCGTTAGCAAGCCGTCCACGACTGCGAAGCCAGCTCCGCGTACCGTCAGCACGTCTATCTCGTCCCTCAAGGACGTAGCCGAGGATAACACTGCCGAGCTGCAGGCCAAGTACGATGCTGCTTTGAAGGTTCACAGCGAGGAAGTCGCCGGGCTTCAAGCGCAGCACGAGGACATCGTGGCCAAGTTCGCTGCGTTGACCACCGAGCATGGTGACGTCCGCGCCAAGTACGAGGCGCTTGTGAGCTCTCAGGACGGGCAGTCTCAGGATGCAGAGAAGCACGCTGCCCTCGTCGCTGAGCACGAGGCTCTGTCTGCAAAGCTCGCTGAGACCGAGGCCGAGCTCGAGGAAGCACGCAAGGCCAAGAGCGAGTTGACGGAGGCTGGTGCCTTGGGTGACGCGAAGACTGCAGAGCTTGCTACTGAGGTGCGTCGTATCGCTCTGTTGCATCACACATGATCTCAAAGCATCTCGATAGCTCGAGACCGCGCGTGCGCGCATCGCCGAGCTCGAGGCAGAATTGGAGAGCGTCAAAGCTGAACTCGCTGCTCTCAAAGATACGCTTGCGGCGCATACGGCTGCGGGTGAGGAGGCCGCTGCAGCCGCCGCTGTCGAGCATGCCGCGCTCGAGAAAGCTCGCGCCGACCTCGTCGAGATTCAAGAGATGACTACGAAGCTTGGCGAAGAGCATTCGGCTGCGCTTGAGGAGGCCACGTCGAAGATCTCTGCACTTGAAGCACGCGTCGCCGAGAGCGAGGCTGCTGCCGCCGCAAAGGCTGAGCTCGAAGCGAAGGCTTCCGAACTCGAAGTCGAGATCCTCGAGCTCAAGGAGGCCGCCGAGACCGCACAGGACGAGCAGGCGAAGATCGCTGCGAAGGTCAAGGCTCTCGAGGCCGAGCTCGTGGCCGCTCTTGAGAAGAGCGAGCAGGCTGCCGCGGAGTTGAAGACGCTTGCAGAGGGGCACTCCTCGCTGCTTTCCGACAAGGAAGCTGCGCACGCGAAGGCTCTCGAAGATGTTGGCGCCGAGCACACCCGCGTCCTGGACGAGAAGGAGACAGCGCATGCCTCGGCCCTTGAGGCTAAGCTCGCCGAACATGCAGAGGCCATCGCTGCGAAGGAGACCGAGCATGCTGAGAAGGTCAAGGAGCTCCTTGCCCAGCTTCAGCAGGTGTCCGATGATTTGGCGGTGCGTCAGATATACTCATTCCGTCTGCTCGCTTTTATTGACTGAATCATAGGGACAAGAGTCAAAGTACCATAACCAGCTGGCTGCCATCAAGGAGGAGCACCAACAGCTCCTCCAGGAGGCTTTCGAGAAGGCCAAGGTTCGGCTTTACTTAGCGCTGGGCTTTATGATATTCACCTTTCTCGCAGGCAGAGGCTGGCGCCGAACACTCGCAGGAGCTCCAGGCGCTTCGCGCACAGTCGCAGGCCAGCATCGACCAACTGAGTGCTTCTCATGCGCGGGCCCTGGAAGAGTCAAAGACCTCGTACGAGTCTTCGCTCGAGGACCAAGTCAAGACTATCGAGAAGAAGCTTGCCAACCAGTCTCTCGAGCTTCGCGCTACTCAGGACGACCTTGCTAAGGCCAAGGCCGCGCTCTCCAACGCTGCACCGGAAGTCGACAGCCTTAAGGCGCAACTCGAGGAAGCCAAGGCAGCGGTGGCAACTGCTGTTGCCGCTGCCGGCGAGGGTCACGTCGCCGAGCTCGAGAAGGCCAAGAAGGCGCTCGCGGTGGCCCAGGATGACTTCGCGAACGTGAACGAGGCGTTCCAGATGACGAAGGAGTCGCTCTCGCAGATGGCGAACAGCCACACCGTCGAGCTCGAGGAGGCGGCCAAGGCGCGCGCAGATGAAGTGACGAAACTCCGCGCGTCGTTCGATGAGGAGAAGGCAAGCTTGATCAAGGAGCGCTCTGACCTTGCGGCTCGTCTGGCGGAGGTTGAGGCAGACCTTAATGTCGCACGCGCTGCGCCCGTTCACCCGCCAACACCGCCGCTGTCTCCTCAGGCGAATGGCAAGGCAACTCACGACACTGAACCTGGCGTGACGCGCGAGGAACTGGAGCGCCTTCACCAGGCGCATAGCCATAAGCTCATGGACCTCGAGGCCGACCATGCCAAGGCGATACAAGCATTGAAAGAACAACTTGAAGAGGTACGACTTTCGTCGTTGTGTCTGCAAAAGGCTTACCGGTCTTGCAGGCACTTGCGAAGGCGGACGACCTCGAGTCCACCGTGCAGCGCAAGGCTCTCGAGTTGCAGTTCATCGAGCAACAGCAAGATGAACACGACGACGAAGTCACACGGTACGTGTCCAACCCGTCGTCCCACTCCTGGATGCTCGTCTTTTGCGCTATTCTCGGCGCGCTCCTGGGAGTCGTTTTCGTTTACTGAGCATGCTCCCTCGCGGAGCCATCGCGCTGTCGTGCCTGCTTTCGCGCTCTCGCATCATTCGCAATAACTTATCCGCCTACGTCGACATCGCACATCCTTCCCCACTCTCCACATCCACACTGCACACTGCATTAGACGCACATCGCACTTCGGCACGGAATATCGGACACACCGCACTCGCTTAATTTCTTCTCACACATGTATGGCATACGCTGTCGATCATTTATTGACTATCTTTGCCTTGTCTGTGCAGGCTGCAAGAAGAGATCGAGACCCTCAAGGCCCAGCTCAAGGCGTAAAGAACTAGCCACCTGAACGACGGGTGGCGGAGGAACCTGGTTGTCGGTGTGTTTACTGCAGTTTTCCCTGGCTGTCTAGATGTCCCTTCCTGTTTATGCAATTCCTTTCTCAGCTCCCGTTCTCACTCACTCGCACGCACCTGCCCACTTCCCCACACGTCTTCCCCGCGTTTTGCCTGCCGTCTGCTTAATGACCCATCCCGTACATCTATGGCATACCTCTTCTGTCCAGATTCCCTGACTTATCGGCTGCCGCGTTGCTGCAATACATGAGGGAGTGCCCTCGAGAAATTGGAGATACACGGGTGGCTGAGCGAACCGTTCCGAGGCGCTCTGATATCTCGCAGTGGGTTCTTCGAAACGGTGGGGTGTCGGGGTGCAACTGTATGCAGTTAGCCGGAGGCCGATCAGAGCAGACAGGATCTCTGGAGAAAGTTGAAAATACTCAGGAATTTCTGAGAGCCTGGGACAAGATATTTGAGTAGAGTCGCAAGTGCAACCGGAGGAGATTCACATGGAGGGGCAGGCAATTCACGTGCGAGCCTCGTCAGATTCGCGGGACCAGTGAGGAGAGCATCCGTTGCTTGGAAGTTGCCCCAACGCGCGGTAAACGTAAGTCTAAGCGACCGGCAGTCTCAGCTCATAGGCTCAAAATCGTCCGACACGACCTTTTCTTTCTTGTCTTCCTACAACCCAGGTCACCCTTGTACACCCCCACACGACCGCAATGGCCATCCAGAAAGAACCGGGACAGAAGGGCGTGAACTGGTCCAACATCGCAGTTGGTGAGTGCGACCGCTCGCCCTCTACGCGACTCGCAGGGTGCTCACGAGGTTACAGGTGCCATTATGAACATGGTACGCGGGTTTTGCGACCGTCTGACGCGTCATTCTGATTGTCGCTGCTCTCGCCGTTCTCTGTGGCTTATAGTTTGTGAGTTTTCTCGATGTCGTGTCGCGAACTACGCTAACGCGTCGCGCTCTTAGGAGGCATGTCGATGCTACGCGCAACAGCGGCTTTCAACAGCCCGTTAACGCGTCATACCGCAGGTTACGACGCTGGGCCAGCCGTTAGAGGTCCTCAAGACGCAGATGGCGGCGAACCGTTCCGAGACGATGTTGCAGTCCCTGCGCACGGTTTGGAGTCGCGGTGGTGTCGCTGGCTTCTACCAGGGCCTCATACCATGGGTACGCGCGCTCATGGCGCCACCGCGTCTCGAGCAAAGCGCTGACGGCTTTTCGTGTCCGCACGCGCCATTTTTGCACAGGCATGGATCGAGGCGTCTACGAAGGGCGCTGTCCTGCTCTTCACCGCCGCAGAGATCGAGACGAGGACCGTCGCAATGGGCATGAGCCCTGCTACCGCTGGTCTCCTCGGTGGCATGGGTGGTGGTATCGCACAGGCATACTTGACTGTCGGTGCGTCATCGTCCGAGGAGTATTCGCATGGCCCTGACAAGTCATAAACGCTAGGTTTCTGCACATGCATGAAGACGGCAGAGATCACGCGTCATAAGCAGGCTGAGGCTGGCATCAAGCCACCGTCGACGTGGGCTGTATTCATGGACATTTACCGACGCGAAGGTCTGGCGGGCATCAACAAGGGTGTCAACGCGGTCGCCATTCGGCAGTGCACCAACTGGGGCTCGCGGTGAGTCTTCATTCCCGCTGCTGTGATGTACCAGCTAAACGGTCGCGCCTCACAGTATTGGTATTGCGCGTCTTGCTGAGAGCTCTATCCGGAAATTCCAGGGCAAGTCTGAGAAGGACCCGCTTGGTGCGGTAGAAAAAATTGCTAGCTCTTCGATCGGTGAGTCGCAACGAGCTTACAACACCTCGGAAGATAGCTGTGACTGACATCGCTTCGAAGGCGGCGCTCTTGCTACGTGGAATCAGCCCATCGAGGTTGTACGCGTTGAGGTGCGTGGATATGGAGCGGCCCCCAAAGAACGCGAAAAGCTGAAACTTGCGATAGATGCAATCCATGTTGAAGAGCAAGTCCGCCAACCGCCCGGCGAAGCCGACCATTGTGAACATGCTGGCGTACATTTACCGCGAGAACGGCGTGAAGGGTCTCTACCGCGGTGTCGCCCCTCGCATTGGACTGGGCATCTGGCAGACAATTTGCATGGTGTCCTTCGCCGACTACGTGAAGGTTTGGTACGTGGGCGCGACTGTTTCGTTTTCTTGACTACTAACGCACAGCACAGGGTCAAGGGCAAGTAAACGCCTCCCGATTTCTTGAGCTTGAGACTTGCGTATATATATTTCCCATAGACCTATACTGTAGAGCGCTGTTGAATCTTCTTCCTCGTTGTCCGATGCCCTGAACTATAAGCGCCCACGTGATGTGGGGTTGTAAGGTCCTACATGTGGCTCAGCCGGTGTTACCTCGCCGCCTCCTGCCCTCTGAGTCTGACCACTATGTCTGCGGTGAACAAGCGTAATCCGCTGCTCGACGCGTATCTGCGCAACCTTGTCGCAAACCCGCTCTGGACGAAGGTGCCTGCGTCTGCTTTACGAGTCCGGTTCGGGCGCTCATGACATTTCCCTCTGCAGGCCGCAACTGCTGCCACTCTGCAGTTCTCGCAGGATGCACTAGCATCAGCAATTGCTGGCGCACGTCCGCGCCCTGGCAAGGCAGCGCCGCTCCACGAAAAGGCGCTGGCAAAGGTACGTGCTGCCTGTTCTGCTTCGCTGCTCGGTGCTCATGAGCAACCCGCCAGGTCAGCGCCGACATGGTCTCAGTGAAGATGGCGGTGGCGGGCGCTCTGGTCTTCGCACCGCTCAACCATGCGCTGGGTATCTTCCTTGCGCGGTTGCTCGCTACTCGCGGCAAGACAGGCACCCGCGCCAAGGTTGAAGGCATCCTTGCCAACAACCTCATCGCTGCCCCTATCAACACAGTCGGTACACTCACGCCATGTTCCAGCCTATGTACTCGTTCGCTGAAACCAAGTGTCTCTATAGCATATTTGGCGTCCATTGCGATCATCAATGGTGCTCGCTCGGTCGATGGTGTCCTTGCGCTAGTCCAGCGTGGTTTCTTCGGCATGCTGAAGGTTCGTACAGTTATACTGCCCATGTAGAGCCCTTAACGAACTCCTGTGAAGATGACATGGATGATCAGCCCGGTCGCAATGGTCATTGCGCAGAAGGCTATCCCTCCAGAGGTGTGTTGCACCCAAGTCCGTGACTGAACAAGACATTGACCGCTCTGCAGCTTTGGCCGCTCTTCTTCAACTTCGTCGGCTTCGTCATCGGCACATACATGAGTGCCCGCGTCAAGAAGGCCAGGCTCGCTGCAGCACGAGCAAAGAAGGATCCCAAGGACCCGAAGGCGTTCGACGTTTGAGTGGCTGCATGACCGCCTCAGACTTCCGCGCCAACTGCTTTCGAATGCATCATCTATCCAGTTGCATGACTATTGTATTCTATCCACACACAAGAAAGCACAATATCACAGCGAGGGTCGGAGGGTCTCAAGTATTACGCGGCGTTGACCTCAACTATCGTATCCCGGTCCGCAGTAGATAGGAAACGGGCGACAGGTGTCCAAGAGCCTGCGCTCTCCGCCGTGCCGACCTCTGTTTCTAGTCGCCAACTAGATGCACTGTACTTGCCCTGGTGGGGCAGCCAGACCTTCGCAGAGACGACAGCGTGCTGATACGGTTGCACGACCCCACGATATGCAAGTTGTCCGACGAACATAGCCGCTTTGTGACCGCTGCTGGCTTGTTGTGACGCGTTGAACAAGCGCAAGACGAATTTGGCGGGATTGGTCGCAGAATAATTGCGTATCGAGAACTCGACGGGTAGCGTACACGCTCTGCAGTTGATGAGCGGTTTTGCAAGTCCGTAACACGATCAACGTACCCTTTCGAGAAGTCGTGTGCTGCAGATGAAGATGCCACAGTCACGACGAGCGGGTTCATCTCGGCATTCCACTCGGAGTTGCGAATCGCGTTCACTATGTCGAGCTGCGCGCGCACAGTCTCGGCGTACATCGTCCGTTTGGCTTTGACGTTTGCCGCACTCTCGAGGATTGCATCCAATGCACCGTGCGATGCCCCAAGCGTCAACTGGTTCGATAGTACCAGCATCCCTGTCCGCTGCTCGGCTGGTAACGACCAGTGGATCACAATGTCCAACGCTCGAGGATGGTAGAGCGGGAAGAGGAACGGGTACTTCTCTCGGGGAATGGACGAGTATCGCACCGCGGTTAAGCGCGTCGAAGTTCGTCTTCGTACAGCCTCTGCAACGCACTGCACGCTCTGCAGTTGTTGCCGAGATGGAGACTGATACAGGCGGCTGCATTTGACGTCCAGTGCCGGTGGGAGTTTGGTGGGAGGTGGTTGGCCATGAACAACGTCGCTTAATGATTCGGCGACGTGGGCAAAGGTTTCGGCGCCACCTTTCCCGTCGGACCATGGCTGCACGTCCAGAGCAATCCGAGCAGTTTGTGACGCATCCACACTTTGCGCAACCGTCACATCTCCAGCGAGTAGGGCACTCGACCAAGAAGGGCTGACTGCAGTCAACTGCGCTATCTGAAGTGTGTCGCTCGTCAAGCTCTCTATCTGCAGCACAGTCAGCGAGAAGAATAATGGTAGGCTGGTCGAAAGCAGGACAAACCTCGAGCGTCACGAGATATGCACCGTTGCCACTAGGTTGAGGTCGTGCAACGAGACGGGCGTCCATTACAGGCTTGATCACAAACGAACGGTGCACGCGAGCAGAACAGAACGCGCCGTCCGCATTCTAGACGTGTCAGCCACGCATCAACCGAAGAACTAACATAGGCATACCTCGCGATAAGTGACCAATAAACAGATGTCTTGATAGCCAAGGTCACCGGCTACGACGACAGCGGGCAACTCGCACGACTCTCCAGGTCCTAGTACGCTGCTGGTGTGCAATGTATCCAAAGATATTCGAACCGGCTCTGGCGAGTTCAATACGTTCGTCGACGAGAAGACATCCGGGTCGTCGGTCACTGCCATCGATTAATTCAGCATGCGTCGTAAAGCGTGAATATGCACGTCACCGACATTTAACGTGGCCGACACTTATAACAGGACATTCCGCGCTGCGCGTGACCCAGACCTCCGAGATGTCCTTTGTGCCGTGGTTGAAAAGGTGTAGCTTTCCCTCCCGCAGTTCTCCGTTGGCAAGAATATGCCACTCGTCGCGATCGCCCCATGCGACGTCGAGCCGGGGGAGGTCGCCACCAACGTCGACAGACAGGAACACGTCGGGGGCGTAGGTTGGATTTTGGCGCTGCGCCGGAGTGTCGTGCAGTCGGCGTCCGCGTCGTGCCAGCGATTCGCTCATCGGGAGAAGAGAAAGAAAAGAATAATTTAGGCGCATAACTCTTAAAGACGAAGGGTGATGAGCGGTTAGACGCAGCGACACCTTGAGTGGGCGAGTCAGGATCGGTCGAGCGGATTATAGTGCATGGTGGCGTACTGTGCGATTTTCTCTCGGCGCAAGCCTGATCTCGTCAATGACCTCCACTGTTGGAGGCTTGCCATCTTCAGTGTGCTGCTCGACGATGACTGTCACGTTCGTGAGGAAGACCTCCACAGTCAATGGATTTTGCAGTGCTACGTCTATCCAAAAGTTCTCTGCAGCAGCACAAATCAGTACGATGCCTCCTGAGCACACCCTTCGTACGTACCGTCGACGTCAACCTGACTTCGCTTGCCGAGCCGTCCGAGTGTATGAAGCTTCGCAAACGGTGCCCATATATCTTCGAGTTGTGCCCATTGCTCGTGACTGCTTTCACCCGGGAGCGATGAACGCTCAAAGCGAAGGGCGGTCGCTTTGGGCACAGCGAAAGATATGGATGGTTGCAGAGCCGGAAGGAGATCTGCCGCGGCGCCCGTGGAATGGATGTGCTCGAACGCAACACGGAAGTCGTCGATGATACCCTGCGCATGTCCTACCCCGTCCTCATGAAGATGCGTGACGGTCGCCGCTGTATATGGCCGGAACAAGGTTGCAAATAACCGTATCGACGCGTCGATGTCGCCGGTTGCATAAAGCAGTCTCGCTGTAGAGGCAATTAGATATGCAGAAGGAGGCTGATCGATACGATGAAGAAACATACCGAGACTATGTTCGACTCTCAAACCGAGGGCGGGAAAGCCGCGAATATCAGGGCCAGCGACGGGCTGGAAGGACTCTGACAGCATGCGAGGCGGCTTGATTCGCAACAGGTCGTCCGCTTGACGAAGGAAGAAGATTGCAAGGGGTTTCTGCGTGGACAAAGAGTTCAGAAACCACGTCTGCGGCAGCTACTGGTATCCGCACAATACCGGACTTCTCCATACGTAGGGCAGCATCCGCATACCACATTGACGCGCGCCGAAGGCCGCCTTGTCGTGCTGCAATCAGCGCGGCGTGCGCCAGGAGGACCGCAGCGTACGGTTCTTCAGCCTATGAATCGAGATAAGAAAGCTTAATGAGGGTGGCAATGAGCGACGTACATATCCTGCTGCCCAGGATAACCATCTATCTCCGCCTTGCGAGTGGAAATCCTGCACACCGGCCTCCCAGCGGACCGCAAAGAGGAGTGCGCGATATTGCGCTTGTGCTGTGAGTTCGGACATCTGGAACGGTTGGAGAGCGTATGCCACATGGGCTCCGACCGCTGGAGACGGCGCGAGCATCAGCGGCAAGACCTCCTGACATGCCAGTCAGCTGCAGCTTGAGGAGCACACGATTTACTGACAGAACCACCACGGCCCTCTTTGCGCCATGCTTCCCACACGGGGATAGCCAATCTGAAGTCGCCAAGGATGGTCGCAAACTCGGCCAGTCGTCGCTGCTGAGGGGGCGCTGACGGCGGTGGCAGCTGTTGCCCGTTCGGAGTCGTTGGGCTCGTCACGGCAGAGGCGGACGATATCGACCCCGTGGACGACCCAAAGAATCGCCTCGTAGACGAAAAGATACGTGTCGGTAGGCGTCTGTTAGCAGAGAACTGCATGGAAGAAGTCAGTTTGGCCGTAGATGAAGAAAATGTCTGATGCGCACATTCTCGTTCCAGTCAAGCACGCAGCGCTCCATCCATGGGATGAGGCTCTGGACGACGAACTCGCGGACGAACCTGCCGGCCTGTTGCAGGTCCTCTGGCGACATGCGGAGTTCGTGTACCTCAGGAATATCTGGAAGACCTGGTGCTGCATTGGGAGGTAGACGGGGCGGTAGTGTGAATAATGGGACAGGAGTTGCAGGTTGTCCGAGGCCAAGAGTCAAGAAATGTGCGTGCAGGCCGTATTGCCGCTTCGTTGCGTTGAAGAGCGCAGCGCATCTTTAGAGTACGTTAGCAACGCATCAACTAGTCGAGTAAGTGACTTGCTCTTCGTCGTTGAGCGGGGAGTTGGGGGTGTGCACGATGAGCGTATAACGCAGCATGTTCGGGTCGACCCATTGCGGCAGGTCGCTTGGACGAGAATGCAGCGCTGTAATGGCCGCGAGAGGGTTGGGAGCTGAAGTTGACACTGCTAGGACGACTGTGGGACAAGTATGAGAAATGCGCGCAGAGCGAAATTGTCATTACGCGCCTGCCGCTGGGTGATTCCAGCCTTCGGTGCGCGACGGCGCGTGGTCGCCCTCGGTGCAGCGCCTGAGCTCATCCCACCACGGCGTGCGGTTCCCCTTAGGACGTGGGCCGCTGGGATCGTCGCCGAGCCAGGTAGCAGCCTTCTTTGCTATGCGCGCACCGATCCAGTCAATTGCGCGTCCGGCACGGCTGTCTTCGTCTTCCTTGCACGCCGCCTCGACCTCGAGCAGGTCCGAAAACCGAAGGGCGAACGACGCGAGCCCGACGGTCTGGAGCGATGTTGTGCGCGTTGTGACTGCTGCCTGTGAGCGCAGGGCGGGCAGAGCTAGCTGTATTGCACACCTTGCTGCAACGGGGAGAACGACTGCAACAGATTGTGCAGAGGCGGTAGCGAGGCATCGTTGAGCGCCGCGACGAGGTCTGGAGACGCGAGCACGCAGATGTGCGGCGAGAGCGAGGGCGGCAGCGCCGCGGCCATTCCGGAAAGTGTTGGGCGCACGCGTCGAGCAGCGCTTATAAGTGACGCGCCCCGTTCGCTCTCCGCCGTTCACTCCTTGTCCTCCTCCACAACCATGACTTCCATTACGTGACTATACTCGTACACAATCCAGCATAAGTCAATCTAAACCTGTCATTACCAGCTCCGAGTCCTCAAACCGACGACGACGCGCCGGACTGCCCCGTCCTCCCATCCGTGCTTGTACCCTGCGTCGTCGAGCTCTTCTCCGTGCGAGTCGTCACTCGCGCAAAGTCGATGATCGAAATCTTGGTCAACTCTATCTCGCCCTGCCCCGTATGCGTGCTTTCTTGCGTCTGCACGAGGAGGTGGCTTCGCATGTTGAGCACCATCCGCGAGCACATCATCGCACTCGACACTCGGTGCAGTCTGGTGTATCTGTCAGCCTCATCGTCCGACGCCTATATATGGGTACCTACGTGATGAGCATCGCCTTGGCCGGCCCACTCGCTAGTTGGAGTACTATGATATTCGCCGTCGCGGTCACTGCAGTCACTTTGATCAGCAAGATACCATCTTCGACGTTTGTCCGACGCACTGAAGAGGACGGCAAAGTATATGTACCCTGTCTGGCTTCAGCGACCGTGCGCACGACGAATTGTGCACGCACCATCGGTCTGCAGCACCTTCAACAGCGGACCCAGCGTTCCAGCTCGTACTGTATCGACGGGCATCAATCAGCATTCCATCTGCGTTGGCACGTAAAATCTTGACTTACGCATTGGGACGAGTCTCGCCACTGTCAGCAACATGATAGCTGGCCAGGGGTCAGTGTGGCTATTGGGCTTAGAACTGGCGCTAATACGCACTGGTGTCGAAGAACATGGACGAGTAGAAGAATGTGCTGGCGAGATGTGTGTTCTCGAACGATACGACGCAGGGACGAATGGACGGCGGGAATTCTTAGAGTTATCCTCCTCAGCTTTCCGCAGGGGTGAAAGACTAGGAAACTTACCGTCTTGTTTGGCCGTCACGGTTATGTTGACAATGGCAGCCGTCATCCCGCCCATTGTAATCTGACCGACGCACGTCAGCTTCACTTCGCTTGAAGCTCGCAACGTTACGCACTATGAAGAGGGGTAGCAGTATCCAGCGGACAATCTTATTCCGGTCCCACATTGCTGTGATGCGCAGCATGAGGAGCACTACGCCTCGTCAGCTTCCTGACCAGGCGTACCCTCGAGTTGAAGCCTACCGTCCACTACGGCCATACTCAGGAGGGATAACCAGTCGTCGATGATCGACCACGCCACGCAACTACGTGACTTCGTTACTGCTTGATACGACGACAAACTGGAACCGGCATACCCCTACGCTATATGTCAGATGCGCTATCTTTGGATTCTCCCGCGGAACCGCACATTTATGGGAAAACTCGGGTACGTGTAAGAGAAGAGGAGAACGAACAGGTTGGCGGCAGGGATGTATCGGTTCTGTGCGCGTCACTTAGTGAGCGGTGTCAGATTTGTTCCTGTGGTCGCATACTCACAAGGATGAACAGAATCTTTCCCTATGCGGGAGTGTCAGTGCGTCCTCTCACTGCGCGTGTCGGAGACACATACCAATGACCACCGCGTACTCCATACGAGTTCGACCTAAACACCGTCAGCTCGAGTCCGCGGTACATTACGACGCATTGCACAACGTACCTCTCTGTCTAATGTCGTAATATGGTCCCAGAACAACAACGCCACCAGTGCGACTGCGTAGAAATGAGTCAGACGCTCGAGGCGCTGCTGCAGAGGAATTCACCATTCGTGTAGTTCTGCGCGAGGATCTGCTGGAACACTTTGATAGGCGGACCTCCCTCAGAGTCGGACATGTCGATCTTGCAAGGTGGACGAAGTGATGAGATGAGCTCTCAGTCTGCAACCTCAAGACTCTGCTTTATCAACTCCCCTTCGTCCGTCTTCGCGCAACTCTCTCCACGAGCGGGCCGGGCAATCGCTCGAGAGCCGTGCACATCGCGAGCGCAGTCGCGACCCGGTGCTCAGGTTAGGGTTTGCGAAGCCCGCTATATCCGGCAGACGCGATATGAAGCAGAACACCGGAGGGGTTGATGATAATCTATCTGAGCTTCGGAACATCGACATCATCCAAGCCCACACTAGTACTGTGCTGTGAGACGTACTCGAGGTTGAGGCGGTCTGCCCTCGATCACTCATTCCCAATTAACCAAGCTGAGATCTAGAGCTAGGGATCCAGATAGTAGGGCGACAGCTAGTCCGCCGGGGCTCACGACAATCTGGGATACAAGATCGATGAGCACGGTTTAGCTTGCGCGCACCCGCGCGTGCGAAGTGTGCCTCACGCTTCAAAATTCCCAAATTTCAAAGTGCTCCGGCGCACCGGTCAATGCGCGGGAACAAATATCCTCGTCGGGGTGTGGACGATATCGATCAGACGCTCTAACAGGCACGACAGGAGTCCGGCGTCCCACGCGGCAGCCACAGTTCCACAGAAAGTCTAAACCGCGTTGCCATCTACGGCTTCTCAAATTGGAGGCCAGAGAGGGGAAGGAAGGGGAAATTTTGATTGCTCGCGACCGCCGTGCAGATCATTGCACCTGAATGACCTCCCCCTGATTGAGTGTGATACGTAACAGATGATCACCCCCCGGTGAATTCTCTCTCGTCCGTGCAAGTGGCTGAATTTGCGTTTGTTTTTCTTCAGGGCGCCCGTCACGCTTCGCGACGCGCGGGACTAAATCCGAATCGCGAAACTCACAAGTCCCCCCCGTTCTGATATCGACGACGACTGGCAGGCGTAAGTGCATTTCAAGAAGACATTTTGTCCACATTCGGGCATCTCATGTGCGCCCTGCTCGGATTACAGAACAGGATCGTAGGGGGCTAAGGGGTTTCTAGTATGACGCGGACTCAATAGGTGGCGGACCGGTGTATCCCGGTGTCAGTGACCGAATAGAACTTCGCCAGTGGCAGTCGTCACCAGTCCCAAGCATCCTAGTCTTGCAAACGTATCAAGTTTCGGCACTAGTGTGTTCCTATTGTGACTAATTCCAACGTAGAGTATACAACGTACAGAATAGCGAAGAAAAAAGCAGTAGATGAGGTCAGAGGCATCACAGTATTCAAGACATCCACCTTCATTCGTGCAGTCGTTGATTCGTCCATCCGTCTTTGAGGGAGAAGAAGAAAGAGAAGAAGAAGGGAGCTTCGTCCGTTCACCCGCCCAGCATAGCGAGCGCGGTGCGCAGCTCCTTGCGCGCCGTCTCAACGTCCTCGTAGTCGAGGGCCGAGATGGCGAACTTGCAGTGCTTCTGCACTGTGGCAACAAACTTGGGCGTCATAGCGGGCGACTGCTGCTGCTCCGGAATCGCGAGGCTCGTGCGGCTCGTGCCCGCGTTCGGGTACGGCGCGGGAGGCGCAGACGGCGTAAAGTGCGGAGGTACGGGCGGGGCAGATGCATACGGCGGCGCGGAGGCTGATGGTGGTGGACCCGGGAAGCTGTTGAGCACGGAGGGTGGGGATCCGGAGGGCAGGTCGATGACGGACTGCGGCGGCGAGGTGGATGCCTCGGAGCCGCCGACGACAGAGGGCGTAAAGCGCACGTGCTTCGGAGCGGGCGGTGCTGACGGGGCGTTGATGAATGGCGGTGGGGGCGGGGGGAGCGGCGGCGCGATAGTACCAGAGGACTCGGAAGAGTTCTCAGACGGCGCACCGTCGTCGTACTCAGGCACAGTCCAGCTATTCTGTCTGCTCATTGGATTGTTGCTCGCGGTCGACCACGCGTCCTCGTCTGGCTCTGGGTGATGCGCACCGAGCATACTGGGTCGATGTCCAACATGTGACGTGCCCGTACGCCGGTCCAGCGGACTCCCGTCACGCCCATGGTCGTGGTCGGCGGCGAAGCGGTCGTCGAGCCCAGGTGTAGCGGCAGTGCTCCACATGCCGGGTGTGATAGCACGATCCTCTGGCGCGAGGGCATGCGGCGAGAGCTTGGTGGGCGTCCGCAGCAGGTCGATAGAGTCGTTTGACGCATTCGCATTATTGCGTGGCGAGTCAGGAAGTGGGACGTTGCGTGCGCCGTGCGGCGACGGACGCGGGCTGTGGACCTCGGTCTGGGCAAAGGCCACTGTGGATGCTGGTGGTGCAGGCCCGACGAGAGTGTCCTCCGACATGCCGTCAAGCTCAATGGTCGGACTCGCGGCCCCTGGGGGTGGCGCAGGCGTACGACCTTCCCGTACAGCTTTGGAGATCTCGCCAGCACGCCATTTGGCGTATCGTATCTTGTCGTTGAACTGGGCAGACGTGGTCAGTATGCTCGCGAAACATACGCACGCCGACACCACGCACCTCTTGTTCAATACCATCGAACACATTCAAGACCTCGAGGAAACACGCTGCAGCACTGAACTTCTTGGCGGTAGCCCTGCAGAGATAGTACACCTTATTGTTAATAACTGGAATGTTCGAACGCGGAAGCTGTCGCACGCACTTGGTCGCTTTGCCTGAACGATCTTCACCGTCTGCGACATCAAAGACACGCAGTGCAAAGTTTTCGATGTAAGCTTGACCGGCGATGTCGCCTAGCGCGTCCGAGTCGTCCAGTTGACCTTTCATCTGCGCGTGCAAGTTCAGGTTCGTTCAGACGGGCCAAGCAGCTGCGCACCTTCTCCAGCGAGTCCATGAGACCCATAAGATACGCGCGGCCGTCCTTGGCGCGTACTTTGAGCCCGATGCCGACCTTTGCGGCATAATAAGTGCCTGCGACGCGTCAGTCGACCGCGCGCAATCACGACGCACTCGACGCACACCAGTAAGCCATGACCGGATCTCGGTCCTTGAGCTCATTTGCGCGCTGTATATAAGGTACTATTGTCTTGAGTTCTGCAGGGATGTTGCCTGTGGACGCCATGGGAGCGACGGAGAGAGAGAAAGTGGCTGAGTTGAAGTCGCAATGCGCAGTTAGCCGTCTTGTTGTCTCTGCGCAGGCTCTTTATTGCCACCTCCTAGCCATGCCGCGTGTTCTGTGCGCGCTGGGAGCCACCTCGACACTCGCCTGGACTCTGGACTAGGTCCTGTAATGAAGAACTGTGCAGCTGAAACTCTAATTCGGCATGACGAAACCGGTGTGCTTGCGCGCCACCGTGACCGCGACTTGCGCCGTGATGCTCCTCACTTGTTCGCGATGGATTCGCGCTGTGCTACTCGAGGGGCTGCGTACGATGACGAAGAAAGCAGTGACATTCGGCGTCATGCTACATCAGATATCGAGACTCGCTATTGGTACATGGGCTTTTACAAACTGCGTGGGATGGATGATAAACTATGCAATGGCGTGGATGATGACAGAGAAATGGGAAGCTCCAAAGTCTAGGGGGTCATGCGTGCGGTGGGGCGGGCGGCGTCATGGCGGGCGTCGCGGGCGGCGGCGGCGAAATCGGTGCGGGGTGTCTCAGCCTCTGAGGGCGGCGTCTCTAGACTCGTGCGACGATTACGCCTTGCGCGACTTCGACTTGCGCATGAAACCGTTCGCGCTGTGGCTACGCGACGACGACGCGGTCGCCCCCTGCTGCGCCGCGAGTTCTGCCTGTCGGCGGGCATCCAGCCACTGTCACACGAAGTCAGCAAATGGGTCTCAGGAGCCAGAACATTACGGACCTGACGCTGGGTGTACTCGTGCAGCGACTGGGAGTAGGACTTGAGCGCGATGTACTTGTCCTCCGGCGCGCCGTGCGACGTCGAGGGCGTGGTAGACTGCTTCACGGACACCATTGTGTATGCGTGCGGTGGGTGGAGAGCTGAGAGCGTGGGTGATTTGGTATGGGATCGCCCTTGGAGGCGGTAGGCCCCTTATGTACCTCCGGACTAGGATGATGACGTCGGAACGGCGAGTCGCGACCCGCCCATCGCACCTCGCCAAACGCTTTGTCTTTGCCCCACGGCTCCACTCCTCATCCACTTTGGCGCCTGGCTCGCTCAGGGACTTCCTACGCGGCTTGCTCTCCGTGCTCACTCTGCTCTTGCAGGGACGCAGGGCGAGCGTCATTGCATGCTCGCAACGACCGGGGACTGAGAAGCTCGATGTGCTCCACCCTTCTTCGTACCGTACGCGTTTGAATTCCAGATTGAGTCTAGTTGGAACACACGCAATCCTCTGGCAGTCGTCGCATGGGTATGGCCATACCCTGACCATTTCCGCGCTTACGACACGCGCTAAGCTCTCCTGTGTGTTCTCCTCTCCTCTCTGCACTGCATGAGTGACTTGCTCTCTATGACTCGCGATGACGTGCCTCTCTCAATGCGCACTGAGACGAGCTGGGCGATGCGCGCAGTGCTTCTGCGGGCGGTCCGAGTCCACCGAGCCCCGCACACAAGCCTGGGATTTTTTCGCGCGTACATACCATACAGGCTTCCATCAGAACCGCCTTCTTCTTCGTCTTTTGCTTGCGAATCCGATAACGGGAGGTGGGGGTGGAGCAACTGTCACCCCGGACGTTTTTTCCCACCCGGCGTCCATCATGTTCTTGCCTTTTGCGGTATGACAGTGTCCAAAAGCAGCTCTGCACGCAGGCCCTAAATTTTTGTTGTGCGCGCACGGGGCATTGTGTCTTGCAGGAATCATCTCAAGCGTACTGCGTGCATGCAAGATACTCGTGCTTAGACTTCGCGTACACGGGGCCGGGATTTCCGAATGACGACGGGCGTGCGTCAGGATTCTCGCTATCCTTCTCACTCGCCTCCCGTCCCTTGCTCCATGGAGTCGGTGCTCCATTGTGAGTGCTATCTTTCTGGTCGTTGACTCCAGCGCCATCGCAAAACTCCACTTTGAATGGGAAACTCGGGATGAGGTCATCGGAGTATGCCTCTGAGGAGCCTCTCCAACCAACACAGCGAACTTGTACGCTGAGCAGACAGTCATACTACTAGTAGGAACGACAGCTGACGTATGCGATGTCTATGCAATGACGACGAATGGCAATGATTCGATTGGGATCCCTCAATCGACTTCCTTTCGACGTCCACCGCGGTGTCATTCATTCATATCTCACGGGCAGAGAAGTATAGCTTAGCAGTGGAAGACGTCAAGTGGCCTCCAAGTATCTCGCGGATGACGCAACAACGACATGTCGCGGCGCGAGGCGCCTACCACGACCGGTATTTCCTCTTCCGAATCGCAGCATTATACGTATAGCCTGAGCTGTGTAGCAGAAGAGAACCAGTCGTCATCTTCGATTACGCGGCGCAGAAGTACCAGAACTCCACTGAGGGTTCCAAGACTTCGTTCGCCCTGACTCGGATACTGGCAGGTACGGCGGGTTTCGTAATGGTACACCCCAACGTGACTCCACGCGGAGCACTCGATTCCACCACGATCACGGTGCCACGACGTGACTATATTGATAACTCATCTCAAGTGCGTCATGTCCCAGTACACTACTCTTCTTTCACCGGGATGAGCCCATGATCATATCCGAGTCAGTCTTCGCCTCCTTCGTCACTCCTCTTCGCCTTCTCCACGGTACAAGGTCCACCAACGCATTCCATACGGTCTGCTCGTCGTTTCGTCAGACTATCCAACAGCCTCCCGAGGCCAAGGCTTACCCATCGAATGCCGAATATCAGCGCGACGAAGATAGCCACTGCGGGATCGCTCGTCAACACAGCTCCACACTCCCCCCCAGCAAGAGCCCGCCCTCAGCCTCTACGCACCTGTTCCCTCGAATATGTCTGGGATCACGCTTGCCTTCACAACCGCGAAGATGGCGAAGCTAAGCCACGATTAACGAAGCCAGAGTACGATGAGCGTTGCGGTACGCCGGTCTGAGGCCAGCAGTGCTCACCCGCAGGAAACCAAAAGATATATCCCGCTCCAGAATACTCGCAGCGCGAAGCAAACGTCGAACGGCTCGTCGCGGTCGGTGTCGCAGAGACACCACTGGTGACGTGCCATTGCTCGCCACAGCGCGCGGCCAAGTAATACTGTACGCGGACGGTTATCTAGCAACGTCTATTGCATTAAGAAGACGTGCACTGACCTTCAACACAGAGCGTGAGGAGGAGGATCGCCGCATTGACTCCAGAGACGAAAACAGAGCTGCATGACACCATCAGTAGAACGCTCGCTCTTGCGATTCGGCGACCATGACGCCTATAGTGTGGGAATACATACAATGCACCGTGGGCTACTGCGCAATACAGAACTCTTCTCTCCAGCGTCACTTCTTCATGATGCGCCCCGAGTGTCTCAAGGGGGAGCGTCAGCGGGTGACATTGCGAGCGGCTGAGAAGCTCAGGGAGAATAATTGAAACGCACAGCTGCTGCCGCCATCGCAAAGAACACAAGAAGAATGTAGGGAAACAGTATCATCTTAACCGCAGTCTCAGCTCCTGGTGGTGCAATGAAGGGGAATAAACCCACCGTAGTTAGATACATCGGGTCAAGCCTCAGGCGTTTCGGCTTGTCTTCCGCCTGTTCGACAATGGACGCTCTCACAGTGAGCCACGTCTGCAGATGTAGCAGTCAGAATGACAACGGCGATGAGAAGAACGCTGAGACGCACATGCCACACGAGCATCAGGTCGGTGGCTGCCAACCTTCAAGTTTCCGGAACCGCGTCAGGGTGCACGTCGATCATGCGACGGGAGCAGAAACACGTACATAGGCGCGGACGACCACATCAGCGCTGCCTGAAGCAAGCAGAGCGTGCGGGGGAAGGGATGGTCGTATCCGTTGGCGTAGAATCTATCGCATAGTGCGTGAGTCCCCGCAATGCATCATATCATAAGATACCGGCATACATAAGCAAGGCTGCGATGCCGTTGAGAATCGATGCGATACACCTGTTCAACGTAGGGATATTAGGCTAGAATAGCGGCAGGGACAAGGAGGAGACGTACATGTTGACCAAGAGCGGATGACGCAGCGTCCGCTTCGAAAGCATAATCCCGAGCAACAGAGGTATCAAGACATGAGATCCTGTGAGGTAAACCCCGCTATACGTCGAGATAGCAAGGCGTCTGGCCTCTGGGGTCAGACTCACTGCGGCCATCGCTTGAAATTCGCGAAATCTGGGTCGACCAGCGACCTTCAGTCAGTAATATGAGGAAGAGAGAAGGAGGTGAACGGCGCATCCGATTCATGGCTGTGGTGCGCTGCACAACAAGCGGCTGGCCGGTCAACACTGCCGTGCGCGGATCCGTAACTTCAGGGAAGAAGGCACTTCCAACAACCCGCCGATCACTGCAAACCTGAGGCAGACGCATCGCGGAGTGGCTACAAGTACGCGACGGCAACGCAGGAAGAGTCGTCTCAGTGGGAACGGAATATGCACGAACAGTGCGTCGACGACAAAGACGTGTGAATCTACCTGTGCCGGCAGGACCCACACTCAATCAAACGTGCGACATATTACCACACTACGCGACAAAAACACTAGTTCAAAGCAGGATGAGAGCGTGGGGAGGATACAGCTTGAAACTATGACTACACTCAAAATAAGTTAGCGGTTGTCGCCCGTGCCAGACGCGACCGAGCCAGAAACGAGGCAGAGGTTGCGCGGCGTGAACTGGACATTGATGATCGGCGTTCGTTTTGTCGGGAACGTGGCGAGAAGGTCGGTTCTGTAGAAGGTTAATCAGGGCCATATACGCTCGAGAATGAAGTCGACGTACGTCTCCGTGTTCTGCTCGGCGGGCCCATCGTTGAGGCCACCGGTGGGCAATGCGCCGGCATCAGCGGTGGCGGGCACGCGGCGACTTGCCAGGCCAAACCCATCGACCATGGCTATGTCGTCTTGAGCACCGCGCTTGGTTGGCAACCCGCCGGGCGCCTTAACATCCCAGCATCGCACTGTCCAATCCGCACTGCCGCTCACAAGCAGTGTTGACTCTGCGCTGAACGCGAGCGAGTGGATCAGACCTGTGTGCCCTGTCATCTTCTTGACCCGGCGACCGGAGCCCAGGTCCCAAAGGTTAATTGCGAGATCCTCTCCTGCAAGCGAGTGAGTACATGGGAAGGCCGAACGAGAATATACGTACCCGCACTGGCGAGGTATCGTCCATCTCCAGTCATAGCCATGGACGTGATTGCGCCTTGGTGTCCAAGGAAGACACGCACGCATGAGCCCTTCTGGACGTCCCATAACCTACACGTGTTGTCGCTGGATCCCGTCGCGAGGTAGAGAGCGTTGGGGTGAAATCGTACACACTGCCGCGCGAGTCTGATGAGCGAGATCTTGGACATAAATTGAGCTTGAACTCACGTCAACGTCACTTTGGTGGCCGGCATAGATACGCAAGGCGGTCGAACGATCTGTTGACCACAGGCGGGCTGTGCGATCACGACTTGCCGTCGCAAAATAGATTCCCATGGGACTCCACTCCACGTCCCAGACAGGATTCTGATGACCGCGGTACGCGACGAGGTTGGTCATCGTGTCCAGCGACCACAACCGCACAGTCGCGTCCGCGGATGCCGACAATAGGTGTTTGGGCGGCGCGGCAGACCCAGTCAAGGGGTCGAAGGACAACGAGTAGACGGGCCCGCTGTGGCCAATAAGTTTGCGCGTAGTGTTGCCACCCCTTTCTCGTACGCGCTTGAGGGAATTGGCTGAAAAATCAAGTGTAAGCTTGAAGCAGCATACAGTGGAGAGTAAATGGCGCACAGTCTTTGATAGACGAAAGTTGAAACTCGTTCTTCATACCCTTCAGCTTCTCGCCTTTGATGTTCCAGAGACGGATATAGCTCTCGGAGAAACCAGCAGCCAAGATGGAGGTGTCCTGAGAGAAAGTAGAACATGCGATCCTTTCACACTGTGAGCGACGCGAATTGAAACGGATATATGTGCTTACCCATCATTGGCGTCGTGGAAAGTATAGGCGCAGATGCTAGGCAACGCGCGCGCGCGCACCATCCCAGTGCGATCCAAACCGTTCAAGTCCGCCTCCGCAGAGTACCCTGCGGGATCCAATCGTATTCGTTTTCGTGCGTCGCGAATTTTCTCTACTTCTCTCCGCACGTCGACCGTCTTGAATTGAGGCGGCATGGGAAGCTGTTCAGACGATGTGGGTGCGGGATGGCCATTCGGCGGTGGTGCGAACGGGCGTGGTAAAGAATTCGGGTCATAGCGACCTCCAGGGTTGACAGCCTCGCCGTTCAGCATGCTCTCTTCTCGTAGCGTGCGCTCGACCTCGTCCCGCAGATTGTCCTCCATTGCAGGCAAGCCCAATCGGAGGTCTTTACGGATCGAATTGAACGCTTGCGGGGCAGAAACGCCTGGCGCAGATTCTCTCCCAGAGCCGTCCGGAATGAGGGCAGATACCAAGCCAGTATTTTCTTCCCAGTTCACCGCGGCGTTGGCTGTACTGCCGGTCGATGGTAAGACTGGTAATGGTCAATGGTCGCTCCAGTGAGCTGTAGGAGACGACATACCCTCTACAGTAACGTGATTGTTAACCACCTGCATGACCGCTGATCGACCACGGCGACTCGACTCGCCAGTGAAACCGTCACCAGCACCGGCAGCTTCTCCTCCGGTGCCTTCGGTCAGCCAACCAACAAGGAGTCGGAAGCCAGACCGCGACATGCGCAGGAGGTACTTCTCATTCCGGAACCGCCGAGCAAGCTCGTCTTGTCCAACGTGCGATGGAATGGACAGCGACTGCAGGTGGCGTAAGGTCGGTAAGTGGTGCGTTGCGAGCGACGGCGAGAAAGTGCGAAAGAAATCGAGAGCTGTTGCCCCGCACATCAGCTGTATGGAAGTGGAATGGACGTCCCAGACATACCCGCATCCTTTAATCCCTGCTCGACGAGATCCAGATAGAAATGGCAGAATATAGGGAACAGAATTGGTCGGAATTCTGGCTGCGTGGCGATGAGCAACGGCGCGAAGTGGAACATGATACGCACCCTGTACATGTCTAGTGACCCGTCAACCCATGCCTCAAGGTCTCTAAACCCGTCGTGGCGATCTGTTGGGCCCGTCGCGAGCGCGTCTTCGACACCGCCCACCGCGTTCATGAGGTTGGCCAACCCTAACGATCCCATCTGAGTGCCCAGGAGAGGGCTAACGACAACGCTGATCGCGTCCTTCGAGATGTTGGGGTCTGCAAGGCTGTTGGACCTGTCCGTCGCTGAACGTGGGATGGCCGGCGCGTTCTTCTTGACGAGCTCGGCCGTCGACACGGTCGTCGCCTTAGACTTGGCCGCGCGCGAGCGCGTGGTGCGACCCTCTGTAATAGGCCGCACGTCGGTAGACGGGCCAGCAGCTGCGAGCTGCTCGCGCAGCTCCTGCTCGGCCTGCTTCAGGCCGCGCTTGCGCAGGTACTCGAGGACCATGGTGTCCTCCTTGGAGAACTGATCATCCTGCGACAGGTCTATCGGCGACGACGCGCTCGGCGTGTTGCTCGACCCAGGCGTCACAGACATCGCACGCGCCGGGAAACGATGCGGAATGGGAGAACCGAAGTCCGGTCGGAGTTTGACGGAGCAACAAGGCGCGAGTTCAATTCACATTTTAAGGTGATCGAACTCGGTTCTGAAAAATCAGTTAAGGCCAGACACGTTCAGAAAGAACGGTCCTCGCATGCACAGGCTCAAAAAGACTCCTGCGGATACTTACTGGTCACAGGACTTCAAAAGCAACTGCCCACAGCCGGGGTTGATCCGACGACCTTCGCTTAGCTATACAAGAGCGACGCGCTACCACTACGCCATACGGGCTAACGGGCCTTGACCAAGCTATGTGTGTTATAGGAGCGTCACGAGGAGGAGGCAGCGCTCGACGGTCCTTCCTCCGGTATCATGTATCCCTTTAGCCTCGCATTTAAACAGTTGTCCTGACACAGTAAGTCTCCCTGGTAGATATCCGGTGGCAACCTGGCGGCTGATAGCTGCGGCTACGTGACTAGCGGGAGTGCATCCCGCTATCAACTCTGATCAATATTGTGCCGCACACCATGTCGTAGACGCACCGCGTGCATATCATGAATGCATGGATGGTCAGAATCATCTGAACCATTGTCCTGGCGCGTCTCGAGTCGAAGTAGTCAGGATAACCCGATTACATGCGAGGCTAAAACGGGATACATGTAGCGGAGGAGGGACCATCAAGCGCACTCTCAACCGCGCTCTTGCCTGCTCGCAACGCTTACATAACGGACATAGCTCGCTAAAGATCGGTCGGCTCGTATGGCGTAGTGGTCGCCGCGAGCGCGATCTCTACGCGTTAGTGTGTGTTTGACTGGATGTTAGGGCGCGAACGATGTACGAAGCGGAACAACAAAGTCCGCGAGAGCGCGTTTCGGCCGAAGCCGTTGCGACTTGTTGACCTCTTGAACCCACACCGGTACGGTAACGATGGATATGCTATCCGAGGCCATAAAAGGGCGCCTCTTATTTGCCATTCCTAAGAAGGGTACGTCATTGACGCGTGTGCGAGGGCCTGATATGTGTGACTCATACGCGCTGTAGGACGATTGGCAGAGAAGTGCCTTGAAATCCTCGCTGGTGAATACTCTACATATCGTCTCCACATCGTCATTGACATCGGTTGCACGGTCCTAGGCGCCGACATCCAGTTCAGTCGCTCTCATCGTCTAGATGTGTGCCTCGCCACGAATCACAATATTGCGCTGTATGCCGCTCGTGTCCCCGCGCCCTACGCAATCACGTCTCAACCCCACTATTTAGCGTGTTTCTACCAGCGGCGGACATCCCCTCGTTCGTCGGCAAGGGCGAGGTCGACCTTGGCATAACAGGCCAGGATGTCATCCTCGAAGCGCAGATGAGCAAGCTCGTCACAGAGTCCCTCCCGCTCGGTTTCGGTCGCTGCAAGCTGCAGGTCCAGGTACCGGAGAAAGGCCCCATAAAGACGTTGGACGATCTCGCTGGCAAGCGGATCGTTACGAGCTTCGAGGTTGTCGCGGCCGAGTACTTCGCAGCTCTGGACAACCGGAAAGGCCTCGTGGGCGAGCAGCGGACGAAGATACAATATGTGGGCGGAAGTGTTGAGGCTGCTTGCGCTCTTGGTCTTGCAGACGGTATCGGTGAGCCTCCAATACTCGTACAGCTTGACCGAGATTGACGTGCCATTTAGTGGATCTCGTAGGTACGCTTTGCCTAATACACAACCACCCCATCCCCCATGCCCTTCGGTGGCAGTAAAGCAAGAGAAAGGGCCTTGAGGGAAGACTCTGAACCCTTGCTTGCTGCCGAAGGATGCGGACACAAGGATGTGCGGCGGTTGTGTTGACCCACGTTCGCATCTGCGCAGTTACTGATTAGCTGCAGAATCTGGCGAGACGATGCGTGCGGCCGGTCTCCACCCCATTGCGACAGTGCTCGAAACCGAAGCCTGCCTCATCCGCTCCTCCTCCCCAAAACACGCACACCTCTCCCCTCTGATCGACAAGATCACCTCGCGCATAGCGGGAGTTATCGCGTCTGACCGCTACGTGTTGTGCCAGTACAACATCCTGCGCGACCGACTGCATGACGCGACAGAGATCACCCCCGGACGACGAGCCGCGACTGTCAGCCCGCTTGACGACAGTGAATGGGTGGCAGTCAGCTCGATGGTGGAGAAGAAGAAAATTGCGGATGTCATGGATCGTCTTGTCGCCGTTGGTGCTGAGGACGTACTTGTAATCCGTCTGCAGAATTGTCGCGTTTGAAGGGCATACGTATAGATGGGCCTTGAGCATACGCGACCGTATTGACCTCCGCCGCAAAGAACACCGTGTTCCCCAGATAACTTCTTACCCGTCTATGCTTATAACACGTCTGACTTGTCTGGCCATCTCCGCTGCCGACATGCAACGGACGTTGACGCAACTCGGTGTGCGGATTGGAAACCACTGCACCGAAAGGAATACGCTGGCGTCGACGATGTTCGTCTAAGCTCTAAATTGCGCCTGAGAAGGAAAGGGCCTTCGCATGCAGTCCGAGGATTCCCAAAACGAAATAGAGTTGACATTCCATCGTAAACGACGCCGCGGCGAATAAAAGACCGGACATCTGCCACACAACTACCAGACACTCCCGACACCAACGCCGATGCCAGAGGTTGGGCTCTGTGCGGGTGGTGCAGGTGGCGGCGGAAGAGGCAGGGTTTCCGGTTTGCGCCACTCGACCTTCTCGACGCGCACTGGCGGTTCTTGGTCGACGAGCTGGTAGATATAGGTGACGACGACTGGGCCCTGGATGTCCATAAGCGCGAACGAGGGCGTTACGTCCCTAAGCAGCGCGAAAGGTTAGCAATGCGAGGACGCCAGGAGCGGAACGGAAGACGCACGCGCTGGATGCACCGGACCATGCACCCGTCGCGGAGCCCGGGTTGACGAAGAAACGCGAGTCGTGTTCGACGGCTTGTACTCTGTGTGCAGAAGGTCAACGATGGGAGAGAGAAAGGATAGAATGAAACGGCCGTACACATGCGTGTGACCCGAGACGAGCACGTCGACGTCCATCTGTCTCGCGATGCCCGCGAGCGAGTCAAGGTCGCCGACTGGGACGCTCTGGTGTCCATGTATCACCCCAATGCGTATGGGAGAATGTACCAGCGTAATAGAGTATGGAAATGCAGCCTGTATCCAGCAGCGTGAGTCGGTGTCCGGTGCGGGAATGAGAACATCGTTGCGGACGCACGTCGTCGTAGTCGCCTCGCACGACATTGACGTCCGGGCAGACTGTGCGGAGGTATTCGTACGTCTCCTTGTCGGACACGTTTCCCGTGCAGATTATCTGCTGAATCTTGCCTGGCACCTGCAGCACGGGGACCGGTGCGCAGTAACAAGTCGCGATGTTTGCGTTGTAGACCACACCGTCGACGTGTAGAGCAAGTCCCAGCAAGATTTGGAGGACAGAGCAGAGGGGGCATGCGGGCTCCTGGTCAGCACAGTCCAGCTGCACAGCGGCGAGCGAGTGCGCACCAACAACTTCTTGAACTTGGCCGGCAAGTCGTGGGTTCTAATGTTCAGTCAACCACTGCAGGAGTCTCCGTACGCGGTAAGTCTGACCTGTGCGGTATGTGCAAGTCGCCGATGATGAGCACGAGAACCATGGTGTAAGAGCAAGGACGGTGCGCCGCGGAGTTATGATCAGCGTCGTCCCTTGGCTCCAACCACCTTGCCCGACTGTCGAACATCTCTCGCCGGATAACTCGGACTGATTCGGTCTCATGAGTCGTGCGAGATTGCTATTGCATCGTGGACTTGCTGTCGCTTTATTCTGCAGCTCACACGCCTTGAACTGCGCTTCTTCGATATACTTTGCCGGGCAATGTGTTATCACAGGACAACGGGTACACACTCGAAACTAACTGAGGTCGATGGAATTCTACGCTTGTGGTCTGCTCTGCCGGGCAGTTTGTTGTTACATGACATACAAAACCAACTGAGGACGACGAGATTCTACGCTTGTGGCCCTGATTCTATCTCGACAGCCAGATCCCTGAACACTCTGCAGAAGAAATGCTTGTCCAGGTCGCCGTGGAACTCTACCGCGCACATCTTCAAGCGCATCTTGGCCTCAGTCGAGGCGTTGCACAGATGGCAATGGCACCCGGCCACTTCGTCTCCGAAGAGCGAATCGTAGTCGGGAAAGACGTGCGCGCAGTCTGTATCGAGCTCGTAGAGGGTGTCGAGAGAGTCGAGGAGGTAGACGTCGAGTTTTGACGAGCAGTAGCCATCCAGGCCGGGAGCGAATAACGAGCCCTCCTCCGCGAGCGTGTCGATGAGCGTCGACCACGACCTTGCCACATGCGCGAGCTGAGCTAGTGGCGAACGTCAGCACAGCGCTGGAATCATAATGCGTAACAGATGCATACCATCAACGAGGTGCACCTGCATGCACTGATGAGCTCACGAGCCACTGTCGAGCGATGAGACGTACCAAGTCACGGTGGTCCGGTCGAAGTGCCACCAACGCCTTGGGCTCGAATGCGCGCAGACGCTCCTCGAGAATCGCGTATCGCAGCTGGTACTTCTCGTAGCGAATGAGACCCGCGTCTGCCTGACGCATATACCGCGTCGTTAAAATATCAGATATGGACCTGCAGTCTTTGCTTGGGTGCCAGGCGGCCCGCGAATGCGCCTGCTCTGCGCGTGTCGGCGCCGCCTTCGTGCTGCGTCGTGTTGCCTGATTTTGGGGCATCGTACGACGGAGAAGGAGGTTAAATCGTTGCGGGGACGAACATATTTGTATACGACCGACAAACCCGCCTCCCGCCGTCGACGGTCCGACCGATCGAGGCAGTCTCCCTTCGAATGAATCGGAATGATACACATGATGGTGATGTTACTTGCAGATCGTTGAGTTGATAAGTTACAATGAAGTGTCTTCGCCGCTGCGAGCCTCCGCAAAAGCGCCTCGTCTCCTAACTGCATCCTTAGTGAGCTCTTCGTCAAGCCAATCCTTCCCCCACGTCTTCTTGACCACGTATCGGAGCCTCCTCCACTTGAAATTCTCAGTGCCCTCGCCGTTGCGCAATAGACTCGAGTGCACGCGCCGCTGCCTTGAACGCGGGCGCGTGTCGGTGCTCTCGAACAGCAACTGCGAGGTGTCCATCTGTACATCGTCATACCGGCGGTGCCATCTATGATGCTCCTCGCGGCGGAACATGGTAAACGCAATGTCGCGCCTATGGGCCTTGAAAGCGAGCGTCGCGACAGCACGTCTGACGGACGAGTCCTCCATACGCGTGCCCCACCGCGCACGCGCCTCCTCGAGCAGAGCGTATGCAATCTGTGCGCCATCCCAGCGCCATCCCAGCGAGCGCATAAGTAGAAAGAGAGAACGTGGGCCAGGGCGCAGATCGAGATGCAGTTTCATGAGCTCGTTGAATGTGTCGCGAAGAACCTCGTGCGACAGCGTGCGCTCCGCACCGAAAGCCATGAACGAGTTAACGACCGCCATCGCTTGTCGATTCATACGTGTGTCTAAAGAGCGCGGCAGTCCCGTAAGAAACGCGTGCGCGACCTGTAACGCGGCATCGCGCCGCTTGAGCCGGAGGAGATGGTACACGAGCGCACTGACGAGCCGCGGGGTGGAATTGTCGAAGCCCTCGCCAGTGAGCGCGGGTATGGTCTGCAGCAGCTGGCGCAGGACATGGTTCTGCACGTCTGGCGCGCTCTGGTGCGTGTGGAAGTGTATACGGCCCCATTTCTTCATCGCAGGACTCGTGAACGAAAAGAACTCGAGCCAAAATACGTGTGGGTATAGACGCGCCCACTTGCGCGCGACGCCCGAGGGCGACCAGCAGCGCGCGTACGCGGCTTCCCAGCGACCGACGCGTACGAGGAGACGCGTCGTGAGTTTCTCCGTCTCAAGGTTCGGTCGGCACCCATGTGTGCGCATACGTGCGAGCATGCGCCAAGCGGGCTTGAAAAGCGTGTGGCGGATGGCAGTCTCGATGAGCAGATTGTAAGTCTTGGTGCTGTTGTGCATCGCAAACGCGTCGTGGTACCGCGTCAGACTTGCCACGTCTGGTGACGGTCGCGGGTGCGTAGGGTGTAGCGGCGAGTTGATCATCTGCATGAGCCGCTGGTATAGCTGCGCAGACGAACGCGGCGGGGGAAGCAGATTGATCGTACGCGAGGAGCCCGCTTCAGGATACGGCACGAGAGTTACAGTGTCCAGGTCGTCGACCTCGTCGGGGGCAAGATATACGGGCGCGTCGTCAGACAGACCTGCGAGGACCTCAGCCTGGTGCGCAAGCACGTCCGTCGCCGTCTTGAACGACCACGAGAGCGAGTCCGCGTGCTCATCTGCAGCGAGGTCCAGCAGCCCACCATACGTCGCGCCTCGCCGCGGACGCCAGACGCCGACCTGGGACACGTCCGCCTTCCGCCGCACGTGCATCCTGGAGGACGCCTGGATCGCCGCCCTGCCCGCGAGCCGCACTTGTCTCCGGAAGCTCGTCTCTTCTGCGCACGGCGTCCTGCGAATTCTCAGGGCTCAAGTCATGGCAGTCAAGCCTGGCGACGCACTCGTTCAGGATGTAGGGCAGCGGGTCCTTATTGCCCTTGGACCAGAATAAAGCGCGCTCGCTTACTTCTTTGCTGGCCTTTTGGTGCGATCCACGCGCGAGTCGTGGAATCGCGAGGGCATGTCGGTGCATGCATGTGCGAACACGAGCTGAAAAGCACTTTTCGGGCGGGTCAAGCAGTTTTTCGACCAGTCAACTCCGACCACGCGTCTCAACTTCAAAGCCGACTTTCAACACAACGAAGTTCTTTGCATGGTAACGCGGAGCATGTATTGGACTTGGGATAGAGATGGCGGGATGGCGGGGATGGAGAGATGGGGCGGGGTGGTGGACGTGGCGAGTCAGAGTACGGGGAATGAGCGACTACCTACTTGACAGACGAGCAGTGAACACAATAATTCGGGTCATGCGTGATCAGACCATAACGCGAGCGAGTGGGAACGAGGAGCGGCGAACACGGCGAGCGCAAACAAACGTAAGAGAGGGAGAGGGTTCGTTAAGGGGCAATGGATACAACAAAGCCATCTACGGGCCGTCACAGGTCGCTCATGATCGCATTCCGCTGCACGAGCCAGCCGGCGCGGGCGACCCAGGTATCGCGTACATGCTTCATCTGCTGCCCGAGCGGAAACTGGCTCTGGGCGGCGAAGCTATCGAGCTGGTCGATCCAGTTCTGAACGAGCCGCGCTTCGAACATGCGGCCCTCCTTGTTGACGTACTGGTCTATGCGCTCGACCCATGCCTTCCACTCCTCGACGAGGCGCATCTGTATCTCCGCCGAGACTGCGTTCACGGCAAGTGGCGGCTGGGCGAAGATGTGCGATGTGAGCGCTGCGAGGTAGGTGTAGACCTCGAACGGGCTGAGCGTCGGCGTGTGCACGGCGAGGGATTGCGGGTGCGCGTAGGAGAAGTAGGATAGGTACGAAAGCGCGGTTGAAACGAAGTCTGCTATCGGGGTGCGCAAGCGCGAGAGCACGTATTCGTCGCGAATTTGCGGCGCACGTTGTGGCTGGGCGAACCCACTGCCGAAACCGAAGGACGTCGAGGCGAACGACAGCGTGGGAGCTTGCGAGTAGGGGTACGCGTCGCGCAGTTTCCGCGCTGCGTCCGCGAGGGCTTGCGTCGCCATTTCGAGCGTGGGCCGGGGGATGAGGGCCAGTACGACCGGTTTGAGCTCTGGTCTTGCCTGTATGAGCGAGGTGAGGATAGGAAGCAGGGATTGCGGCGGGAGACGGGCTGGGTGGCGGTTAGCAGTCGGAAGTAACACACAAAGGGACCACGCGCGACTGACCAAGAAGCACGCCCACGTCCTGCTCGGGCTCTGCCTGCTTGTGCTCGTCCTTGTCCTT
The DNA here is from genome assembly GCA_001632375.1 of Exidia glandulosa HHB12029. Classification (NCBI taxonomy): domain Eukaryota; kingdom Fungi; phylum Basidiomycota; class Agaricomycetes; order Auriculariales; family Exidiaceae; genus Exidia; species Exidia glandulosa. The sequence goes on along the minus strand of KV425887.1, from coordinate 56,860 downwards.
GGCCGCGGACGCTGCCGCCATTCTGAGCCGCTTGGGTGGCGCCTTCCTGGGCCGCTCGGGCGTCGGGCTGCGGTCCATGGCGTCCGCGGGCGACGCACGACGGCGGCGATCCTGTCTGCCGCCGTCCTCGTCGTCGTACCCGTACCCGTTCTCCTCGTCCTCGTCGTCGCGTTCGAGCCGGCGCTTGTTGGACTGGGCAGCGACGGAACGCGCGGGCAGGTTGTGGTTGTGGCTGGCGAACAGCGCGGACGGCGGCGACGGGTGATGGAAGGCCGTCGTCGCCGCGCCGAAGGGGTACTGCTTCGGAATGTGGGGAAGGAACATGTTCTGCTGCTCGACTATAAGGTGTGCCATGTCGGGGAACGGAGGAGGGATCAAGTCGCAGGGCTGAGCTTGAAATCCGCCGTCGTCTCTTGCCCTCTTATCCTTTCCTACCAGGTGAGTGACCACGCAACCCCCCAAACCACCACACTTTCCCGCTATGACGAGCACAAGTACGAATCGCTACTTCGAGGTCCTACTAGGCCAATGAATTCTTTCACTTTATACCCAAATTTCTGAGCCTCTCTTTTTTTCCGTCGTCTTTTTTTTTCATGGACGTCGCACTCACCGTCGCCACAGGACCAAGCCTCTGCCCATCTACCACCATCAGGTCCCCCTTGTCTACTCAGAGTACGTTGCGTCCCTTTACCAGCCGTCATTCTTCCCCACTTTTTTTTTCTCGTGATGACCCAAATAGAAGTCAAGCACTTAACCCCCTCGTGGGTACAGATGATCATTTTATATTTTGCTGACACTTCACCTTCCCCTCATCATCTGCATCGCTTGGACGTACCTTTACTGATGCATTGTCTAGGTCGTCCCCGTCCGCGTCGGCGACAGTACTGCGGAGTTTCCTCCAATTGTGAGTGACTCTCGCCGCTCACCACATACCCTTCTACCCCGCCCCGAGTGATGACCAAATAGAAGTCAAGCCCTAAACCCGTCTCGAACGTGGTGTTGATGATTTTCCATGCTAATCCTGACACTTTCCCGCCGCACTTCTACTTTCTTCTGTCGTCTTCGATCTTGCTGACTCCTTTTTCCAGGCGACTGTGAATGGTACGCAGTTTTTCGTCCTCTACATATATCCGTATTGCACGGCGTAATGTATCTGTTGCCCTCTTCCATGAGTCTCTCTCTTTTCCCTATGTGCTATGTCGCTGTACCGACGTGGAGTCCACGGCCTGAAATAAAGCCTATCGCCTCAAAAAATTATGCCTCTGCCTAGCGAGGACAGTCAAGTTGATCAGCATCGTCTGGACGTGACACAGGTGTCTCTGACTTGGCGTCGGCCAGTGAGCGGAAGCTTCCCAGTTACGCAGCGTCGACTCGGACAATCATATGAAATCTCAGCAGAGAATTGTCCCAGCATCGTCACGACTCTATAGCTCCGTGCCCGTGAATGGAGAGGGTGTAGTCCGTGTTCACCGTTCGATCGCAGTCAGACCCTGTCCATCGTGTGCTCTAAACAACGAGTCCCTGGCTGTAGAGGATTGTAGCCAAATGCCCATGCTGTTTTTGAGTGTCTTAGGCACAGGTCACATCCATTTTACATGACGCTCTCAAGCGGAGGGCAAGGTTCAGAGCGAACAGACGTAAGCAGTCGCATTCAGCCGACCTTCTACCTCCGTTCTGGGGATCCGCGGCGGCTGTCGCCGGAGGGCTTGCCTGAGCTACGTAGTACCACAATCACGAGCGGAGAATCCTCATGGTGACGAGATGAGGGATCTCAAAGCTGTCCGACGGCAGCTGTAGAATGCTGAGAAACGACGACCGATTGAACTTTCAAAGGCCTGGGTCGGCCGGGGTCGGCCGGTCACTGCATCCCAACTCGTGGGAATTCTTGAAAAATTATGCTTTAGACCTCTGGAACACGCATTATACATGCCGCGTTTATTTGCACATTGCACCAGGGTTCTTGTTGGGAGCATCCTGAGTGCTGTCGGCCCCACAGATTCTCAGATTGCTGTACCGGAGGCACAGTGGCACGCTCCGCTCGAAGGCCAGGCCCCGATCGCCCATCTCAGCGCGCACAATATGGGAATTCTGGTATTTGAGTCCCTCACGCTGCCGCGCTGCTTGGTCCTCCCAGCTTTCTTGCCCCGACTGCGATTACGATGCCCCCCACTCATACACGCCCCTTGTCGCCCAAAGTGACGCACCCGCACTCCAACTCCAAGTCGCGCTTCGCATGGACCCCGTGTGCGAATATCTCAGATATTTTGACGCTGCGATACATGCGCACCCAGGACGCGCGCCTCGTCCGCTACGAGAAATACCAGTTGCGCTACGAGCTACTGGACGAACGCGTGCGCACCTTCAGCCCAAATTTGTTCATGTCCATGCGACCTGATTGTCGTGACTTGGTACGTCTACCGTGTGTCTCAGCGCTGAACTTGCGAGCTCATTAGTTTTTTCCAGGTCCAACTAATCAACGGTACGCAACCATTGACGCCAGACATATTTCCTGCAATATTGACCTGTTCGTTTCGGTTCACGTACCACCAGCCCAATTCTCACACGTCGCGCGTCTATGGGCAATGCTCATCGACACAATCGCCGAATCCGACCAGGGCACGCTCTCCTCGCCCGACGTCGAGGGGTATTACTGCTCGTCCAAGATGGACGTATACCTCTGCGACGCGATCGACACGCTTTACGAGCTGGACACGGAATGCGCGCACAGCTTCCCGGACTACGACTCGTTCTTCGGCGACGACGTGACGGGCTGCCACTGTCCGCTGTGCAGCCCCTCGGCGGAATCGCGGATGCGTCTCAAGGAATACGCCGCCGAGTTCCACGGCGACCTCGACAGGTTCTTTTTCTGCAAGGTGTTTAGAGATCTCGGTGTCGAGACTCGGACTGGTACTTCTGAGTCACATTACTAGCGGCCATACACTTGCATCGCGCTTTCTTGGGTACCTAGAGTATGGTTTTGTATTTGTTAATTCTGGGTTGTGTTTATGCACGCGACGCGACTGCCAGTGCCGTCCAACTCTTTGTACTACCAGGGTCCATATGATCCGATTGCGGTGAACTTTCCGCCCATGCAAAGTATACACGGCAAAGTATACACGATTATGACATGCTCGACCGAACTCGCGCTGCTCAATTAATGTCGAGCCCTTCGCTCTCATTCCAACGGCTCATCAGAGTGTTGGATGGCTCCCCGAACGGGTTGAGGACTTTGGCAGCCTCCTGCGAGCCAGTGACAGGTAGACCTGTTGGGTCGAGTATGCCGGCCTTTGGGGATTGGGAAGTGTGACTACTTCAATGCATGCGACGGACAACTTGCACATACCTGCACGAGGACTGAGGCTTGATCCCAATATCTGGAGATAGGTCGCCGTGTTTAGGATCAAGCTATCATGACAACAAGACGGCGTACATATGCCTGAGCGAGGGTCGGGTTTAACACGAGGAGTCATAATAATCATCGGGAGACGTGACGCACTCGAAGGTTAGCTTGTCTCCTCTGAAGTTGACGACGCCGATGAGAGGGATCTCGAGACGCTTGTTGGTCGGCGCCACGCCTGGGAGAAGCCAGTCGACCTCCTGCCAATTCAAGTTGTGAGGATGCGAGGCACCGAAGCAGGAGCGCTGAGCGTACCTGCGTGTGCGTGCATTTGAAGATCATCTCGTCGATCACGCGGTCTGAGCCAACTGTCGCATTAAAGACGTCAGTAGGAAGCACCGTGACGGCCGAGCCTGACGAACGCACCCGTGCGCGAGACACAGATCATCTCCGTGTCCGGTGGGGATTTCTAGATGCACATCGAAGCGTTGCGTTCAGTAATATCATAAAGAGACTTCTAGCTCACAGGAATGAAGTGGTACTGGTGCTTGGTTAGATAGGGACGAAGACTTCTGTACTGCGCTCACTTTGTAGAACCTCGAGAGCAACTCGAAGCCTATCCCTCCCGTCATAGTGGGGATATGGTTGACGTATGGTTCTGCGACCTGGGCGACGTTATCAGCGCTTGCCGCGAGAGGTAGAGTTGCTGCACCATCGTAGCCATCGTCTCTGCCAATGCACAGTCGTGAGGTAACATGTAGCACGAATTGCGAGGATCTTACTGGGTGCGTTCCTCTCCTCGAACTCGTAGAATGTATGCTTCTCCCAGAGGGACTCGAGGTCGAACCACGGCCCGAGTTCGCGGCGCAACAGCTCCAGTGTACGGCTGTACGAGAGGCTGATAGCGGAGCGTAGGTTGGGTTCCACGGATTCTTGCGTCCCGGGCTTGATATGGGCCATCGGGGTCGCGAGTAACGGAAAGGCGGGGCTGGGCTTAATCATTGGGTAGGCGAAGACGCGCACTGGAGGGGGCGAGCCTGGAGGGAGCGTGTACTGCAGGCCCAGCACGTCTGTGAGCGGCAACAGCGACGCATGGAGGACTTCTTGCGATGCTGCGAGGTGAATGTATGATCTGCATGCGCATCGTCAATCAGATCAGCATAGGAGAGAGAGCGACGATTGCGCCTGACGGAATGAAGTGCCCGTTCTCGCGAACGAGGATGAGCGAGCCTCCGTCATCGAATAGCGGCGCATAATGAACGATAGCCTTCAGAGACGCATTGCTTGTCAGCTGGGTGACTAGTCCAACGTCACACGAGTCGAGGCCGAAAGTTAGAAGTGCCCAGGGTATGCTGCAGCTTGCAGCATCAGAGGCAGCGCGCCTGAGCGCCTCTTCGGCATTGGGAGCTGGATAGAAGACGTGAACGACGCTGTAGCCCTCCTGCGCGTACTGCGGGATGGCGATCAGGGTGCGTCCGAAGATAAGGAGGTATCGCAGCGGACCTGATCGCAGAGACCGACGGCGGACTCTGGCGCGAGGAGGATGAGCGTGCTTGGCGCTCTAACGGAGGCCACGGCGCAAGGGTACGCTTTGGAGGACATGGAGCTGGCTGAAGAGCGGACGTTGATTGCGCGGGAGTAGTTGAGGTGCAGCCTAAACAGAAGATAGAGCGGGAGCCCTTGCAAGGTACGTGGACACAGCGCTGTGTATTCTCTCAGAAAACGACCCGCGATCGGAGAGGGGGACCGGACGGGAGAGCGGGAAGGACGAGCACGCCAAATAAGATTCCGCTTCCGTCCCACGCGTCTCAGACCGCAACTGGCAGGTGTGCTATAAGAGCGTCCCTAGCAAGACCCACGCTCCTTATCCACACACACACCATGGTCCGTCGTCGCGTTCCCCGTCCGTCGCGCGTGAAGCTCACATCGCGCACAGAGCATCCCGTTCCTTCAAGAACAGACGCCCTCCCAGCGTGCGCACCCTGCCACACCGCGCGATCGCCACTGACGCGTTATACAGCCCACACTGACTCCATCTGGGCCACGCAATGGGCAGCCAACGACACCGTGTTCAGCGCAGCAGCAGACGGCCAGATCGTGCAGTGGGACGCGACGAAAGCAGAGCCGCTGCATACCCAACCGCCTCACACCCTCGGCCTCGTCTCGCTCTCTGTCTCAGAGTCTGGCGACCTCGCGCTGTACAACACCATAGAGGGAATCACCTGTCTGTGGGACACGTCCAGCGGCCACACCGTCCGCAAGCACGAGAGCTTCCTGCGCACTGGCAGCGGCGCCACTGAACCCGGTCAGTCCGCGTCCACCGACGCGCTCTATTCCCTCACCACCCGCGCCGTGCTTACGCCGCCCTCCATCAACAGCCTGGTCCGTTTCTATCCATCCAAAGGGCTCAGTATACGCTGCGACGGGCGGCTCGGGCAACATCACTCTCCACTCGTGTGCACCAGACTCCTTCGGGTCCGTTGAGAAGACACTCTCGCCTGGCCGCGCGAAATTCGGCATGTTTGTCGCCTTCGTACGTAGCAGCCCCTCCTGTCCAGCACGCGTCCATCGACGTATTGACTTCTTGCCTTATCAGTCCCCCGACGGCTCCCGCGTAGCATACTCGACCGAATCGGGCCAGATATACATCTTCGACTGCGAGGCCGGCGCGCTCGCCGCGACCTACTCCTCGCACGCCATGTGCGTGCGCGGTTTCGCGTGGTCGCTCGATTCGCAGGTGCGTCATTTTCGTGATGATCGCCGTGCCCCGTTGCACCGGCGCATCACAATTCAATTACACCCTGATCCTAACCCATCCTCGTCTGCCAGCTCTTGCTCTCCGCCTCCGACGATAAGCGTCTAGTGCTGCACGACGTGCGCTCATCCTCGTCCGGCAAGCCAGGCTCGGGCGCCGTCGCGTCCTTAAACGGCCACACGTCATGGGTCCTTAGCGCGACGTTTTCGCCTGACGGACGCCTCGCCGCATCAGGGTGCGTCTTCCGTCTTTATCGTCGAATCTGCGTCGCTCACCTCATGCCTTCCTTCTCGCTGCAGATCCGCAGACAAGACAGTACGCGTCTGGGACATTGCCGCACGCACACCCGTGTCGACGATCCAGGAGCAAGGCGAAGTCTGGAGTGTCTCCTGGCGGCCGCGTCCAGGCATTGGGCCGGGCATGTTCGTCGCAGGGACTGAAGACGGCATGGTCAAGTGGTGGCGTGGCGCAGGGAGCGCATAGATCCATTTCACGCTACGACACTCCCCTTCAAGTTCGCTGCATGAACTCTTTCTGTCCTCCTTCCAGGCGTCGCTCTCGTGCATTATTTATGCCCTCTAGACAAGCCGTTTCCGGGGTCTGCGTCGTCCATAATGGCACCTCCTCGCAGGTCGCCTGTGTACATTACGCATTGCATATATCGGGGTTGTAGTGTATATATATATCAGCTTTCTTCATGTTGGAAATGCGCATTCCTGATTTCGAGTGTGACTTCGGAAGTTGGGCTATGAGGTGATGGGATAGTATATGTCTGTGCAGAGAGGTACAATGCGTGTGCAGCGAGTGAATCCAAGGACCAGTGACAGTGCGGCGAAATGTAAAAGCAGACAGAGACCGAGGACATGCCGGAGAGAGAGCAAAGAGTGGATCATGGAGCTTGTGCGCCTTCGCGCAACGCATAACACACCGGGCACCCCTTGTCCATCTTCGCCCGTAGCGTGACCATACTGCAAAGAAAGCAATCAGCAATGGGCCCGATCATTTCGAGCGAGGGAAAGGGACGAACAAAGATATCTTGGCGGCGAGACTGCGCTCGAGGGACATGCCCATGTTGAGCGCGAGCGCCGCGTCCGGCGGCCGGCCTACAAGCAGCTCCGTCCCGCTCACACAGCTCGCGTGCACGACGTGTCGGCAGAGGAACATCAGCGACATCGTCTCGGTCCCTCTGTGCAGTGCGTGCCCGCAGAGCTGACATGTACTCGCCGCTTCGAGGAATCAGTCCTCAACGTTCGACAGACCGAGGCGTTACGCACTGTTGAGGAAGAAGCCCGCACTCTGACTCTTCTGCAAGCGACCCGCAAGGTCTGTACAATCGCTGTGCAAAATCGCCTGGCAGCCTTCGAGCAACGATATCTGCAAGTTAAAGTCCTGCAGGATCTTGATCAACGCCTCCTTAAGACCTGGTATCTCCAGTCCATTCTTGATGCGTCGAATAAGCCGTATAGGGTTGATCTCCGCACCACCGACGTTCTCCAACAAGCCTCGTATGAAAGCTGCAACCCGTTTCGTTAGCAATTAAACACGGCAGGAGAGCACCTTTTAACGTACCTGGTCTCGTCTCGGAATACTTCAAAAGGTCCTCCCACAAATCATTGTCGTTCTGCTCCTTCGCAAAGTCGATGGCGCGATGCACGTCGCCGAGCCGCTCGATGATGAGGGTCAACGCCTTCTTGTTGTCGCCCATCTTGCCGAGGAGGAAAACCATCTCCGGAACTGCGTCCTTGTCCGTACATATGCTGTACGCCTTCTCGAGGCTGTAGTGGTTGCTCGTGCGCAGGAAGTCGATCAACCGTCGAGGCGCGTACTCGGAGTACAGCTTGACCTACAGCGTGTGATAAGTAAAGCGCAAAAGACGACGAGTGAAGCGTGCTTACCTGGAGGTCCGCATACTCAGACGCTAAGTACGGGTCTTTGTCGTACAATGCGTCGAGATACATGAACAGGTACTGCGGCCGTCCTTGGAGCTGTTGCACAACCCGAGGCACCTTCATAGCGCCGGAACATCAGTCTCATCACCAGCTCAATTAGAAACGATACACACCGAAATAGAATGCGTGTGATCCACCAACAAGCGTATAGCGTCTCCGTGATCCTTCTCGTCACTCTCCGGTCCACCCTCTGCTCTCCGCTTCGCAATCAGCTCTTGGTCAAATTCTACAAGAAGCAGCGCCTGGTCCTGCACCGAAGTGAAGAGGTTGTGTGTGCGGATGAGGTCGAAGACGTTAGGGCGGCGCAGGCGCAGGTAGTATATGAGCGCCTTGCCGGGCTGGCGGTTGAACATGAGGAGCTCCGCGAGGCACTCCATTAGAAGATGTGCGTCGGGCGCCTTGGGGTGACGGTCGAGCTCGGACTGCACAGAGACGATGACAGCGGGAATGTCGTACAGATGCGGAGGCCACGACTTGATAGTCCGTAATAAGGACTGCACGAGAGTCAGCTTCCCTCTCAAAAACGTCGGGCCATGCGCACTCACAGCGCGGTCGTGCGTGAGGAAATGGCCGAGTATGATACCGTACACTTGCCGACTTAATCTTGGATGCTCGGTCGGTACGTATGGGATGATCGTCTGCGCGTAAATGAGGATCGGCCGTGACAGTGCTCACTTGTAAACAGAAACAGAATCGCACGCACATGCAGCTGTCTCTTCTGCGCAAAGACGAACACCCAGTCTTCCCACTTCTTCGCGTTCTGGCTGTGCACGCGCGGGCACATCTGGGCCGCCTTCTCGAATTGGCCCTCATCGACGAGGTAAGCAACGTACTCCTCGCCGATGTGAGTCGCGAGCTCGTGCTTGGACTTGTGTGTCGGGTCCGCAAGCGCCGTGTCCATCTTCTCTACCTCCTCCAGGGCCTCCTCGTACCGCTTCTTCTCGACAAGCCAGTCGATATGGTCCCGTCTATCCCGCGGTTTCGCAATGACAATATCCTTGGGTGCCATCACGACGTACGCGCGTCCGCCGCTGTCGGCGTCGACGAGCGCATAGTCGTTGCAGCCGAACTTCTCGAAGTTCTTGACGGGGATAAGGTCGCTGCTCAGCTCCTCGCCCGCGCGCGAGATAATGCGCAACTCGGGCATGTTGGCTGCGCGGCGCTTCGTGTTAGCCGTCGCCTCGTCTGAGAACGTGCTGTCCTCGGGCGGGACGTACGCGAGCACGAGGAACGAGGACGGTGTGGTAGCGCCGACGGAGTCGATCGGAGAGACGTGTGGGACGATGCCAGCAACCATACAGTCGACCTGGAAGACGGCGGTGACGTCCGCGCTGAGCGTTGCGGACGACGCGCCCTGGCGCACGCGCGAGCGAATGCGCGCAATCTTGATGTGGTCCGCCCATGCAATGAGTAGTGTCGTGTCATCCTGCCAGTAGAATGAGCACTTGAAGAGGTCTGCACGCGGGCTGTTCTTCGGGCGGTCGATGTACGTCACACGGGTCTGCGACGCCGTGTCGTATATCTTGACGCCCTGGAATGCTGGTTCAGACGGTGTGCAAGACTAGAGTTCGCGGGTAGCGCGCACCGAGTCATTCGCCCAAGCGATGAGCGTCCCTCGCCAGCGGGCGAGCCATATTGGCCCCTCGTCCGAGCTCAGCGTCGTTTGGGTATGGCCGAGCCAGCCCTTCTCGTGCAGGGTGAGGGTGCCGGCCATGCCACCCGAGACGAACGCGCGTGAGCTGCGCTTGCCAAAGTTGGGTTCGAGGCAGACTGTGCGCATAGGTCTTCGCGCGTCAAAGTTGAAGGCTTCCGGCGTCGTAATGGAGTGTATGACGACCTGGCCTGTAACGCGTGAGCTCTACGCAATATAGCTGCGATGTGAAGCGGGTGCGTACCGTCCATGGAAGCCGTAGCGATGTAGTCGCCTGTGGTGTCGATGCATATGTCGAGGATGGAGCTGGAGTGGGGGCGGTAGGACTTGATGCGCTTGCCGGTGAGGTCGAAGACATGGACGACTCCGTTGTGTGTGCCGAGTGCCTGCAATTGCGTGTCAGAGGCAGTAACGAGGCACGAGACTGGGCGACTCGCGAGAGTCTGATTGTGTACAGCGATCGCTGACGCGCTGTCCTTGTCCAGGACCTCGGCCGCTGCGCCAGTCAAGCGTTCGTACTTGAGTGCGGGCTCTTCCTCTTCGTCGTCTTCGTCGTCGTCGTCGTCGTCGTCTTCGCTGTCGTCGGAGGCCGAGCGTTCCGAGCTTGGCGTATGCTCCGAATGCGACGGCGCGTCTTGCACGCCGTCGTCGACATTGCGTTCCTCAGACTCGCTCCCAGGCTCGGGACTGGAGCTGAGGGGCTTCTCCGCTACGACATGGCCGTCGTCACTGGGCTCAGCAGAGTCTGCGGGCGAGTTGAGTTGCAGCGGGAACGGTCAATACTGGCTCTGCGCACCAGGCTTTGGCTCTGTGGCCAGCATGGGAGGCAGCGCCGGTAAGCGCAGTGAGTGCGGGTGAGGATAATTCGGAGAGAGCGCGTGAACGGCAGAGTCCGCTCCGAGTCCTGCGGTTGAACGGCGACCACGAGGCGCGTCCTTTACGGCGCGTGCTCGAAATGGACCCACGACAGTACGAGCCCGCGGACGACGGCGACGACGACGACGCGATGTATGCCCTCTGCTCGCCGTTCTGCGCGTCGCTCACGCTCGCCACATGTCCAGGTTCTCGCCGCGCACGCAGCTGCTTTCGCCAGAGTTGCCCGAGGTGTATGTCGCTCGTCACACTTGTCACGCGTCGTGCACGCTCTCACCCAGCCCAGGTTCCTCCAGCGGCCGTCGTCACCCGCCAAAGACGCACGCCGCTTCTCACGTGACCCGTCCCACGCTGCGCGCATGTCGATGCCCATCCCGGACGTTCGCGCGGAACGTCCCGCCGAACGCCTCCAGCGGATGGCCAGCGCTCCTCTCGACTTCCGCAGCCTGCGCCGTATCCTTCGCGAGACGAGCGACCAGCTCGACGCAGTCACAAAGCGCGCAAACAAGGCGGAGTCGCACGCCCGCGACGCCCGCGCCCGTACCTTCGCGCTCGAAGTCCAGTACCAGACCGCGCGCGAGGCGAGCATCAAGGCTGCCGAGGAGCTCAAACTCTACAAGGCCGAGCTCGCCCGCGCCCAGCAGGAGGTTGCCCGCGCCCAGACTGAGATCGACAGCCTCGCCGCCGAACGCGACCGCGCCGAAGCCGATGCTGCAAAGTCCCGCGACACCGCGCGCAAGGCGGCTGAACGTCTCAAAATACAACAGGCGCGTGAAGAAGGTCTGCGCGAAGGCCGCGAGTTGGGACGTCGCGAGGGAATGCTCGCCGGACAGTCCCGCGCCATGGCGAATGTTCAAGAGGACACCATGGCCATCGCTCAGGCCAGGGCCAACAGGCTCGCTTACGGTACATCCATAGACTCGTCGCGTTAAGACGTCAACTAATATAGAGTTTCGTTCGTAGAGGCGCTGAAGAAGGTATTGGATGAAGAGGACGCAGAACTTCGTGGCCAGAATGGCAACGGCAATGGTAACTCGCGTCGCACAAGCGTCAGCTCCCAGGACCAGCTCGCACCGCAAGCTGGGCCGTCGCGTACTGGTATCGCTACTTTGACGCCTATCCAGGAGGCTGCTCAGGAAATATCGCCGGCTCAGCAGGGATCCATGCCTCTTCAGATGCCCGAGCCTCATCCTGCGCAGCCTCGCGTTTCGGCGGTCGACACGATGCAAGATGGCCTGAATCAGCCTCAACCTGGCATGTCTATGCCAGGTCAGTTCCAGGGAGGCATGGATGGGTTTCAACAGCAGCAGCAGCAGCAGCAATCTTTGCCGACGTTCCAGTTCTCTTCGCCGATGGAAACTGCCCATTCACCCGCACCTCGACGAATGCCTATGGGTAGCCCTGTGCCTCCTTCGCTGGGTCTTAGCCCTGGAGGTGCATACAATATGGGCCTCGGTGCGCCGTCGTTCCAGGCGCAAATCATCCCGCCTACGCCTGCGCCTGCGAGCCCCGCCGCACCATTTATCCAAGTCCCCAGTCCCCAGCCCGCTGCTCCTCAAATGTTCTTCAATGAACCTATGGACGATCCACCGCCACAGCCTGTTGACCTCCCTCCCGCGGGCTTCGTCGATCCCAGTATCATCCGGGCACCCAGTCCTCGAGCGCCGAGCCGGTCTGCTAGCCCAGCGTTCATGCATCAATCAGGCTCTGGGATACAGATGCCGTTCCCTGGTACCCCTGCTATGCGTGATGCGTTTGCACCAGTGGCTGAGCCCTCCCAGCGGGAGAGGAAAGAGAGGAGGAGACATAGGAGAAGACAAGACTCCATTGGATCGGTGCCCCTCACCATTACTCCAGCTGTAAGCACTTCTTATCGTACTGAGAGGATGGTGGATCCTGACTCGTTTCACAGTCGCCAGAAGAATCCGAAAGCTCGAGCGACGACGGCGGGTCGCACCGTACAAGCCGGACCAGTCGTCGCGGACCGCAGAGCGTCGGGAGGAACTATCTCGACCCGCACCATGTCCCTCGCCCGCCGTCCCGTCGCGCGTCACCGTCCCTCGGGCAAAGCGGTTCGCGGATGAGTAGCCCGAAGGTCGAGGTGTTCGACGTCGCGACGGGCGGGACGATCCGCGTGCCTTCGCGTGTTATCGGCGACGACATCCTCGAGCAAGAGGCACGCGACAGGGAGGAGGCTGAGCGTCGGCGCTCTGTAGCTATGAGCATGGGCGGCTCACCGCGCCTGCCGAACGTCCCAGATATGACCCCAGGCCGTAGGACGTACAGCCCTCTCCCGTCGTCCTCGAACATGCCGCCACTCCCGCCAAGCATCTCTCCTGGTGGAGGAAACAGAATGTCCATGTATGGTGGCGGCAGCGCTCGCTCGCGCACGTCGAATCTGCCCTCGTATGCCGCGGCGCCGAGTGAGGTGCCATACCCAGGCCCAGTGTCGCCCATGCCACGCATGTCGTTCCCACCGTCCTCAGGCAACAGCACTATTACGCCCGTCATCCCCGGAATGCCCCTTGGTGGTGGCTACGCACCGGCGCCGCTCGACGGCGGGGCAATGTACCCCGGGCCCATCACGCCCGTAGGCAGCTCACGCTCACGCCCACGCCCACTGTACGATGACGCTGGACGGTCTCCCTCTGCTTCAGTCGTACAGCTCATCGGCCCACGTGCAGTCAGCCCCGGCGCCGAATTCAACCGCTCACCCATAATCCTACCAACCGTCCCGCCCCTCTCTCGCGCCGCGAGTCCGAACCCATACGACGCCCCTTTCAGCCCTGCAACGGCGCATCCAGCCCAGTCGCCGTTCATGCCATCAATAAGCCCTCGCCCGAGTGCAGGTGCTACGCCTTTCTTGCGCGGGACGAGCCCCGCGCCGACGCACTCGCGTCCGCCGAGCCGCTTCAGCATGGCGGGCAGCATGGCACGCACGGATCGTATACGGCCGCATGAGCTGCCCGGCACTCAGACGTACGAGGCTGCGCCAGGAGCGCCTATGTACCCACCGCCGCCGACACCCGCGCGCGTGCCCATCCCGCCGAGTCCAGCCATGTCAAGACGCAGTACGCGCAGCCACGTGACATCCGCCGACCCGCCTGGAGAGTTGACGGGCGCCATCTTCACCAGGCCCCCTGGGGGCTTCTCCTGGGAGAATCGTTGAGACTGTCGAGCCGAATTGCTACTCCTTCTACATGTCGTTTCATTACACTTTCGTCCAGCTTTCTCGCCCCATGTATCGTAGGATAGAATAGGTTGGAAATATAGTCGGACACCATGCTTTGCTTTGCTTTCACATAACACGCATGCACATGTCTGTACAACAAGCATCCTTTTTTTCATATGTGCGTCTAAATCGTGGGCCGCTGAACGCGCGTCAGTTCTGCAACAAGTTACAACAAGCCATCCTCCTTCGCCTTGGCCTTGGCCGCCTCCTCCAGCTCCTTGAAGTTCCCGCTCTGCAGGCACAATTGGCGAAAATAACCTCCTTCCTTCTGAATCAGTGTGTACCTGTGAAACTCGCGTCAAAAGTGCACGTCGCTCGTTGGCCAAAGACTACGCACGGTGTGTCGAATTCAACGATTTTGCCTGCGCATGCGATTGCGTAAGTACGATATCTGGTGCCATTGTAGCGACCGACGTACCTTGGTCCAACAGCAGGACCCGGTCATTAGATATAACTGTGCGTAGTCGATGCGCGACGCTGAGGATCAGGGAGTTCTTGAACTCTGAGCTGATGATTTGCTGGATGCGAGCATCGCTCTTGAAGTCAATGCTCGAAGTAGCTTCGTCGAAAATGATGATGCTAGTTTGGCGCAGCAGCGCACGAGCGAGGGCGAGAAGCTGTCGTTGTCCTTGCGAGAAGTTGGCGCCGCCTGCAGACACCTGTACAGAAGTTGAGCTCTGCCTGCCTACACCCTATGAAAGGCGCACCTGAGAGTCCAACGTGAGGGTCTTGCTCGCTGTGCTCTCAGAGCTCGGTTCCACCACGTGCGTGATAGACGAAGTCTCGGACGCAGTGCCCTCTACACCGTCGATGATGGAAGCGGCTCTGGAGGTACGCCGCGACGTGGAAGCGCTTTCGCTGATGAGACCGACTCGGCGTAGCGCTTCTAAGCAATCTTCGTCACCGTAGTCGTTGAACGGGTCGATATTCTCCCGTAACGTGCCAGAGAACAGTGCGCTGTCTTGCGGGATCTACACCAGAATGAATCAGGGATTTCGGAGCAGAGGAAGAGCTCTTACAATGGTCTGTTTAAAATCGCGTTAGACAACTTAATAGAGGTCGAAGGCAAAAACTCACAATACGGGAGCGCAGGTCCTGCACGCCGATCGTCCTGAGGTCGAAAGTCAAGCGCTGTAATAAACGACTGATGGAATCACTGACGAGATGTCAATGCCGTCGATGACAATGCGACCTTCCGTTGGATCCGTAAAGCGAAGGAGGGACATGGCCAGTGTGCTGAAATATGCATGAACTTCGTGATGACGACTATTCGCCGCCGAGCAGTCCCTGACCTTTTGCCGCTTCCAGTCCTATGATCTGGTCAGAAATTATATTGCGCGACATACGTCCAACATACCGGCCAAGAAGACCAACCCGTTCACGAGCTTTGAGCGTAAACGTGAGATCATGCAGAACTGGTGGTAAATCCGGCGCGTATCGAAGCGTCTGCAACGTATGTTGAGATCAGCTGGACGTGGTAAATGGTAGAGGGACACTTGCCATGTTTTCCACAGAGATGAGCGCGTCTTCGTTACTACTCGACGGCCAGTACGCGGGCGGCCGACTATTTTCTACGATGAGAGGCGCCTCCGAAGGCACGTCCAAGTATTCAACTACACGCTCGACAGAGCTATGGCGAAATGTAAGCGTTTGATAAGAACAGCGAGAACGGCGCGCACTTGAGGTCGAGCTCCAATTGAGTGATGAAGCTGCACAGTGTTAGGCCAGCGTAAGGAACACGAAGCTAGGTCGTACCGGCAACACCAGTATATTGAGGAAGTGAGCCCCATGGCGCTCGTAATAACCACTCCAGACCAGCCATCGGCGCCGACAGATTCTGTTACCGTAAGTCTCGTACACTACAGTAGGATGTAGGACTGACCTATCGCTGTAAGGCTGAATAGCGTCGTAATGAGAACAGCTAGGGCACCGAGCAGGTCGAAGCGCAGGAGAAGCCAACGGTTCATCATCCAGAAGCTGTACCACATCTTCTCAAGTATTAGTGCCTCCTCGCTACTAGATAATTCAACTCGTACCTTCGTGGTTACATCGATCTTGCCGTGCAAGTTGTTCAGAAATTTCGGCTCGACCGAGAAAGCTCGAATCGTAGTGATCCCCTCAAGCATCTGAACCAGCGGTCAGATCATTTCGCTTGTTTGTTCCACAGTTGCGCACCTCCGCAAAGCCAGAGAAAATTGGCGAACGAGCATTTGACTCCAGACGTCGCAGGTCTCGTCCGGTATTCAGATACCCGATGGCGAGCTAAAATAATTCGGTAAAGACACAAGAAGGGACAACAGCACTGCGCACCTTCCAGTAAATGTACGCAATGACTGCTGCTGGAAGGAGAAAGCCGGGAAGGATATAAGCGATGGTGAGCACCGCGGCGGCAAAGCCGGCGAGTTGGCCTGAAAAGTGGGTGAATATTGTGCATGCCAACCCAAAGCAGGGAATACAATACCCGTGACTGCGCGGAGCGACCCGGACAGTGAAGAATCAACTGTTTCCATATCCTTTGAGAATCTGCGCGTGTATAAGGGCAAGCATCAAGCAGTACGAAATCAAAAACCTGTTGAGCAGACGGCCTGCAGGGGTGGTATCGTGCCAACTGCGCTGTGGTTAGCCATGGCGCAACTAGTATCAAAACCATACCGGAAAGGTGCACGGATGACAGCGACGAGGAGACGATGGAAGAGTCTCTTTCCAGCTCTGTACGACCCCCAAAGCTGCACGGCCCCGGTCGTAACATTGACTAGCGAGTTTCCCAGTGTGATACACGCAAAGACGATCACGTAGAACAAGGGGTGCTCGTGAGGTGACGGAAGCTTCGCGGTAAGACCATCGGCGAGCGCTGGGGAGTTGTAGGCGTGGACTGCGTGGCTGGGGAAGTTCTCCACATTGAAGGGCATCGACGAGTAGGAGTGCGCTCGCAAAGCTTCCTCCACATTGCCGTAAGCCTAGAAAAATCAGTGAGGCCCATTGACATCGATGTAAGACGCACCTCTCCCCAGACTTTGATCCATAACCTCTCCGCGACGAAGAGTAGTTGTCCGGTTAGGATCAACATGATGACAAGAACCCAGACAATATAGGACGACGCGGTGATATAAGTCTTGTAGATGCCCCATTTGACACTTCCCTCCGCTCTCGCTTCCTCCTTGATCAGTTGTCTGGGCTTCTTCTTGTCCTTGTCTGCAGGGGCTTCTGTTATCACATTTGCAGCCTCTTCCACTGTCGGTGTCTTCGGCTCGGTTTTGGTTGTCTCAGCTTCGGCCTCAGCGTCGTGAACAACTTCAGCAAGATGGCCGTTGGTACGCAAATCCTTGATCGTGCCCATGACATCGATACGGCCGTCCAGCATGCGGACGAGATAATACGCGCCGGGCAAGACCAAGTCGACATGGTGCGTGACCAGCACCTTGGGTACATGAGTACAAGACGGTAGAGGTGAAGAGGTGAGCGTACCACAGTGCGGTTCGCCATCAGTGGGCCGCAAAGGAGCTTCTCAAAGAGGAAGCGAGCTGTGTGGCTGTCGACAGCGCTCAGCGGGTCGTCGAGAAGGATGTGCTTCGTCCGTTGATACACCGCGCGCGCAAGCGCAACGCGTGCTTTTTGGCCACCGGAAAGCGAGACTCCGCGCACACCAATCTCCGTCTGGTCACCGTCCTCGAATATCTTAAGGTCCTCCTTCAGCGCGCAGCATTCGAGGACCTGCTCATAGCGATCGGCTGCGGGACATGTCAGAGCCGCTAAGGATCCAGCTGCACTGTCAAACCTTCAAACGGTGCGCCGAAGAGGATGTTGTCGCGGATACTGAGATGCTGCAACCACGGCCGCTGAATGCAGAAAGATACTGCATTGTAGTATCCGTCTTCGTCGACGCTTGCGGTGTCCTTGGGCAAGAAGATCTTGCCGCTCGAAGATGTTTCGGTCATCTCCCCAAGCAGAGCGTTAAGAAGGGCAGTTTTGCCGGCTGAAGAGATATCAGCTCGCGGGCCGCATCGCAGGAAATGCAGACACAAACCTGCAGTGGGTCCAGTTACGACAGTCAACTTCCCAGGTGGGAAGACGACGGAGATATCGCGCAGTTCGAACGGAGTAGTAGTCTGTGATGTTACGGTATCATCTGTCGCCGCCGAATCGGTGCTGAATTGCGAGGTGGACCACCGCCAGCGCTTCTTGGGCGGAGCCTCAGGTTCGTCCGCTTTCTCAGTGAGTTCGTTCCACTTAAAAGATGCGTTCTCGATGCCGAGGGTCTGGTCGGGCTGAGGGCCAGAGGGGCGCTTCAGAGCGGAGAACTGCTCAGGGATCTCATCCTCGTCAAGGAATGTCGCAATACGCTCGAGGGCGACGCCGGTCTATGAAGATACGGTAAGCGGAGGACTGCAGAATGGTTAGCGCCTCATACCTGGAGGATCTGAACGATCCAGGTCGGGATGACGTCTAGACACATTCAGCATGGGGGACAGTTCAGAAAGCGAAGACGTCTTACTCAATGGCATGCTCAGCATGCGGAAGAGAGCAAGTGCCTACAGCAGAGTCAGCACTGATTCAAGCCGCAGAACGGATGACGAACCGTGAACGCAATCGGGACAGTCAACTCCCGTCCGCTCAGAATGAACGTGAGGAAGGATATGACACAAACGAGTGCCGGGGCGCTGGACCATACGAGCGAGAACATCAGTGAATTCAAGCTAGCTGGATTTCATGTCAGTGACCTGCCATCGCACGACAGCAGCCCACGTACACTTGATTAACTTTCCAAGTTCGAACTGGCGAGCCTTCAGCGCGCGGTCGATCCATTGCGATTCCCACGCGAAGAGCTTGATGAATTTGGCCTATATCTCGCAGTGAGCACTACTATGAACGACGTAGAGCAAATAACACCGACCTCCGTGATAAGTTCGTTTAGAACCGCCATGCGCTTATCCCGAGCGGCGAGCAACTCCCTGTTGATCTTGACACCGCGCCGCGAGAGGTAATTGTTCAGCGGCGAGACGATGATCAGGACACCGAAGCCCGAAAAAGCGGTCCAGCCCATAAGCTGGTATAAGAAAGTGGCGGCGATGATGATCTCAAACGGCGCGCCATAAATGAAGTACATCCCGGAAATCGTGTTACCAATACGGTTCGCATCGCCAGACATAAGCTAAGCAGAGAAAGTTCATTGAACACTCTGAACGTCACAGAGACTGAACCACGCACCTGTACGATTTTGCCGATATCGGCGCCGCTTGTACTCTTCTCGGACTTCTTCTTCGCAGCGCGGGTCTTGCTCTTACTCCTCTTTCCCTCGCCGTTCGCAGGCTTCTCTTTCTTCTCTTCGTCTTTCTTCTCCACGATACCAGAGAAGTCCTTGCGCTTGAGCGCTGTGCAGAACGTGATGAATAGGCCTGCGCCTCGGCGGGGAGGCCATCCACATACCCTTCTCGTAAATGGACGCCATCAGAGCTGAGCGTACACGCGTCGAGGCCCGACGACCATGCCAGAGATGAAGGACGTCCGCTTCTGCCTACGGACAGTCGATTTAGCGGGCTGACAAGG